>CM033637.1:26697631-27215455 GCA_019453435.1 Rhinogobius similis | reverse complement strand
TTTAAATTCTTTCAAATTTTTTGATTTTCAATAGTTCCTAGCCTTCTAATGTCTGCTATTACTTTTGGTACATGTACCTTTTGTAGTTTTTTCACAATTTTGAATTTTCGGAGCACTTTTTCCTATCTTTTAGAGTGGGAGCTTGTCAGTTGCTGCTCTAGACTAGTGTTTACTTTCAAATTTTTGGTGTTTAAACTCTTTCCACGGTGTCATTTCTTTTTCAATTTCCACAGTTTCAACATATTTCAACAGTGCTCGATGTGGTGATTCTTCTGATGTGTTTCTTGTCTTTGTACGTGCTGTAGTTTTTGTACAGTGACCAGTTTAAGTGTTTCCTATTCTTTACATTGAGCACTGCTTCAGGTGTGTGTGGCTGTTGCCATGGCGCCAGCACTTCCCTCATTATAATGGACTGAGCTTCAAACAGTGCACTGTCCCCAGCATTTACAAAGGACTTTAATCATTTTAAAGTTTGTAGTACTATCAAGTATTACAACACCTCATTGTATATTTTAATACTTTTAAACATTTTTAACTTTTCAAATGTATATATATTTTAATATATATGTTTTAAATATTTTGTTTTTAATACACTTTATTTTTTCAAATGTATATATATTTTAATATATATATATGTTTTAAATATTTTGTTTTCAGTCATTTCATTTTTTCAAATGTATATATATTTTAAAATATATATGTTTTAAATATTTTGTTTTCAGTCATTTATTTTTTTTCAGATACTTTTGACCAAATCTTTTTTTAATGATGCAGTGAGTGCAAACAGCCACTAGATGGAGCCAAATCCTCCTGTGTGTGGACAGCAGCACAGTCTTACCAGTGCTGTTAAACACGAGGCTCAGCAGCAGCAGCTCATGTGTTTAGAGGCACAAACGCTCTGAACGAGTCTGTGACGATTGAAGGACTTAAAACAGTGGAAGATTCTCAGAGAAATGACGTTTGAGTCTGAAAATGACTCTGTTTTTGATGAAGGACATTGTTAGAACAGGGTTAAAAGCTCTAAAAGTCACTGTAGCAGAAAAAGAGAATCTAGACCAGGGGCCAAGTCTAGACCAGGTCCAGACCAGAGTCTGGCCTGACTGAGTGAGTGCATGTCGCCATGACAACGGCATGCATCAAGCATTACTCTAGAGTATTTACTCTAAATACAGAGATCAGAAATACATTAAAGGGTTCATCCTTTTCAGAACTGAGAGTACTGTTGCTATGGAAACAGAGTCACAATAGTCACAATAAAACATGAGGTCCTCAAAATGTCACCAAGGACTATTTTACAAATATATATTTTAATGTTTTCCAAGTTTCTGAGTTTTTAAGTATACAAAGTTTTCAAAGTCTTTCAAAGTTTTCAGTTTTCCAAGTTTTCCAATGATTTCCAGTTGTTTTCAGCATTTAATTTAGTTTTTTTTCAAATACTTTTGACCAAATCTTTTTCAAAACTACGCAGTCACTCGCAATGGCTTCAGCCATTGCAGCAGCATCTAGTTATAGTATTTTCCCTTTTTTTCCTGTTTTTCGGCACTTTTCACAGGTCACAGTTTTTAAATTCTTTCAAATTTTTTTTGATTTTTCAATAGTTCCTAGCCTTCTAATGTCTGCTATTACTTTTGGTAAATGTACCTTTTGTAGTTTTTTCACAATTTTGAATTTTCGAGCACTTTTTCCTATCTTTTTAGAGTGGGAGCTTGTCAGTTGCTGCTCTAGACTAGTGTTTACTTTCAAATTTTGGTGTTTAAACTCTTTCCACGGTGTCATTTCTTTTTCAATTTCCACAGTTTCAACATATTTCAACAGTTCTCGATGTGGTGATTCTTCTGATGTGTTTCTTGTCTTTGTACGTGCTGTAGTTTTTGTACAGTGACCAGTTTAAGTGTTTCCTATTCTTTACAATGAGCACTGCTTCAGGTGTGTGTGGCTGTTGCCATGGCGTCCAGCACTTCCCTCATTATAATGGACTGAGCTTCAAACAGTGCACTGTCCCCAGCATTTACAAAGGACTTTAATCATTTTAAAGTTTGTAGTACTATCAAGTATTACAACACGTCATTGTATATTTTAATACTTTTAAACATTTTTAACTTTTCAAATGTATATATATTTTAATATATATATGTTTTAAATATTTTGTTTTCACATTTCATTTTTTCAAATGTATATATATTTTAATATATATATGTTTTAAATATTTTGTTTTCAGTCATTTCATTTTTCAAATGTATATATATTTTAATATATATTTGTTTTAAATATTTTGTTTTTAATACACTTTATTTTTTCAAATGTATATATATTTTAAAAAATATATGTTTTAAATATTGTGTTTTCAGTCATTTAATTTTTTCAAATGTATATATATTTTAATATATATGTTTTAAATATTTTGTTTTCAGTCATTTAATTTTTTCAAATGTATATATATTTTAATAGATATATGTTTTAAATATTTTGTTTTCAGTCATTTTTTTTTTCAGATACTTTTGACCAAATCTTTTTATATACAAAGATTTCAAAGTCTTTCTAAGTTTTCAGTTTTCAGTTTTCCAATGATTTCCAGTAGTTTTCAGCATTTTTTTCCCAGATACTTTTGACCAAATCTTTTTTTAATGATGCAGTGAGTGCAAACAGCCACTAGATGGAGCCAAATCCTCCTGTGTGTGGACAGCAGCACAGTCTTACCAGTGCTGTTAAACACGAGGCTCAGCAGCAGCAGCTCATGTGTTTAGAGGCACAAACGCTCTGAACGAGTCTGTGACGATTGAAGGACTTAAAACAGTGGAAGATTCTCAGAGAAATGACGTTTGAGTCTGAAAATGACTCTGTTTTTGATGAAGGACATTGTTAGAACAGGGTTAAAAGCTCTAAAAGTCACTGTAGCAGAAAAAGAGAATCTAGACCAGGGGCCAAGTCTAGACCAGGTCCAGACCAGAGTCTGGCCTGACTGAGTGAGTGCATGTCGCCATGACAACGGCATGCATCAAGCATTACTCTAGAGTATTTACTCTAAATACAGAGATCAGAAATACATTAAAGGGTTCATCCTTTTCAGAACTGAGAGTACTGTTGCTATGGAAACAGAGTCACAATAGTCACAATAAAACATGAGGTCCTCAAAATGTCACCAAGGACTATTTTACAAATATATATTTTAATGTTTTCCAAGTTTCTGAGTTTTTAAGTATACAAAGTTTTCAAAGTCTTTCAAAGTTTTCAGTTTTCCAAGTTTTCCAATGATTTCCAGTTGTTTTCAGCATTTAATTTTTATATTTTTTTTCAAATACTTTTGACCAAATCTTTTTCAAAACTACGCAGTCACTCGCAATGGCTTCAGCCATTGCAGCAGCATCTAGTTGAGTGACTGCGTAGCTACGAGTCACTAATTGTTCCTGTATATTTATTATTATTGAGTGACTGCGTAGCTTTACTCACCAATTGTTCCTGTATATTTATTATTATTATTATAGTATTTTCCCTTTTTTTCCTGTTTTTCGGCACTTTTCACAGGTCACAGTTTTTAAATTCTTTCAAATTTTTTTTGATTTTTCAATAGTTCCTAGCCTTCTAATGTCTGCTATTACTTTTGATAAATGTACCTTTCACAATTTTGAATTTTCGGAGCACTTTTTCCTATCTTTTAGAGTGGGAGCTTGTCAGTTGCTGCTCTAGACTAGTGTTTACTTTCAAATTTTGGTGTTTAAACTCTTTCCACGGTGTCATTTCTTTTTCAATTTCCACAGTTTCAACATATTTCCACAGTTCTCGATGTGGTGATTCTTCTGATGTGTTTCTTGTCTTTGTACGTGCTGTAGTTTTTGTACAGTGACCAGTTTAAGTGTTTCCTATTCTTTACATTGAGCACTGCTTCAGGTGTGTGTGGCTGTTGCCATGGCGTCCAGCACTTCCCTCATTATAATGGACTGAGCTTCAAACAGTGCACTGTCCCCAGCATTTACAAAGGACTTTAATCATTTTAAAGTTTGTAGTACTATCAAGTATTACAACACGTCATTGTATATTTTAATACTTTTAAACATTTTTAACTTTTCAAATGTATATATATTTTAATATATATATGTTATAAACATTTTGTTTTCAGTCATTTAATTTTTTCAAATGTATATACATTTTAAAATATATATATGTTTTAAATATTTTGTTTTCAGTCATTTCATTTTTTCAAATGTATATATATTTTAATATATATATATGTTTTAAATATTTTCTTTTCAGTCATTTAATTTTTTCAAATGTATATATATTTTAATATATATATTTTTTAAATATTTTGTTTTCAGTCATTTCATTTTTTCAAATGTATATATATTTTTATATATATTTGTTTTAAATATTTTCTTTTCAGTCATTTAATTTTTTCAAATGTATATATATTTTAATATATATATGTTTTAAATATTTTGTTTTCAGTCATTTAATTTTTTTCAGATACTTTTGACCAAATCTTTTTATATACAAAGTTTTCAAAGTCTTTCTAAGTTTTCAGAGTTTTCCAATGATTTCCAGTTGTTTTCAGCATTTAATTTTTTTTTTTCAGATACTTTTGACCAAATCTTTTTCAAAATTACGCAGTCACTCGCAATGGCTTCAGCCATTGCAGCAGCATCTAGTTGAGTGACTGCGTAAGCTTACGCAGTCACTAATTGTTCCTGTATATTTATTATTATTATAGTATTTTCCCTTTTTTTCCTGTTTTTCGGCACTTTTCACAGGTCACAGTTTTTAAATTCTTTCAAATTTTTTTTGATTTTTCAATAGTTCCTAGCCTTCTAATGTCTGCTATTACTTTTGGTAAATGTACCTTTTGTAGTTTTTTCACAATTTTGAATTTTCGGAGCACTTTTTCCTATCTTTTAGAGTGGGAGCTCGTCAGTTGCTGCTCTAGACTAGTGTTTACTTTCAAATTTTGGTGTTTAAACTCTTTCCACGGTGTCATTTCTTTTTCAATTTCCACAGTTTCAACATATTTCCACAGTGCTCGATGTGGTGATTCTTCTGATGTGTTTCTTGTCTTTGTACGTGCTGTAGTTTTTGTACAGTGACCAGTTTAAGTGTTTCCTATTCTTTACATTGAGCACTGCTTCAGGTGTGTGTGGCTGTTGCCATGGCGTCCAGCACTTCCCTCATTATAATGGACTGAGCTTCAAACAGTGCACTGTCCCCAGCATTTACAAAGGACTTTAATCATTTTAAAGTTTGTAGTACTATCAAGTATTACAACACGTCATTGTATATTTTAATATTTTTAAACATTTTTAACTTTTCAAATGTATATATATTTTAATATATATATGTTTTAAATATTTTGTTTTCAGTCATTTAATTTTTTCAAATGTATATTTATTTTAATATATAAATATGTTTTAAACATTTTCTTTTTAGTCATTTAATTTTTTCAAATGTATATATATTTTAATATATATAAATTTTTTAAATATTTTGTTTTTAATACTTTTTATTTTTTCAAATGTATATACATTTTAATATATATGTTTTAAATATTTTCTTTTCAGTCATTTCATTTTTTCAAATGTATATTTATTTTAATATATATATATATGTTTTAAACTTTCTTTTCAGTCATTTCATTTTTTCAAATATATATATATTTTAATATATATATGTTTTAAATATTTTGTTTTTAATACATTTAATTTTTTCAAATGTATATATATTTTAATATATATATGTTTTAAATATTTTGTTTTCAGTCATTAAATTTTTTCAAATGTATATATATTTTAATAGATATATGTTTTAAACATTTTGTTTTCAGTCATTTAATTTTTTTCAGATACTTTTGACCAACTCTTTTTATATACAAAGTTTTCAAAGTCTTTCAAAGTTTTCAGTTTTCAGAGTTTTCCAATGATTTCCAGTTGTTTTCAGCATTTCATTTTGTTTTTTTTTCAGATACTTTTGACCAAATCTTTTTTTAATTATGCAGTGAGTGCAAACAGCCACTAGATGGAGCCAAATCCTCCTGTGTGTGGACAGCAGCACAGTCTTACCAGTGCTGTTAAACACGAGGCTCAGCAGCAGCAGCTCATGTGTTTAGAGGCACAAACGCTCTGAACGAGTCTGTGACGATTGAAGGACTTAAAACAGTGGAAGATTCTCAGAGAAATGACGTATGAGTCTGAACATGACTCTGTTTTTGATCAAGGACATTGTTAGAACAGGGTTAAAAGCTCTAAAAGTCACTGTAGCAAGAATCTCTCCCTCTCCTCTGTCCCTCTCCTCTGTCCTTCTCCTCTGTCCTTCTCCTCTGTCCTTCTCCTCTGTCCTTCTCCTCTGTCCTTCTCCTCTGTCCCTCTCCTCTGTCCTTCTCTGTCCCTCTCCTCTGTCCTTCTCCTCTGTCCCTCTCCTCTGTCCTTCTCCTCTGTCCCTCTCCTCTGTCCTTCTCCTCTGTCCCTCTCCTCTGTCCCTCTCCTCTGTTCTTCTCCTCTGTCCTTTTCCTATGTCCTTTCTTTTTACAAATATATTTTTTATGTTTTCCAAGTTTCAGAGTTTCAAAGTATACAAAGTCTTTCCAAGTCTTTCTAAGTTTTCAGTTTTCCAAATTTTCAGAGTTTTCCAATTTTTACAATTGTTTTCAGCATTTAATTTTTTTTTTTTTTCAAATACTTTTGACCAAATCTTTTTCAAAATTACGCAGTCACTCGCAATGGCTTCAGCCATTGCAGCAGCATCTAGTTGAGTGACTGCGTAAGCTTACGCAGTCACTAATTGTTCCTGTATATTTATTATTATTATAGTATTTTCCCTTTTTTTCCTGTTTTTCGGCACTTTTCACAGGTCACAGTTTTTAAATTCTTTCAAATTTTTTTTGATTTTTCAATAGTTCCTAGCCTTCTAATGTCTGCTATTACTTTTGGTACATGTACCTTTTGTAGTTTTTTCACAATTTTGAATTTTCGGAGCACTTTTTCCTATCTTTTAGAGTGGGAGCTTGTCAGTTGCTGCTCTAGACTAGTGTTTACTTTCAAATTTTGGTGTTTAAACTCTTTCCACGGTGTCATTTCTTTTTCAATTTCCACAGTTTCAACATATTTCAACAGTTCTCGATGTGGTGATTCTTCTGATGTGTTTCTTGTCTTTGTACGTGCTGTAGTTTTTGTACAGTGACCAGTTTAAGTGTTTCCTATTCTTTACATTGAGCACTGCTTCAGGTGTGTGTGGCTGTTGCCATGGCGTCCAGCACTTCCCTCATTATAATGGACTGAGCTTCAAACAGTGCACTGTCCCCAGCATTTACAAAGGACTTTAATCATTTTAAAGTTTGTAGTACTATCAAGTATTACAACACGTCATTGTATATTTTAATACTTTTAAACATTTTTAACTTTTCAAATGTATATATATTTTAATATATATATGTTTTAAATATTTTGTTTTCAGTCATTTCATTTTTTCAAATGTATATATATTTTAATATATATTTGTTTTAAATATTTTGTTTTTAATACACTTTATTTTTTCAAATGTATATATATTTTAAAATATATATGTTTTAAATATTTTGTTTTTAATACACTTTATTTTTTCAAATGTATATATATTTTAAAATATATGTTTTAAATATTTTGTTTTCAGTCATTTAATTTTTTCAAATGTATATATATTTTAATATATATATATGTTTTTAAATATTTTGTTTTCAGTCATTTAATTTTTTCAAATGTATATATATTTTAAAATATATATGTTTTAAATATTTTGTTTTCAGTCATTTATTTTTTTCCCAGATACTTTTGACCAAATCTTTTTATATACAAAGTTTTCAAAGTCTTTCAAAGTTTTCAGTTTTCAGACTTTTCCAATGATTTCCAGTTGTTTTCAGCATTTCATTTTGTTTTTTTTCGGATACTTTTAACCAAATCTTTTTTTAATGATGCAGTGAGTGCAAACAGCCACTAGATGGAGCCAAATCCTCCTGTGTGTGGACAGCAGCACAGTCTTACCAGTGCTGTTAAACACGAGGCTCAGCAGCAGCAGCTCATGTGTTTAGAGGCACAAACGCTCTGAACGAGTCTGTGACGATTGAAGGACTTAAAACAGTGGAAGATTCTCAGAGAAATGACGTTTGAGTCTGAACATGACTCTGTTTTTGATGAAGGACATTGTTAGAACAGGGTTAAAAGCTCTAAAAGTCACTGTAGCAGAAAAAGAGAATCTAGACCAGGGGCCAAGTCTAGACCAGGTCCAGACCAGAGTCTGGCCTGACTGAGTGAGTGCATGTCGCCATGACAACGGCATGCATCAAGCATTACTCTAGAGTATTTACTCTAAATACAGAGATCAGAAATACATTAAAGGGTTCATCCTTTTCAGAACTGAGAGTACTGTTGCTATGGAAACAGAGTCACAATAGTCACAATAAAACATGAGGTCCTCAAAATGTCACCAAGGACTATTTTACAAATATATATTTTAATGTTTTCCAAGTTTCTGAGTTTTTAAGTATACAAAGTTTTCAAAGTCTTTCAAAGTTTTCAGTTTTCCAAGTTTTCCAATGATTTCCAGTTGTTTTCAGCATTTAATTTTTTTTTTTTTTTTCAAATACTTTTGACCAAATCTTTTTCAAAACTACGCAGTCACTCGCAATGGCTTCAGCCATTGCAGCAGCATCTAGTTGAGTGACTGCGTAAGCTTACGCAGTCACTAATTGTTCCTGTATATTTATTATTATAGTATTTTCCCTTTTTTTCCTGTTTTTTGGCACTTTTCACAGGTCACAGTTTTTAAATTCTTTCAAATTTTTTTTGATTTTTCAATAGTTCCTAGCCTTCTAATGTCTGCTATTACTTTTGGTAAATGTACCTTTTGTAGTTTTTTCACAATTTTGAATTTTCTGAGCACTTTTTCCTATCTTTTAGAGTGGGAGCTTGTCAGTTGCTGCTCTAGACTAGTGTTTACTTTCAAATTTTGGTGTTTAAACTCTTTCCACGGTGTCATTTCTTTTTCAATTTCCACAGTTTCAACATATTTCAACAGTGCTCGATGTGGTGATTCTTCTGATGTGTTTCTTGTCTTTGTACGTGCTGTAGTTTTTGTACAGTGACCAGTTTAAGTGTTTCCTATTCTTTACATTGAGCACTGCTTCAGGTGTGTGTGGCTGTTGCCATGGCGTCCAGCACTTCCCTCATTATAATGGACTGAGCTTCAAACAGTGCACTGTCCCCAGCATTTACAAAGGACTTTAATCATTTTAAAGTTTGTAGTACTATCAAGTATTACAACACGTCATTGTATATTTTAATACTTTTAAACATTTTTAACTTTTCAAATGTATATATATTTTAATATATATATGTTTTAAATATTTTGTTTTCAGTCATTTAATTTTTTCAAATGTATATATATTTTAATATATATATATGTTTTAAATATTTTGTTTTCAGTCATTTAATTTTTTCAAATGTATATATATTTTAATATATATATGTTTTAAATATTTTGTTTTCAGTCATTTAATTTTTTTCAAATGTATATATATTTTAAAAAATATATGTTTTAAATATTTTGTTTTCAGTCATTTCATTTTTTCAAATGTATATATATTTTAAAAAATATATGTTTTAAATATTTTGTTTTCAGTCATTTAATTTTTTCAAATGTATATATATTTTAATAGATATTTGTTTTAAATATTTTGTTTTTAATACACTTTATTTTTAAATGTATATTTATTTTAATATATATATATATGTTTTAAACATTTTCTTTTCAGTCATTTCATTTTTTCAAATGTATATATATTTTAATATATATATGTTTTAAATATTTTGTTTTTAATACTTTTTATTTTTTCAAATGTATATATATTTTAATATATATATGTTTTAAATATTTTGTTTTCAGTCATTTTTATTTTTCAAATGCATATATATTTTAATATATATATGTTTTAAACATTTTGTTTTCAGTCATTTAATTTTTTCAAATGTATATACATTTTAAAATATATATATGTTTTAAATATTTTGTTTTCAGTCATTTAATTTTTTCAAATGTATATATATTTTAATATATATATGTTTTAAATATTTTCTTTTCAGTCATTTAATTTTTTCAAATGTATATATATTTTAATATATATATGTTTTAAATATTTTGTTTTCAGTCATTTAATTTTTTTCAGATACTTTTGACCAAATCTTTTTATATACAAAGTTTTCAAAGTCTTTCAAAGTTTTCAGTTTTCAGACTTTTCCAATGATTTCCAGTTGTTTTCAGCATTTCATTTTGTTTTTTTTCAGATACTTTTGACCAAATCTTTTTTTAATTATGCAGTGAGTGCAAACAGCCACTAGATGGAGCCAAATCCTCCTGTGTGTGGACAGCAGCACAGTCTTACCAGTGCTGTTAAACACGAGGCTCAGCAGCAGCAGCTCATGTGTTTAGAGGCACAAACGCTCTGAACGAGTCTGTGACGACTGAAGGACTTAAAACAGTGGAAGATTCTCAGAGAAATGACGTTTGAGTCTGAACATGACTCTGTTTTTGATCAAGGACATTGTTAGAACAGGGTTAAAAGCTCTAAAAGTCACTGTAGCAGAATCTCTCCCTCTCCTCTGTCCCTCTCCTCTGTCCTTCTCCTCTGTCCCTCTCCTCTGTCCCTCTCCTCTGTCCCTCTCCTCTGTCCCTCTCCTCTGTCCCTTCCTCTGTCCTTCTCCTCTGTCCCTCTCCTCTGTCCTTCTCTTCCTCTGTCCTTCTCTGTTCTTCTCCTCTGATCCTCTCTTTTCTGTCCCTTCCTCTGTCCCTCTCCTCTGTCCCTCTCCTCTGTCCTTCTCCTCTGTCCCTCTCCTGTCCTTCTCCTCTGTCCCTCTCTTCTGTCCTTCTCTGTTCTTCTCCTCTGTCCTTTTCTTCTGCTCTTCTCCTCTGATCCTCTCTTTTCTGTCCCTTCCTCTGTCCCTCTCCTCTGTCCCTCTCCTCTGTCCTTCTCCTCTGTCCCTCTCCTCTGTCCCTCTCCTCTGTCCCTCTCCTCTGTCCCTCTCCTCTGTCCCTCTCCTCTGTCCTTCTCCTCTGTCCCTCTCCTGTCCCTCTCCTCTGTCCTTCTCCTCTGTCCCTCTCCTGTCCCTCTCCTCTGTCCCTCTCCTCTGTCCCTTCCTCTGTCCTTCTCCTCTGTCCCTCTCCTCTGTCCTTCTCCTCTGTCCCTCTCCTCTGTCCCTCTCCTCTGTCCCTCTCCTCTGTCCCTCTCCTGTCCCTCTCCTCTGTCCCTTCCTCTGTCCCTTCCTCTGTCCTTCTCCTCTGTCCCTCTCCTCTGTCCCTCTCCTCTGTCCTTCTCCTCTGTCCCTCTCCTCTGTCCCTCTCCTCTGTCCCTC
Source organism: Rhinogobius similis (assembly GCA_019453435.1). Classification (NCBI taxonomy): domain Eukaryota; kingdom Metazoa; phylum Chordata; class Actinopteri; order Gobiiformes; family Gobiidae; genus Rhinogobius; species Rhinogobius similis. The sequence continues at coordinate 27,204,095 of CM033637.1, read as the reverse complement.
TCCTCTGTCCCTCTCCTCTGTCCCTCTCCTGTCCCTCTCCTCTGTCCCTCTCCTCTGTCCCTTCCTCTGCTCTTCTCCTCTGTCCCTCTCCTGTCCCTCTCCTCTGTCCCTTCCTCTGTCCTTCTCCTCTGTCCCTCTCCTCTGTCCCTCTCCTCTGTCCCTCTCCTCTGTCCCTCTCCCCTGTCCCTCTCCTCTGTCCCTCTCCTCTGTCCCTCTCCTCTGTCCCTCTCCTGTCCCTCTCCTCTGTCCTTCTCCTCTGTCCTTCTCCTCTGTCCCTCTCCTCTGTCCCTCTCCTCTGTCCCTCTCCTCTGTCCTTCTCCTCTGTCCCTCTCCTCTGTCCCTTCCTCTGTCCTTCTCCTCTGTCCCTCTCCTCTGTCCTTCTCCTCTGTCCCTCTCCTCTGTCCCTCTCCTGTCCCTCTCCTCTGTCCTTCTCCTCTGTCCCTCTCCTCTGTCCCTCTCCTGTCCTTCTCCTCTGTCCCTCTCCTCTGTCCCTTCCTCTGTCCTTCTCCTCTGTCCCTCTCCTCTGTCCTTCTCCTCTGTCCTTCTCCTCTGTCCCTCTCCTGTCCTTCTCCTCTGTCCCTCTCCTCTGTCCCTCTCCTCTGTCCCTCTCCTCTGTCCTTCTCCTCTGTCCCTCTCCTCTGTCCCTCTCCTGTCCTTCTCCTCTGTCCCTTCCTCTGTCCTTCTCCTCTGTCCCTCTCCTCTGTCCTTCTTCTCTGTCCCTCTCCTCTGTCCCTCTCCTCTGTCCTTCTTCTCTGTCCCTCTCCTCTGTCCTTCTCCTCTGTCCCGCTCTGCTGTCCTTCTCCTCTGTCCCTTCCTCTGTCCTTCTCCTCTGTCCCTCTCCTCTGTCCTTCTCCTCTGTCCTTCTCCTCTGTCCTTCTCCTCTGTCCTTCTCCTCTGTCCTTCTCCTCTGTCCTTCTTCTCTGTCCTTCTCCTCTGTCCCTCTCCTCTGTCCCTTCCTCTGTCCTTCTCCTCTGTCCCTCTCCTCTGTCCCTTCCTCTGTCCTTCTCCTCTGTCCCTCTCCTCTGTCCCTCTCCTCTGTCCCTCTCCTGTCCCTCTCCTCTGTCCCTCTCCTCTGTGCCTCTCCTGTCCTTCTCCTCTGTCCCTCTCCTCTGTCCCTCTCCTCTGTCCCTCTCCTGTCCCTCTCCTCTGTCCCTCTCCTCTGTGCCTCTCCTGTCCTTCTCCTCTGTCCCTCTCCTCTGTCCCTTCCTCTGTCCTTCTCCTCTGTCCCTTCCTCTGTCCTTCTCCTCTGTCCCTCTCCTCTGTCCCTCTCCTCTGTCCCTCTCCTCTTTCCTTCTTCTCTGTCCCTCTCCTCTGTCCCGCTCTGCTGTCCTTCTCCTCTGTCCCTTCCTCTGTCCTTCTGCTCTGTCCCTCTCCTCTGTCCTTCTCCTCTGTCCCTCTCCTCTGTCCTTCTCCTCTGTCCTTCTCCTCTGTCCTTCTTCTCTGTCCTTCTCCTCTGTCCCTTCCTCTGTCCTTCTCCTCTGTCCCTCTCCTCTGTCCTTCTCCTCTGTCCCTTCCTCTGTCCTTCTCCTCTGTCCCTCTCCTCTGTCCCTTCCTCTGTCCCTCTCCTGTCCTTCTCCTCTGTCCCTTCCTCTGTCCTTCTCCTCTGTCCCTCTCCTCTGTCCCTTCCTCTGTCCCTTCCTCTGTCCTTCTCCTCTGTCCCTCTCCTCTGTCCCTCTCCTCTGTCCCTCTTCTCTGTTCTTCTCCTCTGTCCCTCTCCTCTGTCCTTCTCCTCTGTCCCTCTTCTCTGTTCTTCTCCTCTGTCCCTCTCCTCTGTCCTTCTCCTCTGTCCCTCTTCTCTGCTCTTCTCCTCTGTCCCTCTCCTCTGTTCTTCTCCTCTGTCCCTCTCCTCTGTCCTTCTCCTCTGTCCCTCTTCTCTGCTCTTCTCCTCTGTCCCTCTCCTCTGTCCCTCTCCTCTGTCCCTCTCCTCTGTCCTTCTCCTCTGTCCTTCTCCTCTGTCCCTCTTCTCTGTTCTTCTCCTCTGTCCCTCTCCTCTGTCCTTCTCCTCTGTCCCTCTTCTCTGCTCTTCTCCTCTGTCCCTCTCCTCTGTCCTTCTCCTCTGTCCCTCTTCTCTGCTCTTCTCCTCTGTCCCTCTCCTCTGTCCCTCTCCTCTGTCCTTCTCCTCTGTCCCTCTCCTCTGTCCTTCTCCTCTGTCCCTCTTCTCTGTTCTTCTCCTCTGTCCCTCTCCTCTGTCCTTCTCCTCTGTCCCTCTTCTCTGTTCTTCTCCTCTGTCCCTCTCCTCTGTCCCTCTCCTCTGTCCCTCTTCTCTGTTCTTCTCCTCTGTCCCTCTCCTCTGTCCCTCTCCTCTGTCCCTCTCCTCTGTCCTTCTCCTCTGTCCCTCTCCTCTGTCCTTCTCCTCTGTCCCTCTCTTCTGTCCTTCTCCTCTGTCCCTCTCCTCTGTCCTTCTCCTCTGTCCCTCTTCTCTGTCCTTCTCCTCTGTCCCTCTCCTCTGTCCCTCTCCTCTGTCCCTCTTCTCTGTCCTTCTCCTCTGTCCCTCTCCTCTGTCCTTCTCCTCTGTCCCTCTTCTCTGTTCTTCTCCTCTGTCCCTCTCCTCTGTCCTTCTCCTCTGTCCCTCTCCTCTGTCCTTCTCCTCTGTCCCTCTCCTCTGTCCTTCTCCTCTGTCCCTCTCCTCTGTCCCTCTCCTCTGTCCCTCTCCTCTGTCCTTCTCCTCTGTCCCTCTCCTCTGTCCTTCTCCTCTGTCCTTCTCCTCTGTCCCTCTCCTCTGTCCCTCTCCTCTGTCCTTCTCCTCTGTCCTTCTCCTCTGTCCCTCTCCTCTGTGCTTCTCCTCTGTCCCTCTCTCCTCTGTCCCTCTCCTCTGTCCCTCTGTCTCTCCTCTGTCCTTCTCCTCTGTCCTTCTCCTCTGTCCCTCTCCTCTGTCCTTCTCCTCTGTCCCTCTCCTCTGTCCTTCTCCTCTGTCCCTCTCCTCTGTCCCTCTCCTCTGTCCTTCTCCTCTGTCCCTCTCCTCTGTCCTTCTCCTCTGTCCCTCTCCTCTGTCCCTCTCCTCTGTTCTTCTCCTCTGTCCTTTTCCTCTCTCCTTTCTTTTCCTATTTTTCAAATGTATTTTTTATGTTTTCCAAGTTTCAGAGTTTCAAAGTATACAAAGTCTTTCCAAGTCTTTCTAAGTTTTCAGTTTTCCAAATTTTCAGAGTTTTCCAATGATTTACAATTGTTTTCAGCATTTATTTATTTTTTTTTCAGATACTTTTGACCAAATCTTTTTCAAAACTACGCAGTCACTCGCAATGGCTTCAGCCATTGCAGCAGCATCTAGTTGAGTGACTGCGTAAGCTTACGCAGTCACTAATTGTTCCTGTATATTTATTATTGAGTGACTGCGTAAGCTTACGCAGTCACTAATTGTTCCTGTATATTTATTATTATTATTATAGTATTTTCCCTTTTTTTCCTGTTTTTTGGCACTTTTCACAGGTCACAGTTTTTAAATTCTTTCAAATTTTTTTTGATTTTTCAATAGTTCCTAGCCTTCTAATGTCTGCTATTACTTTTGGTACATGTACCTTTTGTAGTTTTTTCACAATTTTGAATTTTCGGAGCACTTTTTCCTATCTTTTAGAGTGGGAGCTCGTCAGTTGCTGCTCTAGACTAGTGTTTACTTTCAAATGTTGGTGTTTAAACTCTTTCCACGGTGTCATTTCTTTTTCAATTTCCACAGTTTCAACATATTTCCACAGTTCTCGATGTGGTGATTCTTCTGATGTGTTTCTTGTCTTTGTACGTGCTGTAGTTTTTGTACAGTGACCAGTTTAAGTGTTTCCTATTCTTTACAATGAGCACTGCTTCAGGTGTGTGTGGCTGTTGCCATGGCGTCCAGCACTTCCCTCATTATAATGGACTGAGCTTCAAACAGTGCACTGTCCCCAGCATTTACAAAGGACTTTAATCATTTTAAAGTTTGTAGTACTATCAAGTATTACAACACCTCATTGTATATTTTAATACTTTTAAACATTTTTAACTTTTCAAATATATTTTTATATAAATATGTTTTAAATATTTTGTTTTCAGTCATTTAATTTTTTCAAATGTATATATATTTTAAAATATAAATATGTTTTAAACAGTTTGTTTTCAGTCATTTAATTCTTTCAAATGTATATATATTTTAATATATATATGTTTTAAACAGTTTGTTTTCAGTCATTTAATTTTTTTCAAATGTATATATATTTTAATATATATATGTTTTAAATATTTTCTTTTCAGTCATTAAATTTTCAAATGTATATATATTTTAAAATATATATGTTTTAAATATTTTGTTTTAAGTCATTTAATTTTTTCAAATGTATATATATTTTAATATATATTTGTTTTAAATATTTTGTTTTTAATACACTTTATTTTTTCAAATGTATATTTATTTTAATATATATATATATGTTTTAAACATTTTCTTTTCAGTCATTTCATTTTTTCAAATGTATATATATTTTAATATATATATATATGTTTTAAATATTTTGTTTTTAATACTTTTTATTTTTTCAAATGTATATATATTTTAATATATATATGTTTTAAATATTTTGTTTTCAGCATTTTTATTTTTTCAAATGCATATATATTTTAATAGATATATGTTTAAATATTTTGTTTTCAGTCATTTATTTTTTTTCAGATACTTTTGACCAAATCTTTTTATATACAAAGATTTCAAAGTCTTTCTAAGTTTTCAGTTTTCCAATGATTTCCAGTTGTTTTCAGCATTTCATTTTGGGTTTTTTTCAGATACTTTTGACCAAATCTTTTTTTAATGATGCAGTGAGTGCAAACAGCCACTAGATGGAGCCAAATCCTCCTGTGTGTGGACAGCAGCACAGTCTTACCAGTGCTGTTAAACACGAGGCTCAGCAGCAGCAGCTCATGTGTTTAGAGGCACAAACGCTCTGAACGAGTCTGTGACGACTGAAGGACTTAAAACAGTGGAAGATTCTCAGAGAAATGACGTTTGAGTCTGAACATGACTCTGTTTTTGATCAAGGACATTGTTAGAACAGGGTTAAAAGCTCTAAAAGTCACTGTAGCAGAAAAAGAGAATCTAGACCAGGGGCCAAGTCTAGACCAGGTCCAGACCAGAGTCTGGCCTGACTGAGTGAGTGCATGTCGCCATGACAACGGCATGCATCAAGCATTACTCTAGAGTATTTACTCTAAATACAGAGATCAGAAATACATTAAAGGGTTCATCCTTTTCAGAACTGAGAGTACTGTTGCTATGGAAACAGAGTCACAATAGTCACAATAAAACATGAGGTCCTCAAAATGTCACCAAGGACTATTTTACAAATATATATTTTAATGTTTTCCAAGTTTCTGAGTTTTTAAGTATACAAAGTTTTCAAAGTCTTTCAAAGTTTTCAGTTTTCCAAGTTTTCCAATGATTTCCAGTTGTTTTCAGCATTTCATTTTTTTTTTTTTTCAAATACTTTTGACCAAATCTTTTTCAAAACTACGCAGTCACTCGCAATAGCTTCAGCTATTGCAACAGCATCTAGTTTATATAGCACCTTTCACTGACAAGGAGGTCACAAAGTGCTTCACAATAACATACCCATTGATTTTTTTATTTTTTTTATACAAATACAATACAATTCAATGCAATGCAAAGAAACACACCCGAAATACTAACCATATGTTCTCTCATGTATATTTTTGTATCAATATAAATATTATTGTATTTTTTTCTTCCTTAATAATAATAGTTTGCCTCTTTTTTAACAGTTGAGTTCAGCTTTAAGAGACAATGATGCCTCTGCATGTTGGAGATGTCTTCTTTCTGGTTTTCTGCTCCCTGGTTTTCTCACCCTCTTATGCCTATATCTATGCTGTAAGTATATTATCAGAGATTCATTTTTTTTAATGTTCCTTGAGTTTCACGATGAAATTGATTGTTGTATTTGCAGCATTACAATAACTCAACCTCCATGTTATTTGAGGACCTTCCTGCTCTTTTTGGATCCAGATTGCCCAAGGAGGGACTAATGGTAAAATAGAAAAAAATGAGAAGCTTATTTATACATAACAAAATACTTTATTGTTTACATACCCTATATTTTTCTGTTTTCAAGGGAGTGTTGGTGGTTGCTCGTCCACTTAATGCTTGTACACCAATAGACACAGCGCCTCCACTGCCTCCCAATTTTGATGCTAACACGACCAAATTGATAGCACTAATAAAGCGCTATGAATGTAATTTTGATATAAAGGTAAGTTTAACTCTCAAGATTGTGCAATAATAGCATGTAAAGAGGCGTATAAGATCATGTGGAAAACATTTGTTCTAGGTCCTACATGCACAACGAGCTGGGTTTGATGCAGCCATTGTTCACAACATGTATTCAGACACTCTTTTGAGTATGAATTACAGTAATGGTAAGGTCATTGAAAGAAATTGTAGCCATTTTGCTGCACTAGTGATCTAGTAACTAGTATTCAGTCGAACACAGATTGTTTCTGTGCATTCTGTCTTGTTTTCATTTATGTTGATTGTGTGGTCCTTACACAGAGACTCTCGCTGAGGAAATTGTGATTCCATCTGTATTTACCAGCTACTATGCCTCTCAAGTACTCAAGACTTATATTATTCCAGAAAAGGGGTGAGGATACCTTCAAATAAAATTTCAGGCTAAATAGACATGGCAAAGTGTTTTAACAACTGTTTTTCTTTTTAGGACTTATGTGATTCTGAAACCGGATTTTAGTTTTCCACTTTCTTACTACCTAATACCTTTTTGCGGAGTCATTGGCCTCATTATTATTGTGATGTGTGTCGTTTTGGTACGTAAATTATATATACTTATATACAATACAATACAATACAAAACATTTAATTTCTAATTAATAAACTGAATTTGATGAACACACTGTTCTGTAATTGCAGATCATACGATGTGTACAATACTCAAAACGCATGAGAAAAAACCGCTTGTCAAAAGACCAACTCAAACGCATTCCGACTCATGTGTTCTCTAAAGGTATTATAAAAATTGTTTTTCTTGTTGTATTGTTGTACTTGTAGTGGTAAGCAAATGAATATTTAATTGTAGGAGACGATTATGACTTGTGTGCAATCTGCCTGGATGAATATGAAGAGGGAGACAAACTGAGAGTCCTACCTTGCTCACATGGTAATTAAATTTAACATATATAACTTTTTCAATCATTTGTTTGATTGTAATGTTGTGGTTTTCTCAGCTTACCACAGCAAATGTGTGGACCCCTGGCTGACTCAGACCAAAAAAACCTGTCCAGTGTGTAAGCAGCGTGTGACTCGTCCCACCACAGACCACTCAGAGTCTGAATCTGAGGAGGAAGGAGGCCACCGCAGCGAGGAAGAAGGGACAGAAGGCGACTCTGAGCGCACCCCTCTGCTGCGACCCTCCAACCCTGGCTCTCCTTCTGGGAGTTTAGTGGACTACTCTGCCACCAACAACACTACAGTAACCACTGCCCAATGCCTGGCCTCCCCTGCCCGCAGTGAATCTCCCATAGTGGGCTTTGAGGGCTACTACTCCCCTGAGGAGAACACCGATTCGGAGAGTGACTACACAGGTGACGAAAGACATACTGATGATGACACAGCTCAGCTCATCGGCAGGGATCATGTCAATGTCTGATGGATGTGATTTGGATAAAACATTTGACGTAAGTCATTTAATGTGCTGTAATAACATGAGTGCTATGGTAAAGAGTACCTATGTACTACTACTACTACATAATACTTATGTCTCAAAACATACAAGATCGTTGTAGAACATAAAAAGCCAGTTGCCCATAGTTTACATAAACTCACCATCTGATCTATCCTTTATTTTTGCACAAAATGAATAATGTACAGCTCATACTATTGTTATATGAACTATGGTGATTAGTGCAATTAATAATGTAACATTCAACATATTCAATATGCTTTATCAGCATATTGAAGAATTGGAAAACTGATTCTTTTTCGACTAAACCTTTTTCATTTAATTTTATCTAATGCATTACATGCACATTTTTGCTTTTTGCAGTTTTTATTTTGAATGTTGTGTTTGATATTCTTCTAAATCTAATAAACATCTCAGGCTAATGAGATGATTTAGTACCTGACGTGACAAAAACCTGTTTTTGTTTTTTTCTAAAATTCTTTGCCTGTAGACTTCTGTATATAAAGTATTTAGTACTATTTTGTATTTTTATAAGAACTGAAACCATAAAATTCTGTAGGGATTAGTTGAGGTTTTAAAAAGAACATTGCCTTATAATGGCCTTGATTTTTGTGATATTTATATTTGGAAATGAAGGGATTGTTACACTCCTAAATGTTGTCTGTACTGTGCACACAGTTTTTTTTTTTCATCCATTGCTTGTGACGCTTGATTAATACACAATATGTTTAGTGTACATTTTATTTACAGTAAATCTGAGAAAAAGAAAACTACAACTATTAACATTCCGTTGTAAATGTAAAAAGGAATGATGACTTAAGGAAGTCTGCTTTTTCATTGTTTAGACTCTGCCACTGTATCAACATCTTTCTTTAAGAGACTAAGAAATTAAAAGTCTTTGGGAAGGTTCTCTTGTGTGCGTTTTTTTCTTTAATTAGAGAGAAAGCCTTCAACTTTTTGATATGTTTGAAGTTTTGAGAGCTTTAAAGGCGTTAGAATACAAGATGTATGTAATAATTGGCAGTTGCCGTGGTGATGTATATTTAGATTTGTAAAGTCTCTAATGAGGATGAAATACTAAAACTACTTAAATTGACCGGATGTATGGACTCAAGTAATGCAATTTAAATACATTTCTATAAGACTTCCAGGAGCTTTACATGCTAATTATAAAAGTACTAATCATGAAAGACGATATTAAAAACAAAGTTTTCATTGTGTAAAATTAATAGTGTTTCATTATACAAACAGATTAGACAGATTCTAATCTGTCTTAATTAGCCAATTTTATACTTTGATGCATTCATTTCCTCACCACTGCTTACTAGAGACCACTATTCAAACTTTGAACAATAGGCCTTAAGTCAAAATGAACATTGTGAGGTGAAGTTAATGGTTGTTACTATGGATTCATTATGAATATGTTGAAAGGTAAAGGGTCATTCAAATCACATTATGCAAGCAGCTATAATTAATCAGAAGTCATAAATTTGCAGTTGTGCTGCAGGGTTTTAAAAAGGCTCCAGACATTGACCAGTGTAGGTGTGAGGAGAGATGGCTAGACCTGTGCTGTTCTGCTCCTGTGTGCTCAGATCTGCCTTTATGATCTGTCTGTCTGCATCTTTATTTGTGTTGCTGGACTCCAAAGAGACAAAACACGAGGTACTGTGACTTTTATTATTTATATAAATTGACATTGAGCCTCTCTTCAGTTGCATGTGTGTTTTCAGGTTTTTTTAGGAGATGCCTATCCTGCCCCTATGATGGCTCCTCCTCAAGATGGATTTCCATTAGCTTCTTTAGTTGGAGATGCCTATCCACAACAAGAGGAATCTGCTTTTTACATAATGGATGAAGCACAGACTCACATATGGCCTCAAGTGATCTCGGATTATATGAGGCACCAGCTTCGATTTAGGGGAAGATCAAAGAAAAACATCAAGAACGTAAACCAGTAACATTGTGCTGGATTCTGGAAAACTAAGGATTACAGTTTAGCCCATAAAAAAATCTGTTTGTGTACAAATGATGGAGAAAATAAAACATTCTCTTTTGTCAAACTGACTCTTTTCAAGAATTTAAAGGTAGTTGAACAATAGCCAACATTCGGGGATATAAAATTAGCCATAAGAATGATAGTAGTGTGAATATAGGTCCCACTTTACCTTAAGTGGGACAATTGGTAAAGTGGGACAGTTAAGTTTCTTCTTTATTTTAAAATCCATGCACTGAAAATTGACTGTATACAACTGACTTGTGCAGAATTAAAAATAATTTGTTTTATAGATTACTAGTGTAGTATTTATTAATAAAACCTAGATAACAAGTCATTTTTTTAATACGTCAAATTATAATTATAAAGACAATGTACCAAGAACATTGCATTTTCATTCTGTCAGCAATAGGCCTACTCTTCTTGTTGGGTCATGATGAGATTCGCAAAACTGACAACGATGTGGCTGCCTTTACCTGCCAATGAACAGTTTCTCTGATCACTACAAATGACCTAGACACAAACCTTTGGGTTATGACTATGTGGAGTGTTCTCATATAAAAAGTTTATGGTGACTTACTTTACCAATAGCACCTCAAACTTTGACTTCAACCAACGTGTATATGAGAAGGAATACCAACTTCTGTGTTTAATACTTCTGATATATTCTTTCCTCTTTGCTCATATTTACCATAGATGTATACAGAAACAGTTTAAACCTGTCTCCACTCCTGACCAGTGGAAGGCAGTCATGCATAAAGTATCACCTGTAGGAGAGGCATTTTCTCTTTTAATGTTATGGTATATGGCAACAATATGAATATTTGTGAAACTAGATCTTAATAATGAGATATGAAGTATTGCAGTTTAGCCTATTTCCAATATCCGATATCGTTGAATGTGTGCGCAGAGGAGTGCAGTTTACCTCCAGTAGAGGGCGGTGGTGCGGTGTAATGAGGTTGAGCCTCACTTTTCAAGTTCAAAGAAGAAGACGCAGGGCTAAAGGCGGAAGAAGAAAAAGAAACTGGTATAATTTGTTTTTCTGATATAATATAATACTCATACCACAGTCTTGGCGTGTGACTCAATAAAATAATTCATATGCGCAAAAACAATTCTAATTTGACTGAAACCCCAGGTGGCCCATGTAACGCTGCAGTAGTTAGCTTAGCTTTTAGCTCATATGAGCGTAGCTAACGTGGCGCTTTGTTCTTTCATTTAACTTAATGATTTCGTCATGATTCACTGAAATACCACTCTATTTGCAGATTCTCTTTTACGCTCTGTAGGCCACATTATCCTTATTAATTAATTTGCAGAATTCTTCTTCAATATATTTACTTTTCTATTTAGTTGCACCATCATAAACTGCTAAGTAACGGTTCATTTAAGGCTATATCGTGTCAAGCCTTGATCTCCGAGGTTACGGAGAGACTCACCTTAACATAAGCACATTTAAGACTCTATGAGCCTTTTGCATTTCTTGCCCGATGGAACTGCAGAGATGTGTTTATTGTCTCAGCTTCACTGCACTAGACAAATTATGTTTATTTGTGAGAGTAGTGCTGCAGCATTTGTTGTGACTGTATATTCTTAATCTCTGCTTTCAGGCATGGGGGACAGTGACGATGAATATGATCGCAGGAGAAGGGACAAATTCAGACGAGAAAGGAGCGACTATGACCGATCCAGGGAGAGAGAAGAGAGACGCAGAGATGACTGGAACGACAGGTAAATAATGACAGCTAATTTACGATGTACACAGTGTGTCCAGTACACTTTTGTCTTTATAATGTATGTGATTTTATATATTTCAGAGAATGGGACAGAGGGCGAGAGCGCAGAAGCCGCGGAGAGTACCGAGATTATGATCGGGGTCGGAGAGATCGATTCTCTCCTCCCAGACATGACATGAGTCCACAGCAGAAGCGCATGAGGCGTGATTGGTCAGTTGACAACTGCAGCTCTCTATATAGTTGAGTGTAAACTGCTGTAAATCTAATATGTGTTGTAATTCTGTCAGGGATGATCACGGAGGAGAACCATATCGAGGAGGCTATGATCTGGGTTATGGTGGTGCTGGTCCAAGTTATGGACCGCCTCAGCATTGGGGCCATCCCGACATGCACCTCATGCAGCCGCATCATGGTATTCCCATACAAGCAAGGTAAGAGCTATGTAAAATGATGTGTAAGTGTTTTGTCATACATTTGCTGTACATTTCTGTCACATTTTCATTAGGCTGGGCAACATCCATGACATGGACTTAGGCCCTCCTCCTCCAATAATGAAGACCTTCAAAGAGTTCCTGCTGTCTCTGGATGATTCGGTGGATGAGACTGAAGCCGTCAAACGCTACAATGAGTACAAGCTAGACTTTCGCCGTCAACAGATGCAGGACTTCTTTTTGGCTCATAAAGATGAGGAGTGGTATGATCTGAATCTATTAAATAAGAATATTTACTGTCTGTTAGCTTAGTATTGTTAGTTAAAATGTGTGGCTCAGTGCACTTTTCTTAAGGTTTTGTTTATGAAGAATTAAAATGAATTACATTTTGTTAAATGGTAATCTGGATGCATCACATATTTTAGACATTATGCCTTGTAACAAACAATATTTTATAGGGAAAAAGCTAGCATTTCAGAGCTTTCTGTTAAGTAATTTTTGGGGTTTATTTTCAGTTTTTATGATTTGAGTTTTGACATTTTTATATAGAGTAATTATCAACTGTGTAATTTATGTTGATGCTCATTACTTATTTCACTGATAACATGTTATTTGTTTATTTTTTTGCCTTAACAAGTTTTTCTTCCTTCTACGCAACAGTTTTGGTGAAGAGTGGACCCCATCCGCAGGAATCGGTCCTAGACAGTCAGGGCATGCACTGCGCACAATGCAGTTGCTTTTAGACACAAAGTATCAGGGAGTTCAGTCAGACAGTGAACTGCGATTTTTTTATTTTTATTTTTGCATAACTTTTTTAAAATTTGGATCAAATCGAATCCCAAAACCGAATATGTGTGTATACAGACACACCATTGGGGTGAAGTGGAGCGCATATTCACAGAAGAGTCCCATCTCTGTAGTAAATTGTTATTAAACTGCCAGAACAAAAGGTAACTCTAGCCCACTCAATGGTAAACATTGTGTTTTATCTTTGTAACATGAATGTTTAATTAATGCTTTATTCTTTCAAATAACTGCATTAATCTCAGGTTGAATCTCATTCATTGACTGAAAGACAGAAGATGGCTTATTTATGGTAGAGATCTGTACAGGCAAATCCTAATTGGGCATTTTTTAAAGTTTACAACATCAAAATTATGTAAAAATAGACATCCTTAGATGTCACATACAGAAAAATAAATATTTGTATATGTATAATATGTTCTCTAACTTGTACAACCCCTTCATCCCACCCCCTTCATTTCAACCCTGCACTTGTGTGCCTGCATGGCACAGGTTCAGGTCCAAGTACCATCCAGATGAAGCCAGTCGACTTAAGGCTGAAGCCCAGTGTGCCCTCAACAACCGCTTGAATGTCTTCACCTTTCTTATGGAGAACGGCTGGTTTGATGGAGTATCCCTGGATATTGACCATAACCAAGCCATTATGAAAGTACTGGATGCAGGTACCTATTAATACATGTAATGCATTAATTCATCAGTTTTTTGAATAATCTCAAGTAGAGATTGGACGAAATGTCCTTGGTATGTTAACCATGACTAAAACCATGTATTTAAAAGTGCTTAACAAAAACAAAACAAAAACACTATAAAGGTGTTTCTATATGATACATTGCTCCTATATAGCTATACCCCGCTTTACTGTGCAGAGATTATTATTATAACAATTATTACAAATATTGTCTCAAAAAAACTCCAAATTCCTCAGCTGTGATTAAGATGGAGGGAGGAACTGACCATGACCTTCGCATCCTGGACCTTCCCTCTGAAGAAGAGGAAGAACGGGAAAAGCCCACTTCAGGTGCCCCTGAGCAGCCTAAAAAAGAGGACTCCAAGACCCCAGAGACGGAGCATAAAGGTCAAATTTCAGCTGAGGACAAAAATGAAAAGGTAGAGATCTTATCACAAATTAATATTGTGCTGAGCTGTGTGATGACAGTAAATTGTGCAACAGGAGGATGAGGAGGATTCTGCAAGCAAAAAAAAAACTGATGCCAAAGCAGCAGAAGAGGGTGAGGATGTTAAAGAAGATGCAGACAAAACACCTGCCAAAGAGGAACCGCCGGAGCCCAAGAAGGTCAGCTTTGATTTAAGCATTGGACACACATTACAATAAAGAAACAGGGTAAAGGTAGAATTTGTATGTAATGTTTACAAGCCCCCAGATACAAGTTTGTTGTGATCAGATCAAATATTGATGATTTTTTTTTTACTGTGAGTTGTAGTGTTGCCTTTTTCTTAAATACAAAAACATACATGTTTTTTACATTTTGGGCTGTGGTTCACAGAGCCCCACACTTTGGGTTTCCAGAGTCTATGGCTAAAACCAACTGGAAAAAACAAAGTGCTGTCTCTGATTTTCCTCAAAGGCTCAGCACCTGAAGGCAACCATTGCTTGAGTATATACCAGTATATAGTATATACTGCTGTTGAGTATTTAAATCTTGTGTTTGTGTTCTTCATAAGCAAGTTAAGGCACCCAATTCAGTTATGATTGTAATTATTTTTTAAACCATCAAGAGTGCATTATACATGGTCTTTAACATCCCTGGTTTTACTTTTATAGCCAAGAAGAAAAAGGAAACGCAGTGGAGACAGTGATGAAGAAGGAAGTGCATCAGAGAGTGAATCCGACTCCGATTCAGACTCAAACTCCAACAGCTCCGACAACAAACCTGAGAAGAGAGAAGAAGAAGACAAGGAGGAAGAGGGGGAAGGTTAAAAATAAAGATGAACAATTGCCAAACTGTTGCCTTTATAAACCGGTAAATGGAAAATGTGTTGTTTTTCTCATGACAGAAGACAAACCTAAAGACTTGGAAGACGACAAGAAGGAAGAGAAGAAACCCAAAGATGACTCTCCTAGACCTCGACCACTTCACAAGACCTGCTCCTTGTTCATGAGAAGCATTGCTCCCACCATTTCGAAAGGAGAAATTATTGCTGTGAGTTTTACTGAAGAAGTAGTTGCTGTTTATACTTGGCTTTGTTTATAATTTGGCTTTTTTTTTTTTTTTTTTTTTTTTTTTACAGCTCTGTCGAAGATTCCCTGGATTTTTGCGTGTTTGCTTGTCTGATCCCCACCCAGAACGCAGGTTTATACCCAAATTTAAACTATAATTATTTGAAAATCCATTGGCGACTCATTGACAACAACTTGTGATTCTTAAGATTTTTCCGAAGATGCTGGGTGACTTTTGATCGCAGTGTAAATATTAAAGAGGTGTGTTGGAGCTTGCAGAATATTCGGGTAAGTGTCTCAGAGGTGGAGACCTTTTAAAACAAATACCTTATTCTTGCATTATATATATATAGGTGTGGGTTCGTGTGTATGTGTGCGTGTGTATATAACAGTGTGTAATCCTTGTCCCTTGCAGCTAAGAGACTGTGAGCTGGCGCCGGGAGTGAACAGGGACTTGGCTCGGAGAGTACGCCATGTGAATGGGATCACTCAACATAAGCAGGTGCTTCGCAATGACATTAAGTTTGCTGCGAAGCTTATTCATGCTTTGGATGAAAAAGGAGAACTGTGGAACAACAAGACCCAGGAAGACAGTCCTGAGGTATTATGCTTTTGGTTTAATACAGTGTACCTGGTCACAAAATGTTATATAAAAAACAACTGCGCTGTTTTTTTGTCACGCTGCCAAGAGTGCTACAGTTGGATCTGTGTGAACCCAACAGCCAAACTTTCGTGCATTAAACAGAGTGTGGTGTGAAAATTGCGAGGGCTGACCCACTTTGACCGCACAGTTATTCTAAAAATGCTTGTATTGTGTACATTTTTAAGAAGTGGGTGCTGCAGAGCTTATTGTTTGCAAACTCTTGTCTGACGAGGCCAATTTGAATAGTTTTACATCAGTGAGACACACTTCCTGCCACTGTTTGTGTAGTTAAGATGTTGTGTCTGTGTGCCATTCACAGCACATTTCACCAGCCTGCACACTGTGTGTTTTGCCATAAGTGAAAAAAAAAACCCAGCGTGTAGACTGAACTAACCGTGAATTATATAATACTAAATCTTATACACGCTTATATCACGGAGCTCACTGCACATATAAAGTTAGTCTGGTACATGGTTAAACTTGATTTTGGACAAGAGACTGATGGACCAATCATAATGTGTTATAATGTGTATGTTCACAGCTGCCAGCTCAGAACCCGATCCTGAGGAACATCACAGATTACCTGATAGAGGAGGTTAGTGCTGAGGAGGAAGAGCTTCTGGGCACTGGGCTGGAGCCAGAGGAGAACAACAAGGAGGGAAACCCCACAGAGATGACTGTGGAGAGGGATGACAAGCTAGCCAAGGTTTGCCATTTGCCACTGTTTAGCACAAAGCTCACATCAATCTAATATTTGTGCCTCTGGTTTAAAAAGAAAATGGATTTTGTATTCAAATATCTTGCAAACTTAATTCCTTTTTCATTTGGTTTGTCAGTCAATCGTTTCACTGTAGTTTTTGCTCTTAGGTTTTAGATCGTCTGTTGTTGTATCTTCGTATTGTGCATTCCATCGACTACTACAACACATGTGAATACCCAAGTGAGGATGAGATGCCCAATCGCTGTGGGATGATTCATGTGCGCGGGCCTATTCCTCCTAACCGTATCACACAGGGAGAAGGTAAGGAGCTGACAACTATTAAAATGTTTTAGGAATGCAAAACTTCCATTTTAACAAATAAAAACACTGTTCTGTTCTCCAGTGCAACAGTGGCAGAAGATGATGGAGGAAAAACTCAGTCCATTGTTTATCTTGAAAGAAATACTTTCTGAGGAGGAGGCAGTGAAGATGGGGCGCAAGGATCCTGAGGAGGAAGTGGAGAAGTTTGTATTGGCTAACACTCAAGAGCTGGGGAAAGACAAGTGGCTGTGCCCACTCAGTGGTAAAAAGTTTAAGGTAACCTAAAACAAAACCTTTATTGATCCTACTTGATTAGAATTGGTGATAAATGTTTAATTCAAACGGATTCTTCAGGGCCCTGAGTTTGTGCGGAAGCACATTTTAAACAAACACGGGGACAAAATAGAAGAAGTTAAAAAAGAGGTGGTTTTCTTCAACAACTTTCTGATGGATGCAAAGAGACCCTCACTACCAGAGCTGAAGCTGCCTCCTCTTCCAGGCCCAGGTCAGGCTCAACTGTTTGATCAGCTTTTTGTAATCTTTAACCATCTGTTGGATATATACTGTACATGTACAAGATATAGTGATATTTGTTTTTCTCCTCAGGTATACTTTCTCCTGGCATGCCCTTCCCTCCCCAGGGACCCCAGGGTCCAATAGGCTTTGGACAACCTCGTCCTCCGCTGATGGGCTATGGTGGTCAGTAGTTTTTTTCTTTTTTTTCTGTGATCATTTTTGACTTGTAGGGAAGAATAGTTATTATAGTCAATACGACCATCACATTTTGAGTCTGAAGTACTGTTTTGTCTCTTCCCCAACAGGAGGACCTCCCTATCCTCCAAACCAGTACGGAGGAGGCAGAGGCAACTATGACAACTTTCGTGGCCAAGGTGGATACCTGGGAAAGCCACGCAACCTTAGGTGAGAGCACTGTACGTGTGGCTTTTACTTTGATATGAAATATTATGCAATTGTAAAATCTTTTTGTAAAATAATTTTGTTGTCACAGGATGTCAAGAGGTGATCCACGCAACATTGTTGAGTATCGTGACCTGGATGCCCCAGACGATATGGACTTCTTCTAGGTTCGTCAGATGGGAGAACTTCTTTGCCCTGTGTCCAGCATAATAAATGTAGTTACTGAATTGTTCCTGTTTTTATTTCTATCTTGTTCAACCGGAATATGCATATGCTATACACTTGTTACAGAATAAAGTTGTGCTTGTATACTGTTCAGTAGCAAATAAATATTTATTTTCATAGATTAGAGTGACGACAAAAGAGTGGGTTCAACAAACTGCCTGTTATTGTTCAATAATGGGCTCCTTGCATGGAATGTTAGTTGCGCTGTTTTTAAATTGGCTAGCACACTGTACTACTGAGTACTTCCAGTATAATTAATTTCTATGGGTATTTTCGCCAAGTCAAATACTGACAGATCAGGCAGTGAACAGAGTGTTGTGATGGATGTCTCTGACAACATGTTTGTCTTGTCTCAATACTGGCTTTGGACTACCTCGTCCTCCGCTGATGGGCTATGGTGGTCAGTTACGCTAAAGCATAACAATTTTAAAAAATAAACAGCTCAACTGATGTGCCATGCACAGAGCCCATTAGAAATATGACAAATCAGTGTCTTTTCTCATGTTAAGAATGAAGCCAACATTGTGAAGATGATGGTGAATGATCCTGGCCACTGATGCCCCCTACTGTCCTCAATAACATCTACACATTTAGCTGAATATACTGTTAAGTGCATTAAATACATAGTAAGCAGTAGAGATAATCAATTACCTTTTAACAGACCAAAGACTAAACTGGTAGATGGTTGTTTACTTTTACATGACTTTACAAGGAATATACCCATTTAAAAACAAACAAGCCAAAGAACCTCTTACAAGCACTGGTTCCTTTACCATGGTTTGAAAACCACAAAAATAATGTAACTATAACAACCTGCAGTGCTTCCAAAATAGAAAAACAGTTCTGATGTTTGACATGCAGTATTTTATGTTATTACAGTTGGATCAGTATCATTAATGCAGCACATCGTAGGATTCCTGAGACAGAAATTTAAAACTAAAAATCCAATCAGTTTTATGCCATTCTGTGGGACTCGTGAGAAAGAACATGTCTGTGGAGGGAAGCAGGTGGCAGACTCTTCACCAGGAAGTCAGGTTTGTGGAGAGACAAGCCCCCACACAGCTAGGGTGCAACTTTTTCAAGGATTTTTAGTCCAATAAAATATGCCCATAAAGAAATAAATACTTTTTATTTTATATATATATTTTTTTTGCTATAATCTTATGTGCTGGAGATTTAACAAGAACATCTAAAAACAACAGAGACATGTACAGTGTTTGTTTGGTCCATTAGAGCAAAAGAAGTCAAATGAGGAGTAGCTTGTGACTCTCGGAGAGACCACAGCTGACTTTATGCTCATGAAATAACTTTGTCAGAGCTTCCATATAGAGTTTGTGATAATGATCCACTTCATCGTTTGTGGGTGACACACGCTTTGGCACGGAAATAGGACTTCCAACTGTGAACGGAATCAATTAGCTACAACTACATTTGAGGACCTCATAGCAATTTAAAAAACTGAACTCACCAACTGTAGTGACTGGCTTCCTATAAGGAAGAAAGGCAAACTTCTCACCAACAAATAAACATGGGGCAAAGCCCATGACCTTTTTAAAAAGATCTTGTAATTTTCGACCAATGCTGCCATCTGTGAAAATCACCTGTTGAAAGAGTTCATTCTCCCCAAAGGAGTACACAGGCACCAGGTCAGCCCTGAGGAAGAGGAGAAAACGTTATCACATGGCTCTGACTTAATGTTACCCCTGTGTCATGTGTGTCCTCACCCAAACTCCAGGGCCACTTTGACAAATCCTTTTCTCTGCTTTATTACCACTGTATTGGCTCCGGGGGATGACGAGAGTGACTCAGCAGCGCCTCCTATTATAATTACAACTGCATTGCCTTTGCCACTCTGTGAAAGGAGGTGCGTGAGGCTGGGTTTGCTGACAGGATGAAGGCCTGAGCAGGCAAAGTACAAAAGTTATCTCATTGGGTATCTTTTATGACTGGATGTACAGAGGGGATAGATGTGTAGAAGGTGAAAGTTTTGTACAAACCTGCACACATGATGTATTCTCTAAAAAGTGGGACCCTGAAGAGACCTGCCAGGATGGCCAGGCGGGAGCGTACACCGGGATACAACTCTGTGAACCCACTGCTCTCTGTGGAAAAGCAGCTGAAAGCTCCAGCGCTCATAATGCCGTGTGGATGGCAACCCAAAACGTAATTCTTGTTTGGACTCAATTCAGCTGTCTTTTTTAGCTGTGTTCAAAATAAATAAACGTGAAATAGCCCAATGTCATAAAATCTATTTTTTGCACCAAAACAAATAGTCATTACCAAAGATTCAACACCAGTGTTTACCTTTATTGGAAAAAAGTCCCTGAAGTGCTCCCATACTTTCCACTTTCTAACAAACACGGTTCTTCTCCCCCCTGAGGATGCAAATGATATGAACACGTGTACGAATCTTACATTCAGCTGCAAAAGAATAACACAATTCTTTTACCTTTTTCAGGGGTTTGCCAGTCCATCACCAGCCACATAAAGGACAATGCAGACAGTGGCCACAGAGATGTAAACAGAAGGTAGACGCTCAATATTGTGCATGACAATGCTGACATTACATATAAAAGAGAATGTTAAATATAATACATTATTATTTCTGTAAAAAAGAGGGGACTTTCAAAATAAATGTGTGCATTTTATTTGATTTATAATACAGGCGCACCGTTAATAAAGTAAATAACATATAGCCTTACCTAAAAACAGAAACGTGAGCACCCACTGGAGAACACTTAGTGCCTCAATCAGCTCCTTCCACTGACTCTTTTCTTTTGTCATTTCTGCAAAATTCAGACACAACATTAACTTTCTGCATCCAATACCAGAAGTGCCATTCTTCTCACTTTAAATTATGTTCATTATGTTTTGACAGTTATGATGATGGTAATATACAGAGTGGACAATTGTGCAAGTTTCCCTGTTCATCCTGTAAACTTTGCTTTGAGAAGAGGTTATTAATAAGTGACCTACATATGAGCCAACTCAAAGGTTTTTAATAAATCCGTGCCACTGATGACACTGACTTATGCACTAAACAAAACATCCAGGCTTGTCAATTTTGATCTCAAACGTCAAATGTTTAAATAGTTGAAATACAAATTATACCCTTATATGAAGAAATATGAAACTAACGTTACCTCTTGGTCTTCTTCCCCAGCGAATTAGAATGAAGTCTCACCAGTTCATGACAAGGACTCTATGCACTTTGAACTGATCACTGATAAGAGATCCACTCCCCCGATACTTTGACACACACTTTTGCAATATCAGAAGTAGCATAAGCTCTTGATAATATAATGTCCATGTATGTTTGGTATTTATGGAGTTTTTAAACCAATTACAGCTGTCTGGAGTCCACTCCTGCTTTTTTGTGAGAAAAGAGCATTTTGTGCTTTGCTGGTCACAGTCTTCTTTGGACGTTCTGTGAAAAAATGAACACAGAGCATTATCATTCAACATACACACAATTATTTAGAGATCTGGACATGTTTATTGCTAGACTCTTACCTTGCATTTCATAGTGAATGGGTCCCTTTTGTATCAAGAAGTAAATAACTGATATACATAATGATATATTCTTAGAAATAGATACACAGTACATTACATGTAAACCCAGAAATGCTTTTTCTCATTGCTAATTCAGAACCATCACTTCCTGCTTTCTGTTTGATGTGCCAAAAATATCAAAGTCACTTCCCCTCAAGTTTCACAATAAAAGCCTCCAGAGAAGCAATGCCACTTGGCTGAGGCTGTAAATATCTTATTGTGAAGATGAACAACTGGAAAAAAGGAAGTGGTCAATCACTATCAGCAATCCGCATCACAAATTACCTGCATTACAGACATGACCCCTGTGGCGCTTTATAGTATCCATCAGAAACATTATAGTGCTATTAAACAGTTCATTACAAAAAAATTAAAATAAAAACTTAATAACTTAATAATTGTTCCTATGATTTGATCTAATTCCCTCCTCCAGTATTTAACACTGTATGAGCAACAATGTTTACCTGTAACCTCATCAATATTAATTGGATGAAGTAGCGTAATATTTAGTCTATTCAATACAGCTTAAATAAAACCGGAAAAATCAATATCTGCTGGTCGTCAGGCCAATTTTATGTGGTAAGTAAAAGGATAACATTAATATGAATATTAAAATGATAGCCTATAGGGGCGCCATATCACAGAGCATGAGTCTGGTCTTGGGTATTGCTTGTCTGGGCCCTTCCTCTACAATAACAATAACAGTAGAACTCCAAACCCATGTTTTCTAAGGAGACCTATCCAGAAATTAGTTACAGAAAAGCCTCTTATACTACTAGGCCAACCAAACTTGTTGCGCCATCAGCTGCAGACGCGTCCTGGCTGCTCACTCCAGTTTGACCTGTGATGGCAAAACACAGATAAAAGACAAGTTCAGGTGCTTCACTGATAGAAAATGAAACTTCCACACTTCTTAGTCTGAGTAGAGAAGCCTATGTTTATCCTCAGTTTTAGGATGTCCTTAGCTGTCCTTTTGTGATCACATACTTTAGGGGGCGTGTCAATCCCCTCACAGGCCATGTGTGGGCCAATGTGTCAGGTGATCCTAATACTCAACAAAAAGCATTTGCAAATATTCGTTGTATTGTATTACTTTATCTAATATGGCTGTCATTCTCTTTGAGATCGAATAGTCCTGTTCTTGGTGCTTGATCACACAGTAGGCTAATTAGTTTAGACCGATTCCACCCCAGTTTATTTATAATGTTTTGGTTTGTGTTGCCAAGTGTTGCCAAACAGTTTTATCCTCTTTAGTATAAGTGAAATAGAGGCTTTCGCATCAAATGCTTGCTGAAATAATGCAGCTCTGTTTTTTTCCGCGACTGTGTAGACTGTGGAAATCACGCTTCACCAGACAGACATCAAAACAGCAGCAGGCGTCTCTGGCGTCTCCTGCGCTCCGTGGCTCTCCTTGAGCAGCTGCACTCAGCTCGGATCCGCTCTGGTCCGCTCCAGGATCAGCTCCAGGCTCAGCTCCGGTGAATATGAATGGGGCTCCGCCGTGAGGAGGATGGCCACCGCTTGAACCGTGCAGTGCGCCTCCATCTGCGCAGTTGTGTCGTGTTTGTGACTGTGCGCTGCTCAAACGTAGCAATGTTTCTTTTGCAGAGGTCGCATGGGGGCTTTTCACCAAAAGACGAGAATGGGGTCCTTCTCCAGTGTTTGCACAGGAGCGTTTTGTAACGTCGCATTGAATTGCATCATGATTTTCAATCAGAGCTACGGTGAGTCTCGATAGTATAGGCTACCGTGTGCGCTGTTTATCATAAAAATGGAAGACCTCTCACGTCAAGAAAAGGCGTCAATCCGGTGATATACGTCTGAATAACTGATTTCGCACTCCTGCTCTTATTGACACATCTGGGAAAGGATCTCTCCTTCCTTTCGTGCACCAGGACAGCTGTGTCATCAACAACCGGCGTGCTTTTGTTGTTGTCTCATTTTACGAGCTGGACCTCGGCGTGGTGAGGCGGTTCTGCGCCAGCCATAGGCTCCTTAGTGACTAAGGTAAGATTCAACCCTTCATTAATGTCATGTACTGCTTTTTGCAGCCCGTGCAGTCAAGATATACCCAGCAGAGCCAGCTGTCACTTCCAAAATGCACCGTCTGCTTATAAAGCGCACCCAATATTACTCTGTGCGCATAGGAATGGGCCTGAGCGTTTGGCGTGATAATTAGCCCCAAATCTGGGTTGACTGATGTGGAAACGGTTTATCATTGAAGCTCTGTGCCACATTGGCCTGTTTTTGTCGCAAATGCGCGACACATACGCATATGTCCAGCTGTCTAACCATTAACAGTGTTTAAACCAAATCGTGACATGGCTTTATAAATATTTAAGTTAAAAACAAGTCTCTATCAGCTGACCGGTGAGCACGGGTATGCACAGCGTTATTAGGCAAATTGTGCTACTGTGATGGCAACGCGGGGCAAGGCCCATTGAAAAACATCTGCAAATGTTCCGGATATTTAGAAAGAAACCCAAACGTGTATGTTTGTACCAGGTGAGGATGTGATGATTTGACGCGTCTGGATGCGCGCTCGGACGTCGTTTGTGTTATGTTCCAAAAGGAATATGCTTTAGACATAAATATGCTATGCACTTCTGGAGTATGTCACATATGGGGTACAAGCTTATCAAAAAGGTAACGTTAAGTCGTGAACAAAACGCAAAGCCTGCGCTTCCCCCACGTTTATTCGTCTATTTTCCGGGCGTGACAGGCGCTCAGACAAGCATCCCTCTGTGAGACTTCCCCACCAGCTCACCACATGCTTTTGGACTACACATCATGGGCTGCTTAAATGTAGTAGGCCTATTCTAATCTGCCAAACTCTGTATTCATATTTACAATTCTCTGCAGCAGTAAAATGCATTGATTTGAAAAGCTTGGCACACTGAATCATGTTGAATAAATAGCCTATAGTTTAATTGATACTTCTTTGTTTTGCTTACCATGGTGCATCCAAGCTTGCTGCTGTTCAGTCTGCTTAGAACCCTTCTGAAATTCAATTAATTACCAGTCAGTATCGCTTGACCTTGGGGTATAACATGCATGCTGTTGAGTGAGGGCGGTTTGCACAGCACACATGCCTTGGGTAGGTACAGACAAATCAGGATCAGTTGCTAGTGTTTTGGTTCTAGTTAACGCTTGGTACCTCAGGAGGAAGAGCAGGGAGGGATATGGGGCCTGTAGCAGCTGTGTGACTTTAGGGTCACTGGGTGCAGCCATTGAGCCACACGTTTTTGCGGAGTATGTCTTGAATGCAGAAGAGACACAGGAGCGGCGTCAACTGTGCCCTCTCACCTGCTCTTCCCAAATGCTGCTCAGAAATGTGATAACAGAAAGATCAGCCACATGCCGTCAGTCAGGCTGTGGTCCTGCTGGTGACTGTATGTAAGTTTTAGTGTATGGTCTACTCTTTGAAGAAGAATAAGTTAATAAAAGGTCAATAATATGGTTTGTTTGTTTTGATAGTAAGATAAAGGGGTCAGTGGAAGAGCATTCACCTTTGAACTGTAGGTTACTGAGTTTGTTTAGGCAACATAAAGCTGCATGTGCAATTAGAGGTGGGCAATATATTGAATTTTAGATAATACTGTGAATGTTGTTTTGAAGATATGCAAACTTTGATTTTTGAGGATCATTTATAGTTTAAAAATGCTACAAAAAGAGATGATTAAAAAGTTATGCTGTACATTTTCAAAGAAGAGAAAAGGTGATATTTCTGCACTTGGATCATCTTACTATCATTATCAGGATACACCAAATAATGACATAAGGCTGTCAGTATTGCCCAGTCATCTGTGCAAGTGAACAACTTTTTCACTGAAGGAGATTCAAATCTTCAATGATCAGCCTGGACCTTTTTAAGTTAAGTAAAAGCATGGGTTGTAGAGTTCAGACTTTGGAGGAATAAATTGTGTTAAATGGCACTGACTAAAACTATAAGACGTTTGTTTTTGATGATCAATGAGGAAAGGAAATGTTTCTGTATTGCCTAGTCTTAATACGTGCACATATTTTTTGGCACAAATCATTCTGAGCAGCTACAGTGGCTAAATTTAAAGATATTGTATCTTTTTTAATACACTGAAACGACTTTCTTTAGCCTGTCAGGAAAATTAAATAATAATAAATTCAACAAATAATAGACTGAATAATATTTTTGGGGACATACAGATTAGATTTGAGCGTTTAAGGGTCGAATAAGTAACTTCTGTGTCTAATTACAGACACTAAATAAGTACTTAAGTGTTTTTAGTTTAAAAAATGTTACATTTAGAAAAAGTGGATTCTCCTACTCAACTAAAAATATGTTATGGTGACACGTCCACACTTTCTTTCTACATACATTTCTTTAACGATGTTTAGACCTTCATTGTACAAAAACAAGAGGGTTAGTAGCAGCCCACATGGGGGTAGACAAGAGCCGGAGAAAGGACAGAGTAAAGAATTGATGGATAGGAGGGAGACATGGCAGGAGCTGACATTTTAAGCCAATTTCTCTGGTGGAGTGGATACCCTCGTCTTGCTGAACGCTGAGCTGTAATGGATTTTTTGGTCTGGTCTCTGCGTGTGCCTGCATGGATTTCCTTCAGCACCCAAACAGTCTGTAAAGTTTTGGGTCAGCAGGCAGCGGGGGTTAGACAAGCTACTATTGAGGGAAAGGGTTATAGTAGGCAAAGAAAAAAGGGCAACAGATGTCATGAAGCTGAGTAAAATGTTATTCATTATTCAGGACTAAAATAAAATAAACTATCTTCAAAATAAAATCCATAATAGATTATATGGTTATATTTAACACAATCAGAACTAGTGCTGTCAAAAATAATTACACCAGACACTAATTAGTACTAAAACTAGTATCTAAACTAGTCCTGATGATTTAAATTTAGACAAATATTGATATTGAGGGAAAAAATACATAAATAGGGAAACATTTGACCTTTCTAGTGTCTTTGAGAATGGTCTAAATCTATGTCTGAAACTCGAGCAGAACAAGAAAATGTTGTTAAAAATGTGTTGGGGTGAATGCTGCAACTCGTCATAAACCACTGTTTTAAAGAGCCACAACACAACTTCATCATGCGGCCTAAAAACTAGTTTGTATGGAAAGAATGAACTTATTATGATTAAACTGTTATTTAGACACTGATGTGGGATGAGAAGTCTGTAGGATTATTTGGACCGTTATAGTCCAAAGTGAGTTGGCAGTTATATTTGCCTGGTGTGGCCTAATTTTAGTCTCTCTGTGCATTTATAAGAGTGCAAAAATACTCCATGTTGATGATACAACTTTGTAAACCAAAGGGACTTGATTTGTCAATGTATTGATTTATTAATTTTTTTTTGGGTGGCACAAAGTATGTTGCTAGCTGGCTTGTGTTTGTGGGCTGTTCACTCCTCTCTGTGATAATTAGAACAGTGAGTGTCTCTGTAGTGCTTTTGTGAACCGTCCATGCCCTGCACTTGAAATGGGCTCACAGTTGCTGATAAGTTAAGGCCCCTTGCTTTATTAAACACGCTGCACTTTTCTCATGTCATCTTTCATCACATATCGACTGCATTGCCTGACCTAAACACATATATTTTATATAACTGCGTATTTAATCTCACTTTTGTTTTGTGGTAAACTTTGGTTCTCTGTTGCATGAAGGGAGGAGTAGACTGGAGAAGGACAAAGCCTTTCTGAGTTGAATTTATTTTTTTCCACAGTAGGAACCTTTTTTATGCATGTTCACATAGAGTAGGAACTAGGGACAGGAACCACACTTTGGGGTTCTTTAGCTCCTGCTCTGGGGTGGTTACTTTCCATTCAGACCAGGAACCTAAAAAAGTGCATTTACAACATTAACTTTATTGTAAAATATGTTTCATTCATTTTCTGACTTGGACCCACTTTTTTGATGCAAAAGAGTAATAACTTGGAGACAGTAGCTCCAAAAATACAATTCTTAATGAGTAAAAACGGAACTGTGAAAGGTGTGTTTTGTTTTTGAATTCATTTTTTGACTTGTTTTTTGGAGCTTTTTGTACATTATAGTTTTATGTGCAGGTTTACAAAGCTCAAAAGGAGGAGGATGAAGGAAAAAAGACTTTTGTAATCCCAAGTTAAATGAATAAGTTAAGTTAGTTAGACCCACTTTCAGCCATTGTCGCAGTTTGCAAGCGAGCAATGGGTGTTCCTCAAATTAAATTGGGATTGGGGGAAATAGGGACATAGTTCTTGGTACTGGTATGTGCCTATTGTCTCCCTCATGTCTGTGTTTCCTCTGGGTGCTCTGGTTTACCCAAAAATTGCTGGTCAAATCGACTCAGTTACAGTCTGATCTATGTAATTTCGTTGCACTTATAATGACAAATAACAGGACTTAATTTAACTGACAACTTAACAAATGACTACTAGCTTTGGCTTTTGTGCGTACATCTCCACTGTGCTTTCAAAACATCTTACTTTATGGTGAAGTCTTTGCATCTTCAGGAATACACTGCATTGGGATTCAGATGTTGGTTTGAGCAGCCACTTCTTGTTGCAGAGTAGTCAAGAGTAATGATGTGTGGTAATGATTTCCTTCAGGCAACTCATCTTTGTTCATTTCCCCTCTGTTTTCTCTTCATTAAACCTTCAGAGTCATTTGCATGGCACTATTCAGAATAAATAAAGTTAGTACCTCCCCTTTATTGGTGCAGATGACATATAAAACTGTGTGTCATTATCTATTAATCACACATGTACATTATTTGAGACAAAACAACACAGAACGCTGTTACTTTTCATTTGTTAGACATTTTCCTCGTGTTGAAACCCTTTAGCAAAGTCTTTGTAGCTAGGCTAATTGGCAAAATCAGAAATATTACTATATTATGCGGCTGTGTTTTTCAATTACAAGCTCCAAATTATACAATTCCATGTAATTATTTAAGAGGTTTCACAAAGTTAATTATCAGCCAAATATCATGTTCAAAATATTGAATTGTTCATGTACAATATCCATGAAGTATAATGTGTGATTACTAAATAGTGACTACATAATGTGTATTGAATGATCTGTCATTTTATACGTACAACAGATTCAACACCATTTTTGATAATTCACCTATTTTCTAACAAGCAGCCAAATACTTCCTTTGCAAAATAAACCAATTTCAGTGTTATTTTGCCTGAAACGTAATTGACAAAATCTGGAATTACAACCAAAACACTATGTATGTGTTTTTGTTATGTATTTTAGGTATAAAATTGCCACATTATTGGTAATTGTGCTGGGTTTTATTTTCCAAGACCTTCAAAAGACCTTGAATAGTTTAACCCTTTTGAAAGTTAAACAATCCTGTAGCCTGATATATGTGTTATATTACATACATACATATCATAGCTGATATCTAAAGCTGATCTGGACCATAACAGAAGTCCTGTGACGTGTAATACATTGTCTGTGCCATTCCCAAAGGTCGCAGGAAACCGGCAAAACCTCAAGTTCAGCAACATTCGCCGCAAAGGTGAAGACAGGGTGCTACTTATGGTGTACGGACCAAGATGCAAATGTGAGACAGAATAACTTACAGCACTGGAAATGTCAAAGCAATCTTCATTTTCAGTGGAAACGATCCCAGCTGCCTCACACCACAAGTGAGCCATCATTAGCAGCGGAGAGTGACATTCAAAAACGCCATGCTTTTGATGAGAAATGTAGAAACTATTACAGATCCAAAAACTGATATCATGATAACGTCTTCGCTTTAGGGTCAATGTTAAAGCTGCACAAACTGATATGTCGATTATGATTTTATAGTGTGTGTCAGAGCAGCCTGAGTGAGACACCCCGCTGTGAAGTAACATGCCATCACATTTGTTCCAGCTTGTACCTCTTGGTTTTACAGCTGCCAGCACAATTGTGAGCCGGAATAACAGGACTACAGATTTCTCAAGTGAGACTCCCAGCTGAAAAACTGCCAATCACCGCCAGTGTCAATGTCAGATTTATTTCAGGGCAACTGCACCAGAGCTCTTTTATGTGCACCACCACACACTCTAGAAATAGGAAACTTTTGAGTTCCCTATATCGTTCGAATAAAACAGGAACAGCTTTAGGGTTTGGAAGCTGTAGAGATGTTTGTGTGAATCTCATACTGCACACAGGTAATGCAATTGTGTTTTTAAATGGCACTGGGAAGAAAGTGCTTCCTGTCTGCACAAATTATTTTACAGTTTCCAATACATCAACAAAGCTGCACACTGTTTATTTTTTTTTTTTCTTTCAGTTTTTATTTCCATTGAACAGTTTACGGAAGTTACAGATGACCTTCTCAAACGCTGACTAAACGAAAAATTTCTTGGTAGATGACATTGCTATATATATAAGTCTTTAATTTTTCCTGTTGTTTTAGATCTTGTGTAATTTAACTGCCACTTTACTTTTTCCAACTGATGAAGAATCTACTTTGAATCACTGGGGATGTCACAGTATCAAATGATAGTGTTACAGTTATTAGGAGAAGAACACATTTTGTAATTATTCTTTATTATTGACATCGAGACCGTGAACCCTGAATTCACTTTCATTCACTCTGTCTAATTACTCTTAAATGTGAACAGCTTTCTGAATAAGAAAACAAAGCTAAAGATGATAGTTTATAATTTCTTCTGAAACTATTATGACATGTTAGACTACTCATTTCACTGAAACGTAGTATTTATATTTAAAATTTAATCCCTAGTTTGACAATTTTTGTTTTGTTTATATTTTCACTTCCTGGTTGAACTGTTACTTAGCAACCATCTAAAATACACAACACTAATGATTTGACATATAAGAATAACTAATAACACCTTTATTTTGTTCAATGATTGTCTAAACATTCAGAAAAATGAATTTCCTCTGCATTTTCAATTATTGATGCTTATTGATGTCATAGACAGAGGGATTCCATTTCAGAGCTCAGAATGATTTTTTTTTTATCTCTTATTTTTATTTTATTCATGCCAAACGTCAGCTTGACTGGTGTAAAACTGTAATGCTAAAAAAGATAAATATTTACCACAGGGACTATCCAACCAAACAAAGCAATAAATAGAAAAACTTATATGCATTTGACTAAATTCTTAAGAATAATTTGTGACCTAAATAATCACCATTATCGATTAAATGAATAAACTTGAATCCACCTAAATATCTTTAACCATTGCAAGAATGATATAGAACCCGTAAGCGGAGATCAAAGTATTTTGCCAGAGAAAGTAAAACACATTTATGCATTGTATTACTTATCCCAAATCAATAATTAACCGCAGAGGCTGACGTACTGATGAAGTGGTGCCAGCAGAAGAGAAAACATTGCTACAAGTACATTTATAGTGAAATCTCCTCATATTTGAACACTTTTCACTGTGCTCATTACCACACAGCGCTCATAAGTAGGCCATAGAAGACATTATCAGGGTGTGTAATGACATGAGTGGGAGGGCTGCGTGTGGGCAAGCATGTTTATTCTGTAGAGCCTACTCTTTGACTTGTGCATAGTGGGAGTTACTGAACAAAAAGTAGCCTGTGTTTTGAAATCTGCCCAACCACTTGTGGACTACCTGCACACCTACGCTCCTGCCCTGTCTTTCAATCAAAGCTCAGTTGGAGGGTTATTATAATGAGGTGAGCTTTTGCTAAATTAACATAACACACAAGGACTGATCTGCTTTTCCTTCAAGGTTATTTTTCATCATGTGTCTCATGAGTGGTGTTTTCTTGAATGTTTTGAATGAATGTGTCTCTTAAGTGTTGTATCTAAGGCCGCAGTCATTACAATACGCTCTGAGGCAAAGCATATCTGTGTAGTGTACAGGGATGTTCAGCTGATCCAGGACTTTGCTGTGGGCTATTGGGCTTCGCTGAGTAGTTTGTGAGTTTTGGACTAGGGACAGTCTACATAGCCGCAGGCCATCATACATTTTATAGTCGATTGATAAGTGTGTTGTAAGTTTCTCGCATAAAATCAAGATTCATTAGCCTGAAATAAAAGGACCTTCAGACATAATGTATTTAAAATATATTGTATTTCCTTTAGCATTCCAAACATAGCCTACTAAAACTGCTAAACATCTAAGGAAAATTATAGACACTGGACATACAAGCCTTTCTTGAAAACATTTTAAAGTACTAAAACTTTCTCCAGAAAACCAATAAAACCAATAAACCCCCTTTTCTAAATGAACCAAAAGAAATATGAGCAACAAGACATTTTAGATTGAACTGCAATTGATGATGGTTGATGGATGGATCTATTCAAAACAGGGTTAGTTAGTTGCTATACGTACCTGTTGGTAGACTGAATATCTTATATTATCCTGAATTGAAACTCCTTCACAACATTTTTATAGAAGTAAACAAAACAAAGCACTGATTATCAAACTACATTATGTCCTGGAAAGTTCTATAATGCCCTGCGCACTCCATTCAAGAGATAGTGTTACAAAGAATGTCTGTGTGCCATCTCAGAGCAAACAAAACAAACATGGAGGAGCACAATATTGCTGGGTAATCCTCATCTATAAAAAGTCTTGCAGAAGGATTGTGGTTCAGTGAAGCGTGTGCAGCTGCAGAGCTTTCCCCTCAGCGTTCAGGGGGGTCTTTCAGCTCACACATACAGTCCACCGCAGCATCACTCTCACAGTCCGACTTCAGCCGAACAAAAATATCAAGACAGGATACAGAGTCCTCATTGTCTGTCATCGTGATGCAGCGCTGTCACACAGGTTTAAATTTAACTTTGCTGCTAAATGTTTTCAATAACAGTGTTACTAAGAAAACCGCATCACTCCAGGAAATTCTAGCTTTTATTTTACATTGTGTTTTATTATTTGCAATAGAAAACAAAATATAACCACTTCAGTTAAACAGAAGGTATGTAGCCTGAGCGCTCACTGGTGTAAAAAAGGAACTACAATCACAACTGAACTTGTGTTGCCAGTGCCTTAACCTTCTGATAGAGGACAGGGTTTTCTCATTCTGGTGCAGGTGTTGGGCTGTAGGTAGTGACTATTCAGCTCAGAGAGAGGACTTCTTCGTTTAGTCGAAAGAACTGGCAACCCAAACGTGAGACTCATGTTAGGCTCATTCTGCTTTCTGATTGGATAATTGTCTTGAAACCCAAAACACCAAATTATAACGTCTACAACTTGGCCTTCATGTACAGTGTTTTTGTAATGAGAAATAAATTAACATTACAGTTGTTATCAATAAAAGCTGTAGATGATTTGAACATGTTTATCTCGTTTCTGGGGACACCAAGAGGTTGTGTTTATGAAGTCGGAAATAAAAATTCTACCTTTAAATTGTTGGATATTATCAACGCAAACCAAATATAAAAACACAATTCTCTTTATCACAAAATACATTGAAAGACTAGATACGTGTGAATATGAATAATTTTCACAAAAGAAATATTTAGTAAGTGATGATTAACACGATTGCATTTGAGTGAATGACACGCATGTTTACCTCAGTGACACTGGTCTCTTTAATACAGGCCTGTGTGAGTGTGGATTAGGGCTCGTGCAGGCGGCCAGTGTCCGCACAGGCCTATGCTAAGTGCAGTGGGTCACCTTGGTAACTGCAGATTCCAGCAGAAGATGATGATGAAGGGCAAAGAGGAGGGAGGCGAGAGTTGTTGGCGCTGATTAGAGGAGCGTCTTACACCACACGGGATCAGAGATATCATTCAAGTGTTTGTGAAAGTAAACAATATGGCGACATGTCCCGTCAAAGAATTAGCCTTATCTCAACTACTGTACTACTGTTTTACACCAGATGCCCTCCCAGACATGGAACCAATGCAAAGAAACTGGGCTTGATGCTTGATTTGACAGTCTGGACTATGAACAGTATGAAATGTCCGAACTGGTTTCAAAACATAAACAGGAAAATGAGGTGACCTTTAGTTGTTATTTGCTAATACACAAATTAGCATATTTGATTTGCATATTCATGATTTTCACTCACATTACCTTTTCCTGTTATGGACGTAATGTTTAACCATTCAAAAGGATCCTGTGATTAATGTTGCAAGCAGATTTTTAACTGAATTAGAGACACATTTCAGATCACAATTTAGTTTTGTTATGCAGTAAACAAACATAAGCTGAAACTGACTTTTACTTTTAATTTAACGGTTAAAAAAAGCTAAGTTAACAAAAAGAAAACCACACTTGCTTTAGTTGTGAACTGTCACTCACAGTTTATTCAATACCTGACCATGTGACTACAGTTTGAATGAGTGCAGTCAAGAGGGTCAAGATTTTTTTATTGACCGTAAGGTGTTTTGGTTGAGGTACGCTTCATAAAAATGTAATCGATTTGTACAAGATCAAGTTAAAGTGTGAAGGTTTAGACTGGGCATGTGTAGGTGAATGTCAGTGTGGTTTCCGCTTACATTTTATGTCTATCGGCAAAACTGTGACAAATCTTAATGTAGCCTTTTGGTGTCAGGAAATAGATGACACCAGTATGAACTGTTACAATCCATTATGAATACAAAGTACATTTAGTTTTTTAAATGTTATGGACAACAACAAGTCTTAAATAAAAGTCTGTAAATTATGTTTTATTTAACTTAATTTAACAACTAAGCCATAGACCACGCCACGTTTCCTAAGTTATTTTAATTGTATGAATGGCCATTTAGATAACATTTCTATAAGGGGAAGACAATATATCGAATTTTAGATTATATCTTGAATATTGTTTTGAAGACATACAATATTTGAATGTCACGTATATTTTAGGGGAAAATGCTACAAAAAGAGTGAAAAAACGTTATGTTGTAAACTTTTAAATAAGGTTTTAAGGTAATATTTCTGCACTTTTGTCATTAGTTTTATAGACATTCACCTTTTGCCTGAAAAATAAACCTCAACTAGACATGTTTTTAACACATGTCTGTTGGATTTACATAATATCGCCTGAATATTGTTATCAGGATACTCCCAAAAACATGGAGATATTCCTTTTTGTCAATACTGCCCAGCCCTAATTTCCTTTACTTTTCCTTCACTTTGACTTTACTGCAGATTTAGTTTAGTTTTGTATATTTTATGCCCACAAAAAGGGTCCAAGGAAAGATTGTGCCAAATTCTTGCCCGCCTCTTCCATCTCTGGCCTGCAGTGCTCTGTCCATTCTCATCACCACAGGCATCCACTGCACAATGTAATATTGTAGAGAGCCTGGGACACAAGCAGCATCACATTAAAACCAGTTTAGACATGCTTTCTGGAGCAGCAAAGACGCCCAAAGGTGAAAAAGTGACTTCTGACTTAGGAATGCTGCACACTGTGGGAATTATTTGAATAATCTTCTTTCTCTCATTCCGTTTCATAATCATATACCTTATGCAAATAAAGATGACTTCGAGATGACACGGAATTCACACGGCCAGGTTGAAGGATCAGAAGCCTATTACAAGTTTAGCAGATTTAAGCTTAAAAATTATAGAATGAACCCAGTGTAGAAAATGTTAAAGAAAGACTGCAGGGATAAAGAGTCAAAGGGAGAACGACTAGATGTGTTATTTTTAAAGCTTCTGTGGCCTGAAGTCTACCCCATAAAGCTCAAGATCTGAAAGCAGTTTTGGACTTAGTTTTAGTATTATGTTTCTGGACTGTGGAGGATTGTCCTATATTTTAGTTTTTACCTTTGAGTAGAGTGTTAGGAGATAACGACAGGCGGACCCAAAGAAGCAGACCAGAGATATGGATTAATACAGAATTATTTATTGAGAGTTGGCTGAGGAGGAGTAGGCTGGACCAGGAAGCACGGGTGAGGACCGGGACGGCAGGCGGGAGCAGGCTGGACCGAGGAGCACAGGTGAGTACCGGGATAGCAGGCAGGAGCAGGCTGGACCGAGGAGCACAGGTGAGAACCAGGATAGCAGGCAGGAGCAGGCTGGAGGAAAAAAAGTCCTTGGTAAGCAAAAAATCCACAAGAGACAACTAACGGGAGATACAAAAAGCCAAGGAGTTCACCACGGAAGTAGACTGAACGATCTGGCAGGGTGTGGATGA
This sequence comes from Rhinogobius similis, assembly GCA_019453435.1. Classification (NCBI taxonomy): domain Eukaryota; kingdom Metazoa; phylum Chordata; class Actinopteri; order Gobiiformes; family Gobiidae; genus Rhinogobius; species Rhinogobius similis. The sequence goes on along the minus strand of CM033637.1, from coordinate 27,168,872 downwards.
ATGAGCCAAGCTTTTGTACTGCAGAGGGTGTATGCTTGATTGCAGATGGGATCCAGGTGTGCCAATCAGTCATGCCCAGGAAGCTCCAAACAAGGACACCACAGGAGGGGAGGAGGAAACACACACACACACACACACAGGAGGGAGGAGGCACTAAGCTCATGACATAGAGACAATATGATGACACTGGAGCATCACTTGTAAGTACAATCCTGACCATTTTTTCCATATTAATTCTATGTTTGACACTTTTCATCATCATTATTTCAGCTATGTTAAAAACGGAACCTTATTGTTAATATGACATTGTTGCTTTTATCAAACTATTAGATTGCAGACCTTAACCAGTTTGTATTTTCTGAAGTGTGACAGCTCTTGTTCCATACATTATATTCAACGGCATATAGTTTGAAATGAAATAATACTACTACAAGATATGTTACAATCAACTGTTAAGGATGCTCTGCTTAAAACTGGATGTCAAGAAACCCAATTGTGTGAACTCTGCCTGTTAACTTTCTCAAGAAATGTTTTGAAACAATAATACTGATACCTGCATGTCACTCATCCCGCACATGCAAGTACAGACAATATGAAGAACCACTTTTGGTTGGTACCACTTTTTTGCATTTAATAAAGCATGAACAAAGACTTGATTCATACGGAGCATGTTTTTTTTATTTTAATTTTTTATCGTAGGCATGATTCAGGACAACTGATTATTTAGGGCTAGGAAATAAGATTTAGGGTTAGAGTATTAAGTACATGAATCATTCTTAAATTTGTTCACTATGAATGAAGTCTTTGTTCATGCTTTATTAAGGAATAACTGTAGTTCTCATAAAATGTTTCTGAATTTGTGGGAAGATATCTTTCATAAACAGCTATGGACTGTATACAATGACCCCGTTTACTGTGTTTCAGACATAACCTCATGACTATCTCTGTAATTGTTTGTGGTTATGTTCAGTAACCACACACTCATCAGCCCACAAACACACAAATGCAGGATGCAACAAAAACTTCCTTGAACCACTTTTGAAATATTGCAACTCTTTAAAGGAAATCTAATTTGACCCCAGTCAAATCTGCATCCATGACCACGTGTCACGCCTGCTCTGTATCTCTTCAACACAAAATTCTAGTTCAAACTCATAATTGTCTTTTCCACATATTTAGAGCAACTAGTTCTTGTTTATTTAACGTTAGGAAGCAAAAACTGATTATGGACCCCTGTGTCTTGAGTGTGTTTACTGAACCAGCATGCCAGCACTTTTGGCTAGAGCAGATCAAAGCGGTCTCGACTCTCAGACAGTTCACCAGTGCTGGCCTGAAGGAAGCTCTAAGCAACGTGAACCAACCGAACTCATTATGTGTCTGCCACTTTTACTCACACCATTAAACTCATTGGAAAATGTTTTGTGGCAGTGAACGCGTGTAGGTATTAGAAAACAAATTAGTCAGGTTAACCAGGAGTCGCCGGGGCTGCTCCTCCGCTGTTGAAGCTGTGGTTTTATGGGCTGTGTGTGCAGTGAATGTTTAATATGATGCCATTTAGCCTCTCATGCAAAAAAATACAAGTGCAATTATCTGTCGTTTCCTAATTAATAAGGTGTGTACAAAAGCCTCATAGGTTTAGAATTAGACATGCAAACTGACTGGGTAATTGCACTTACAGCTCGGTCCTTGTTATCTGGCCTATAGTAAACGTCATCAGCGGTTATAGTAAGCCGTACAGTTGAGGCATTGAATGAATAATACAACCTCACTGTGTTGACTCATGTCTCTGGGTCCTGTATGATGGTAAATAAATCTCTGCATTACACATCCAGAGCCTTGTGTTCCTCTTCACCACTCTTTGGGGCTCATTCTGTACCCAGTAAAGTGGCACCTATGGTCTTCTGTGTTGTATGTCCTTAATTTTAAACAAGTCCAGTCATTCTCTGACTATCCAGCCCGAACATGACAAAATTAACTATTGTGATAGGCCAATTAGAAACCTGAATATTTAACTGGCTTTAGGCATGTCAAGTAAAGCTGCACACACAGCCTGGCACTGACATAAACGTTCTATTAATTTCATTGTGGCAGCAAAATAAAAACATGGATGTTTTTGGTGTTTGTAGTCAGCGCAGACAAATCATTGTCGTTCATATGTTTGTTATGCCAATTACATTTGGCAGTAAGTATTAAGAGTCACTATCTAACTTCATTCAGTTTGATATTTTTAAGGTGAGACACTGCAGGTGAATAGGAAAAATCTTAAATTTACAGATATCAATTTGAAACTTCTGTAGTTTCATCATATAAATGTAAGAAAAGGTTTTTCATCATATCATGTCTTTATGTAGAAATAAGGCAATTTATGTGTAAAAATTGCCAAAAAAAACACATATTTGGGACATATAAATCTGAAAAATGGGCAGAACCAGGTTTAAATTTCTTGGCTCATTTTCTACACATATTACTTACAGAAAAATTTACAGAGGGGATCTTGGATTTCCTATTTAGTATTTACGTAAACTGAGTCCAAGAATGTAAAGTCTGGTTTGTGTAGGAGCTACTTTAAGTGGTGATCCTTGTGTCCCTAGTGGAGAAAAATGCATTTTAAGAAAACGACCTTTGAAGTTACAATGTCCCAGAGAAATCTATGGATGAAGTGGGTTAATTGAAGGAATAAAACATGATGATTGGCTAAGTTTGTTGTTTCCACATGAAAGCCGATATGTTGAGAGAGCAAACTGACCAAAAAACAAACAAGTGAAAAAAAGAGTTGGATTTGTGGTGCTTGATGAAATAAAACTAAAATCCCACAATCAAACTGTTGTGGCCCGCTCTATTTTTGGTGTATTATTGTTCAGCATGACATTAGATGGAATAAATGTTTATTATGTGTTTGTTGGCATTTTTGCTAATTTTGGCACTAACTGGTTTGTCGGTAAACTTCTACACGCAGGGATGTTTTCTAAGGAGGCTCTGGTGTTACTTGCATGTGGTCGAGTGGTTGTCGATCGCCAAAACAGCCCTGTTTTTTGTAGTTTGTGTCATTAGAGCAAACGTATGGAGCGGTAACAGACTTCAGAATGCAGAGGTTCTCTTTACAAATAATAGACGGGTGTTTGTTTGCTTTGGTTTGATTTGGTTTGAAGGGTCAATATCTTGTGTTATTGAAAAAAGTGGCAAGTAATGTCTCCTTTAAACCATGTAGTATTTCTTGCAAGTGTTTTATCATAAATTTTGTTCAGACTGTTGTGGCGCAAATATTTTTTTATAAATATAAATGTCACTTATTGCCTGTAATTCATATTAAGCTGTCTTTTTACCATATAGATTCTCTTTTATGTTAATGATAATACAAAGATCAACAGAATTTTTTTTTTTTTTTTTTTGCTGTTTTATGTACAGTCCAGGCTGTTTTTAGACTATGGGGAAACCCTGTGCAGTTCATTTGGCTGGGTAACAGTGAGATTTGGTGCATGAGCAGCTTTTTCGATCCGATAGCATGACGTTTATCAGCAGATGGTGATCACGGTTGTCATGGAAATGCAGATGTTCAGTTTATTTTTTCCATCTCACTGTTCTTGACTTTGAAGTGAGGTCACAGGTCATGCGTTGTTTTTCTGCTCAGTAAACAACATGCACCCAACACAGCCACCTTTAGAGATGCTGGATTCAAGCATATTTTGCATCTCAAATCCATACCCTTTTGTCTTTTATAGATCCTTTAAAATGCTATGTCATCAGAATGAGGCAAAATATAGTTGACCATATCACATTTTCAGTATTTAACTGACATCTGGTTTTAAGTCTATAACAAAAAATAAGCAACAAGTTTGAATTTCCAGGTTAGAAATATCAGTTTGCTTCTCTGTTACAAAGGTTAAAATACTATTTTCTAACCTCAAAATCATATTTGAGCTTCACAAAAAGTATAATTTGTAGTAAAGTATGTAATATATCTGTATGTAAAATGAAAAATTATTGTTTGTCCATTATTTGTCCAGTAAAACAAAACAAAAATCTAGATTTTGCCACCATCGAAAATGCAAAGAGTCAATTCTAATTTCATTTTAAACAATCAAAAAATGAAAAATACAATAGCAAGTGTCTAGGCTCTGATTTCACTCACATATATCTGAGTGCTTTTCATTTGCCAAAGCCTCCTTGATTTCGTGATATTCTGAGGTTAATCCCAGTTTCCCCATTGACATCACATTATGTTCCTCTTCACATTTGTCTGCATTCTGGAATTTAGAATGTTTTTGTTCGTTTAAAGGTTCTATGTTTTGATGTTTTCGATGACTTTGTATTTCCACTTCAAGATAATGAGATTCACAAACCGTTATATACGATTATGCGCATGTGTGTCGCAGCTCATGTGTCATGAACGAGTTGGATGCAGATGCTACTTTTACGGATAGCTCGAATCACATGCGCCGCTGATGTCTGAAGATCCCGGCTTATCGTGGGGAGCGCCGGTGCTGATGTCGTGTTTGGTGCATATATTCAGGGCCTGAGTAGGAGATGCTCGGCTGACAGTGTTGCTAGGAGACCACACACAGCGACTAGTGTGCGAGATTTTCACCTCCCTCCCCCATCATCCGCGTAGTCTGGCTGCTTTTCACTGTTTTTTCCATCCGCTGGGCCTCTCCTCCTCTGCCTCCATTTGCTTGTGTGCTCTTAAATCAGCTGTTTCACTTCAAAACATTTTATATTCACCTTTATAGCTTCAAATTGCACTAACTTATTGAATACATTTTGTAATTCTAAGCAAATATAACATCAGAAAGTGATTATCAAAATGGGTTTCAACTAATGTCCTGCGATAAACATGCTTTGTGATCCTGGTTTGATCCTGGGTTTGACCTGGTTTTAAACTGGGCTTCAATACATTTCAATATCATAATTTTAATTTTAAAAGACAAAATCAATATTGAATGTGCTCAAATATTTGTCAGCAAGCACTGTTATTGCATTCTCTTAGCACATATTTTTATTTAATGTTTAAGTTATTTTTTTCTCTATTTTTAAGCCACTCTCCCCTCTTTTCTCCTGTAGCTCCTCCTCCTGTTTTGTTACTATCCATCCTTGGTTCCTGATGTTTATTGAAGCTGAACAGCTTAAACCATACTGCTTGGCCTAGGGGCAGGCGATATTTACTAGGATCAGGATTTTTAGATCCATGATTCCAATTTACTGTTTGACAGGTGTCATCACAGCGTTTTGGATTTTAGAGATTGGAGAGTCAATGATGAGTAATGACATTTTCTCCTGTAAAAGCTCAAAACACACTCAAATGTGAAATAGCTACTACAGTGTAACAATAATGGTCCACAACTTCAATTACCCTTTTGTCCTTAAATGAGTTTCTGAGTCCCAGTGTTGAAGAAATGAATTGTTATGCTGCAGTAGAAGTGTCCTAAACCTGCTGTAAGCAAACAAGTTAGCTGCTGAGTCGGAGCAACAACAGAGAAACTACTATCAGCTTGCATTCTGACGTATAAAGTTAATTTGAGCAAAACACCAGCTCCATGGACAAATTTAAGCAAGAACAGGCAAAGAACCACTTTTCTCATTTCATTATTTCTGCCTGTGATTCTGCCCCTCAGTCAGAAGCATTTTTAAATAGTATATCTTTTGAATGAGAAAAAGTCCTCAAAATGTTGCATAAAACAGGAAGCTCAAACAGAAAAGCAGTGAATCACAATATGAAAAAAGCATAAGGAAACAGAATCAGTTACATTTTTATTGCCAGCTTTAATTTGGCCTCAGGTTTGGCTGTTACTTTGATTTACCATTGAACCCTGCTCTCCCAGCAGTAAATAACCTCTGCCTATGTGTAGTCCATTAAATACAAAATACAGAGCAGCTCTTTATTTAAGAGGAAACACTAAATATCTGGATCAACATCATCTCCTTTATATTTCTGCTGCAGTTACAGGCTGTAACAGTGTTTAATTAGGGATTTCAGTCCTGACACGGCCGTATATGTGGGAGCATGTGGTGTTCAGAACGAGACGTGCAGAAGAAACGAACAAGACAGCCTGTACCGCCGCTCTGCTCAGTCTTTGGATCCAATTGTTCCTGAAGCAGCCTCGCAAAAGCACTCTTAAATACTGTTTTAGTTCTGAACACAATGAAGGCAATTACCTAGATATATACTGAATCATGATTATTATATTGCTTAATGGTGTTATCAGAAAGATTACTTGTTGCTTGTGCATGACATAACAACCAGGTCAGTCTAAAGCGTGTGTTTCAAGTTTTAGCAATAAAAAAAACAGCAAATAAATGTAAGTTTACTTGCTGTTTGATGCTTGAAGTTTAATGACACACTGTCGAACATTCAAGGAAGAACAGGAGACCGTCTTCCAGAAAAGCTGCATAGTGCCCCTATAAAAAGACAAATACTGCAGTATAATTTGAATGATGAGTGTGTATCGGCAGGGATTCACAGTCTGTCCCCACACTTTTATGTCTAGACAGTGGGCACAGACAGTACAAGATGTTTCACCCGTATGTGACAGAGTATAATATAGCAATTTAAGTCGTGTTAATTACTCTTTTCTTGTCTGCATATTATGTACTTTTTCAATCCATTTATGACACTTTTTCTTCACTTTGCCCAACCTATGTCCTTTTTCAATAAAAATTTGCGTGATAAACTATAATGTTGAAAAGCAAGCATTCAATAATATAGATGTCAGATTTCCTTTGAAGATCACAAACCTTGTAGTGTACTTGCTGTGACTGTCCCAAAAGTATACGTTTGTTATTTTAAATGTAAATCTCTATGGCAACAGTCTTAATTTCTCATAATTCTAAAGTCCTTGGTTATATAGATGATTACGTACTAACTACGTAGGTCGGACTTACTGTTGCTATGGCTCATGGGCTCTGCTTATGTATAACCCATAGGGCTGCATTTTACTTTGTGCCGTTATGTGCATATGTGCTTGGTTACATGTGATAATATGCATGCCATTTGTTTGCCTGTGCATGAATGCTTAACGAGTTTTCAGTGGTGCATACAAATCCACTTAGATGAGATGTGGCTTTATAATTATGCTTCTGATGCTTTGACATCTTGGTTAGCAATCAGAAGATGCATAATAATTAAAAGTTTAGTTATTGTTACAATATAAGGTGTAAATGGAATAAATAATTGTTTTAAATGGAACAAACAACGAGGAGCCGTGTGTTACGCTGTTTTAACGCACTGATGTAGAGTCTACAACAGTAAAATATAAAGAAACAACCAATTAAAATGTAAAGACTACCTGATTGCTTTTACATATATATTTATTATACTTCAAGATTGGCATTGGCGTTAGCATTCACCCACAAACACCTCCATTTATCAACACAGAAATATCGCCGGGGAAGTTTTAATCTCATTTGTAAAGTCCTTAACATGTGACAGTAACATCCACCTGCAGCTCACTCTTCACTGCCAGTCACTGTGTTATATAAGGATTTATTCATTTTAATGTGATTATGCAAAAACCTCATAGAGATAGAATTGGAGTCTAGTACATTATAAAAGTAAAAAGCCAACTGAACTTCAGTGCACAGAGCCCATTTTCCCTGATCGTGGTTCAACTGTTTTATATCGAATGACCTAACTGTTTAAACGGATTACATTTTCATCCAGTTGCAATGATCCAGTTTTGTCCAGATTAAAATTTTGTCTGTGCTCCTTTTGTGATCCCAGCTGTCACACTATGTACAAAGCTCCTCGCTGATAAAGGAATACCAAAATAATCTACATAATATTCATAGTGTCATTTTCGGTGGTGATTTTACCTCTAAACAAATACTGTAGCTGGATCAGATTTACTAACAGGCCACAACAGTAAAGTGCCCCTTTGCTTTTCTAGCCTAGAAACCCAAATCAAAGCATGTCTCACAAAAGCCCTACCTACAGAGGCAGCTCCCTAACCTAATTAATAGACTCTACAACACAACCGTGACCACGACACAGGAGCAGTGTCCAAGGTGGTGGCCAGTCCAGCAATAGAGCGGCCCACATTGGTGACACCCTGGTGACACAGTGGGCCGTGACAAAAGGATCACATCCAACACACTGCTGGACACGCTGAAGGTAACCTGACCTGATCAGCACTGTGGGTCCCCTGTTATGGGCAGTGCTTCATCAGGGAAATGGTGTGGTAAATCAAGAAACATGCTCAAATATGTGCAGTGTCGCATTGCTTTAAAATGAGAAAGTCATGTATATTTTATGCTGTGTTATATATTGTATCATGCAATATATTCCTCAGGCAAACAAGATTTAAGATGAAAGCTGAAATCAGGGCTCATTGAGTTCAAAACCTTCATGTGTATATTGTTTCCTGCTAAACATTAAACTTAGAGATGGACGATATTGACAGAAGTTAATATCTTGTTATTTTTTGGACTGTCCCGATAGTAGAATTCAGGCAGTATTATGTCAATCCAACATAAATGTGTTTCTTTGAACATGTTAGTTGAGGTTTATTTATTAGTCAAATTTGAAATGTCTGTAAAATGAATCACAAAACTGCAGAAATATCACTATTTATATATCTTATTTAACATTTTACAACATGACCTTTTTATTTTTCTCATTTTGTAGCATTTTTAACTATACTCGACATATCTTCAAAACAACATTCATGATATTATCAACATTTTGATATATTTACTACCACTAGTTAAACTTGCAGAAATGATTGCCTACTTAGGGATATTGCTTGTCTAAAAACAAATACATTTCAATATTTCTTTCCCGACAACATTGTACAATATATGAACTTCACATTTTGGGTCATATTTCACACACAGTAGCACTATTATGTTTATTACTGCATGACTGAGATCCAAAGTTGTAAACACAATCTTGTCTCGTCCCATATGTAAATGTACCTCACAGTGTTCTGAGGGTATCCCTGAAACACTGATGCTGTAATCCTAGACGTTCTTATGTTTATGGTGGAAAAACACTTGAATTAAATCAGCTGACATCTGTGCTTTTCTGAGCCAGTTGCATTGGCCATATTCTCCAGTGTTGGACCGTGAGTTTTCTGCCCCACAACAGCAGTGGGCCGGGCTCCTCGTGGGGTGAGCGTGCAGGCACCACATATGACAGACTACATTACTGTCTGCTGCAGCTAGGCCATCCCAGGGCCTGCAGCCAAACATGCACTACAGCTGAGTTATCATGCTTACTCAAATATTCATAACGAGATAATGAAAGTCGTAATGGTTTGCATGGGATACTCTGGAGGTTTGGGTGTAAACAAATGGTAACTTTCTTCCACATGTGTCAGGCCTTCGGTTCTTTGATGGCTGTTGTGGCCTGTTTTTTTTTTTTTTGTAATTAAATGTAAGAGTTTACATATTGCATTATTGCTGAACAAAGCTCAGGATTGTGTCATCACACAGTTAGCACAATGTTAAACCAATGGAGATATTACAATGTAAATACTAAATTTAGCAGTTATTATAAAGTATTCGGACACTAAAGTGAGATAAATGTATTTACCAGTAAACAGCAGATTATTGGGTTGTTCCACAGCTCTTTTGTTTACTTTGTTATATTTCTTTTTGCTAGTACATCTCTATGGACTTCTGGCACAACTGTAACATAGAATTTTAAAAAGTTTTACCTGACCTGTCATGTAAAGTTTTTCACATTTGATCCCAAACTCAACTGGCAACTCTCCCTCTTTTTCTGACGTGGCATATGCTGTAAATAAGACTTTTTTATTTATTATTATTATTTTTTTTAAATGTGCTATATTATGAGCTTTCTTTTCTACAAACATGCAGTATTACACAACATCCAAAATCATTAAAGCTGCACTATGTCACTTTTCTGGTTGGAGGTTCCCCATTTGTTTTCATGTCTACAGATGTTCCTCACTGTGACATCAACTTATAAATGAACTTATGTCTTATATTTATTTAATTCTAAGTATTTTTATTCCTTAAAAATACCTAGAGAGTTGGGACGCCTCTTCACAGATCTGACCTGTAACTTGGCCTCGGGGCATCACCTGCTTGTCTTCATGGAGATAGCTGTGTTAAATGCCATGCAATGGACAAGTAAATGGCAGACCCTCCACCGGAAATGTTACATAGTGCACCTTTAATCAAATTTGTATCTTAGAACACTTGTTTGAAAGGAACAGTGAGACAGAGGCCACAGAAAGCAGATGCAGAGGATGAAGTACATTTCCTTCAGTTATGATTAGTTTTATATCATGTGCCACTTCACAAAATAATCCGTGAACCTCAGCAGCTCCTCTGGGAAACTGTTTAACATGAATTTGAATCATTCATGATATGTTTCTTCTCATTTAGGTGAGTTGTGGGCGACTCCCCTTGAGACTTCTCCTTATCCTCTTCTGTACCATGAGCTCTGGCTCCGCCCAGGATGTGGCAGTCGAGCATTTCCTGCGTGACATAGAGAGGCGGAGCAAGCGGCTACACTGTGCTGTGATTGGCTGCGGAGAGGAGCGCTCCAGCGGCGACATGAACCTGTTGTATCGTAAGAGCCGATTGGACTGGAGGCAGCGAGACCAGGACGGAAGCAGGAAGAGGTGAGGACATCCTTATTAGGTGCTGCTGGGATCTAAGTCACAAATCTTAATTCTGTACACTTTTGATTAAGTCCAACCACATCAAAAACTTGTATTCAAGCCTTTTGTAATTAATTTCATTTGTGCAGCAGATCAGATGAATAGTTCAGTCTGAATGTCAAAAACCATTGAAAGATTAAAATATTAAAATGAATTACTTTTATTTTCATTTTATATTAATATGTAGTGCATTTTAATGTGATGAGAAAGGGTTACTGAATAAGACCTATATATCCTCACGATTATCAGGTTTAGCTTGATATCATGACACATCATGACAGGAGTCTGGAATTATGTTGTGCCAGCACTGAATTGGGCTTTAAAGTAAATAAAGCTGAGAGCATGACAGCTGCCTGCTCTGCTGGGAGTGGTGAGATAATGAAGTCAAGGACTCTTGTTTTGAGAACTTAGGGTTCATAAGAGGAAAATAATGTTTATAAAGATGAGAACGGAATGACAAAATAGCCAATACTTCAAAAATAGGTCTATGTTACTGATCAGGATGATACCAAACAGAACCAGCCTCAGGCTGAATTCCTATTATCATATGAACTTAAGCTGTGCATCAAGTTTAAACTGTGAGAATAATTTGAATCAAACACCATTCAGTTCCTGTGAGGATGTGGTCTCAAATTAATATTAAATGAACTAAATGAAAAAAATGCAAAGTGCCTTTCAAATCCTATTAAAACTTGTATTCTCAATGACGTGCAAACACTTTGTTCAAACTGACCTTTAAAGTGGTCCACATGGATTTGGTAAATTATTTGAGGTGAAGACAGATGATATCAAATGAAGTAAAAGCACTGCAAAAGTACTGGGGTATCTTTTGAACCAATTGCAGATTATTATTTTAATTCTGTCTATTCCTCTGAGATTTGTTTACAAAATGAGCTGTTTTAAAACAAACTACAGAATACATTTGACAGAAGATAAAAAAAAAGGAAAGCTTATAAAAAATGATGCCCAACATGTGTCTGAAATATCTGCGTCTCTAAAAAGTGGAACCAACTTTGACATCAAAACTACAAAATAAACCCTGCAGTAGTTTAACAATGTAAAAAAGTACCTTGTCTGAAATATCTATTATATTATATTTTGCATAAAGTCAATTGATATGAATGCAACAGTGAATTAGTTTGCACCAAGAAAAGGAAAGAGAATATTCATAATGGTAAAAGTAATTTTCAGATACAACCTACACCTTTAGGCGATCAATTAAAATGTCATGTCAAGTGTCAGAGATGTGAGTGAGGTGCTACAGAATGAGGACAGAGCCAGTGTCAACCTCAAACCTTCACCCGACAATCAGGAGCCAATCTACGCATCACAAACACCTCCTGAAATGTACAAGCAGAGATGTGCTGTTTAATTGATAGAGGAGAATAAAATGCATTCCAAAAGTTGGGCAGTACTTGCTAAAGAATCTCATTTGAGTGTAGCATAGAGATTTCCACAAAAAAATATTTTACCACCATTACCAATCAGTATTACCATTAATTGTAAACTGACTTCAGTAAAATTATAATTATTACACTCATTGCTTATAAGCATAAGCCATCTATCCATCCTCTTTATTTATGGAGCACTTTTTTTTAAATAAACAAGAATGTTCCCCAAAGTGCCGCACAAAGTTAATTTAAGAAAACAAACAAGCAAACAAACCACTAAAACAAAAAGTATATAAACATCTTTTTAAAAAGACATAGAGGAACACACAACTGCTGTATTAAAAGTTGTGAGAAAGTGAAAAGCAACAGAAAACACTCCGAAGTTTAAAAGCTTAATATTGTGTATCAGCTTTTTGTTGAACATAAAACAGAACCTGTCTGTATTTCACTCACTCTTTCTGGAGGCACTGATCTGCTGTGGACACTTAATGATTATGAATGTATAAGATCATTACTGCATTTGAATAATCATCATCATTATTGATGAAGGGATAATCACAGCTAATGCAGTGCATCAAATTTGCCATTCATATCCTTCAACTGATTTCAAAAGGTGTGACTCTGATTGAGGAAGTCTTGAATTCATAATTTGATTTGATTTGCAGTTATTTGCATAGCCTTTTGGAATAACTGTAACGGCACTTGCTTTTCCTGGTTGTTTATTTAGTGTTGAGACAGGCACTTGCTTTGAATGTGGCTGAGTTAGAGTTCTCTAAAACTTTTACTCAAAGTTATATTTTGTGTGACGGCACTTTTACTTGAGTCTTACTGTCTGTTGCATAAAACTAATGACGGTACCACCAGCGCTCATACACTGACTGTAAGAATCTTACGAGAGAACTAAAATACCAAGCACATGAAGGTATTGAGACTGTATTCTGGAATATATTTGGCAGTGTAGTATCTGTATCGATTGAGGAGTCACAAGCACATTTCCACAGGCATCCAAGGGCACATACAAGTCTGCTTTGTTACTACACCAGCGCAGCTCAATAAGTGTCCTCTGTCTTCTGCAACGCCATCAAACTTAGTGCAGCCTCTGCTTTCTGTAAACTGTAAGCTCCAATTGTCTGCTATCCACACTCCACTGCCTCACAGCAATCTGAACTCATCTAAAAGAGAACATGCGTGACCTGTAGTCATATGTCACCATTATGTGCGATGATGAATCACTTATGCACACAATAACAAGACAGTATTTATGGACGTTTAATCACACTCGCACAGATATGATTTTCTCGCAGCCTCAGACTTATACACACAGATGTGCTCCTCCAGATGTGCTCATCCGAGTACTGCAGTAATTTACAAATGTCTCAACCAACTTTTCAATTACGCTGTAAAATCTGACAATGACAGCTGCACTTTCTTTTATTGGGAAACTGCATCATCTTCTTCTTCATAGTGATTATGCTGTGCTTTATGTATTGTTATGAAAATGTTGCCAGACAGATTCCTTTCTTGATCCAATCGTCCCCTTTTTTGCAGGATTGGGGCACCGGTTCAGTTTAAATTTGAAAATGATACATTTAAGCATTTTAACCCAGCTTACATCCCACACAGTAAACATGTTTTGCTACCAGAGCCACTTGGACTAAAGGTCATTTTTGTTGTCTTAAGTAAATGGTTAGGGTCACCAGGGTTATCTTGTATGACTTTTATAGATTTGGCGAACCACAATTATTTATGGCAACACTTCACTTTTTCACTGATAAACAGCAGTGTATTTGAGTGTGTCTAAGGACTACATCAATAATATTAAATAAATAAATAAATAAATAAATAAATAAATAAATAAATAAATAAATAAATAAATAAATAAATAAATAAATAAATAAATAAATAAATAAATAAATAAATACATATATTTTTATTCCTGTGCTTAACAGTTTTTTTAATGTTTTTTCAGTTTGAAATATTATTGTTGCGTTCATAAAAATCCATTATTTAAAACACATAAAAAGACAAGGTATTAAATTCATGAAAATCATAACTGTTTCCATGGTAACAGGTTCAGTGCCAGTGGCATTGTAAGAGGCGACTGCAGATGTGTGCAGAGGTTAGAAAAAAGAAAGAGTAGCGCACTGCACCGGCTAAAAGCACTTTGTTTTGACAGGGGAATTGATTTTCTAATTGAAAGTGTTTGAGATGAAGCAGATGTGGAGGAAGAGCCGTGTGAGTCTGTGAGATATATGAATGTAAAGGATGGAGGAGCCTCCAGGGCCTTCCTCGGGCAGCAGAAGCCCTCAGGCACATATTTGGTGAAGACTGCGCATAAAAACTAAAGATAGACTGAAGACAGTGGGTGGTCAGGGTATATAAATTTACTATTGTGTTCCACGTTTGTATCTGTATTCTAAAATACAGATCTACCCTAAATGACCCGTCCAACTTTGAGCCAATTTGAGCCATTATAAACCAATTAATAGCATAAGGAAAATGTATATTGTTTCATGTTTTCTTACTGAGTTGAATGTTTCACACTTTTTTCTTTCCAGCTCTACCCAGAATGACCCCTCTGCTACTGTCGGCAAAGTTCGAGACTTGGCCTCGTTTCGCCGTCACTTCCGGATGGGCTTCATGACCATGCCGGCCTCCCAGGACCTGTCCCCTCACTCGTGTGCCTCTGCCATGGCCCCTCGCTCCCAGTCATGCCACGCGGTAGGGGCCAGCGACAGCAGCCTGGACAATGAAGAAGACTACTCTGACACACAGTCCCAGCACGGTGCCCGCTGCCCCCCAGTCAAACCTAAACGTCACCCCAGCACCCGCCTGAGCACCTCATCCTCCGACGGCAGAGATGGCAGAGGGGCCCCCGAAGCCGCACCGCCCCCTCCACCCACACACTCCCAGTCCAAGCACGAGAGGAAGAACTGTGAGTACCGGACCAAAGGCGCTCGTGTAGTGGGAAGGAAAGTGTGTAGTAAAGAGTTGCCTGTGGGCCGCGAAAGATCTTTATTGGAAAAGGCTATTCATATCTTGGCCTTTAACCTTTTATTAGGTGCACATAAAGGTTGCTCAGTTTAACATAACTACAGGCTGTTATCGTGAGTTTACTATGGTCTTTTGGTATTGATAATACATTATTTAGCAATACAGATTTTATTAAAAATACAATTTAATGTACAATCTTCTGACATTTGGATTTTATTTTTATTATTCAAATGTGATAATATGCGATTTGCTTTGAATGTCAATTGTCATGTTATGCCTAATTTTGTTTCTTGAATGTCTCAAAAGCCCAGATAATTATTCTAAATAATAATTACTAAATCAACTCCCAGTCATTTGAAGTTTACCTTGTTGTTTTTTTAATTGCAGCTATGAAGAAGTCTGACTCTGGTGAGATCTGCTCCAAAAAGGTTCCCCCTCTAAAACCCAAGAGGAGCCCGAGCACCCAGCTGACATTTGATGCCGTACCCCCACGTGTGCCTGCCTCCCTGCCTTTCCAGGGGGCTGACTCCCAGGTCCAGATTGACGGTGATGATGAGCCCGTCTACATAGAGATGGTAGGACAAGTCTTCAGCAGAGAGAGCCAGACAGCCACCCCTCACCCAGTCACACCTGTGGCCACCACCCCGGACTCTGACTCAGACCAGAGCGAGGCCATATACGAGGAGATGAAGTACCCCCAGCAGGAGGACAGGGAGAGTCACAGACAGCCCCCTCCCAAACATGAAAAACACAAATCCTCCAAGCATTACCATCCAACACCATCCTCCTCCTCCAGTTCTTCCTCTCTGCCCCGCCCCGCCTCATCATCCCCATCTTACTCCAAACCTAAAGCAAATGTGTCAATCTCTCACTCCTCTCCCCTGCCCTCATCTGCATCTTCCACCCCAGTGCCCCAGGGTTTATCCGCTAGCCCACACACCCCACGGGCACCCACTCCTTACCTTCTTCCGGGGAGTAAATCTGAATCTGATTCCAGCACAAAAATCCCTGCGCCTTTCCCCAATCTCCTCCAGCATCGCCCCCCACTGCTGGCCTTCCCCCAACCAGCTGCTGCCTCCAGTGGTGTGCAGAGCAAATCTTCTTCTGCCAAAACGCAAACGTCTAGCACCACCACGCAAGCCAACACCTCCTCATCCACCTCCAATGCTCCTGCTTCTCTCTCCGGCTCAAAAGAGTCATCGAGTTCATCGGACAAACACAACCGGGACTCACAGCTGGGCCCCGCCCCAGGACTGAGAGCGAGAAGTCATTCCACGCCCCTCCCGCCTTCCTCTAAATCCACCTCACCCTTTTCTCATCACCACCACCACCCGCACCACCGCCCATCCCACTACCACCACTACCGTAAACCCGATAGAGGTGATTCGCCTGCCCCCAACAAAAGCAGTAGTGGGCAGTCCACAAGCCAAGCCACAGTGCAGACTCAAACCACTGGTACGGGCAAAGAAAGCAAGTCTGTTAGCTTCCTCTTGAAGGAGAAAGGTGAGAAGGATAAAGATCGAGATAAAGATAAGGAGAAAGACCGAGGGGAGAGAGAGAGGGACAAAGGTCGAGAGAGGGACAAGGATCGAGACAGAGACCGAGACCGGGACCGAGACCGGGATCGAGATAGAGATGGAGGGCCACACTCTCTACCCATAGACACCTCCTCTTCATCCAGCCAGACACCCCAGAGCAGTACCAGCTCCACCCCTACGCCCCTGTCCTCATCGCAGCGGCCTCACTCGCGCCCACATCTCCGCTCACACACGCCCCATGGCCTGCCAGCCTACAAGCCCCCCTCCTCTGACAGCCCCCTGCTGTGGACATATCCCTCTGGAGGATTCAGAAGGCCCCCAGCGTATGAGAGTCTCAGAGCCGGCTCACAGACGCCCTCGCTGCAGCCGTCCAGCCTGACTGGGCTCGTCGATGCACCCTCCAAAAGCAACGGAGGATCAGGGTCACTCCACTCCAAAGCTGGTTTTCTGCCCTGGGACAGTCACTCCAGCTTAGGAGCGGATGAAGGCTCTTACTGGCCCATGCAGAGGAAGCTTTCCTTCAGCCATGGAAGCAGAGACACAGAAAGTAAGTCTCACTGAATCACAGGACAGTCGTTTAAAGTACCTGAAGGTTATTAATCCTTTTGTGACCGTAAACCTTTATATTGTGTTATGAGGTGGAGTTAGATTTAATTAAGATGCTTACTTTTTATAGAGATATTCTTAACATAAAAATGTACCTGATGTTTCTGTCCACAGAAGATGAGGGTCGTTCCTGGAATGGCAGTGCTGATGCCTTGTTGCGGATGGATAAAGAGGAGCTGGGGTCTAGAGGGGGTCACTCGGGCATTCCAGTTCATTTCAGTGGTGCCAGTGGCAGGGCCCTGGGCCACAGTGATTTTCTGGCTGGTGTGGACAGTAGTTCAGGGTTTAGAGCACTGCCCAGAGCAGGCCTTCCTCTGCCCTGCCAGACATTTCCTACCTGTCGCAATGGAGGTATGAGTTCTCTCATTTTCTACCTTTTCAGTTCTCCCAAAACACCAAAAAGATTCCACCTAATTCATGATTAAGTGTTAATATTTGACATTATTGCCACTATGCACACTCCACTTCAGACCAAATGGGTTTATCTACTAGACACAGCCTTAACAAAGCCCTCCTGTGCGCCTACTTTACTGCAGCTGGCCTTGAAGCTTTGTGTCTCTTTGTCACTCAAAGACAGCACATTACTTCAGAACTGCAGTGGTGCTAAACTGGAAACAAAGTCACTGAAAGAGAGAATTTAAATCCACATTTTCTTTAGATAGTCACAAACCAGGATGGTACTAAAACATCACATAGCTTTAGTTTTGTACTGCAATAAAGTACAAATGAGGTAAGCATAAATCTGCTGACGCACAAAATTCACGCTGTGCATACAAACCTTGTCAGTACAGAACATTCATTAACAGTCTTTTCAAAATTACTATTGATTTCATGATTTCATGTTACTTTGATTATACAATGGGTTTTTTTTCCTATGGAATGCTAGATCCCAGAAAATCTTGTAATTATAACTTGCCTTATTCAAAGTCACACCAATATTCTGACTCTTCTTTTATGCATGCCTTTTATTTTATCATAGGTTATTTTTTGCTATTGTTGTTCATTGTTTTGTGGCCAAAGCACATTAGTTCACTGTCAATGTCTGTAAAGAGTCGTCTGATTCTGATTCAAAGCCCACTCTTGCATGATCTCAGACGAGTCCAAATGTGTGTAATATTTGCAAAGTTCTTGTTATGATGTGCTGTTTGTTTGTTCCAGAAGTGGGGCGGCTGGGCCGGTCCTCCTCTGCTGCTGGAGTCAGACAGGTGGGAGGAGATGTCCCGAGACAGAGCAGTCTGCCCACACGGGACACACTGAATCCAGTAAATCTTCAATACCTATCCCTAATTACAGATCATATTCAATTCAGACAGGCTACATTTAGGAGTGAACATTAATATTGTTCTCGTTATTACTTCTTCCTGCCAGAGACAGTGCTTGTGCAGGTCTATTTATAGCAGTAGCTATGCCCAGTGAGCAGAAAAGCTCTGTTCTGGCACAAAAGTATGAGTAGTAAAGGTTTATGACGCAGGCTAATGTGTACTTCGTGCACGGGCAAGAAAGAGCCTCACGTACACTGTTTGAGGTGATGAGCTGCAGTCTCCTACAGTACATTTTGCTGAGATTCTGGCTGCATAGCAAATGCTGACGCAGTTTGACCATGCTGCAGAGTCTGTCTATACGCTCATGGACCCTCCCTTAATCAGCTGGAAGTGGAACAGCACTGCCACCTGGTGGAAGGCTATACCAACTGCATATTAAATCAACTAGTGCTAAATATATATACGGTCAATGGTTCACCATACAATACAATAATGTGACATACACTGTATACAATGATACAATAGCAGTGCACTGCTCTGATCTTCTCTCTCTCTGTGGCTCTAGGGCCTGTCCTCGGCCTCCTGTAACAGCCCCAGTGTTTCCAGGCAGCAGCAGCAGCTCCAGCTCCATCAGCAGCAGTTAAAGCAGCAGTTGCAGCAGCTGCAGCAACAGCACCACCTACAGGTGCAGTTCCAGCAGCTGGCTCAGCTGGCCCAGGGTCAGCCCAGCATCAGTGGGAGCGCCTCATCAGCAGCACAGACCCAGAGAGACGGCAAACTGCTGGAAGTGATCGAGCGCAAACGCTGCCTGTGCAAAGAGATCAAAGCCCACAGGCGTCCTGACAAGAGCCTGTGTAAGCAGGACAGCATGCCCATCCTCCCGAGCTGGAGGCGGACACCTGAACCTCGCAAGACTGGTACACCGCCCTGCCAGCGGCCGCAGGCTGTGGTGTGGGACACGGCCATCTGAGTGAGCGCAGAGGACTGCACTGAAGGACCAACAAGGCAACAGGAAGAGTGTAGGGGGGCTCTATAATGGAAATGTATTTAAGTGGTTGTGGTGATATTCATTACAAAAGTTTGCCTATACTTGTGGTGTTTTGAACTGCTCTTAAGGATGACTTAAGGACAGTTAGGGTATTTGTTATTTTGATTAGGGAAAACTGGTAAATGCGGCGTAAAGTGTCACAATCAGACAAAACGAATTTCTTACCTGAATGAATGATTTGTAATTGCTATATCTTGTTATTCTTAATGTGTTCTAATTGCCAATGATTTTTTGCCACAAAGCACCAGTCTTACTGCTTCAAATACATAACACACCAGTAAAGGGTGTTTTTAGATTGTTGGTGCCAAATCTTTTCCTGTCTCCTTGAGACAAAAAATAAATTTTAATTTTTCCCAGCATTTAGATAAGTAAAAAAGGCAACTGCCAATAAAGATTTACCTATTACTGTGTAGAAACTTCTCTGTGGTTGAGAAAGTTCCTGAAGTGTTTCCTGTGAATGCATATGAGATGTCTTGGTATGAATAAATTGTCATTGTGGAAGCAAATAATCATCACTGGAGAGTAAAAGCTACCTAACTGTATCTGTTTGCATATCTGTAATCGAAAAATCAATTTAATTTACTCTACATTTCCTGCAATTTTATAGCAATATGCTCCCAGTGCTGGGGCAATATCAATGTGTCAACTAGCCTAACATACATATCTAAGACTTGAATGAGTCACATTTTGTGTCATTTCTGCATGTCAACAATAGACATCCAGTATTGTAAAATTGTGTGTAGAGATGATCATGTCAGACATATACATTCTTCAAATACTCGCTATAACAATATCACAAACAAGGGTAATGTGACAGAGGGCTTAAGCGGTGCAGTCCAGTCAACATCATCAATACAAATACTTCATCACAGTTGCACATTTGTGATTGTCCCATATGCCGAAAAACACAGAGACATCCATAACTTTGACAGGTGCAACTGAGAAGACTGTGAGAATATTGATCACCTCGATTCAATGCTGGAACAATCTGCACAAATCATGGTATAGGAGAATATCAACCCTGCTGTAAATAGATAATGTACAACTGTATTGAAAATGTAGCAATTCTTTCCATTTTCATACTTAGTCAATACATATTATGTAGCATATACTGTACAAACATTTTTATTTTCTAGAAGAATTTTATCAGCTGCAGCCAGACCATCCATTACCAATTGTCATACCAAGAAACAGTATAAGCCCTCTCTCTAGTTCAAAAGTTCACTCCAACAGTTGATCAGTTGAATTTATGCAAGACTCCCTTTAAGCTGTGGTTACATTTTCTTTACACATTTTTCTATATCCTCTATAATTTCATGTACAGATTTTTATTTATGTACAAATTTCGACAACTAGTCCTGTCACATTATGGATACTTTGCTGCTATACCTTGAACTGGTTTCGTTACACGAGATACACGGAGGTTTACCATTTTGTTTTATTACTGATACAGTTCTTATTATTCTTACATATTTGTTTAGATTTCAGGAGCTGTGTGAAATTGAAGAGTGATGTAATAATATTAAGGCACTTGAATGTCTTTTGGTTGTTGATGTTTTTGATATAGTTATCACCAAATTGTACAGTTACACCACGTGAAAAGGAGACCTATGTAAATGTAATGAAAGTCACTGCTTTGGCCTTTTTAAAAATGTTTGTTTTTTATTCCGCCTGCTCCTGTTAAAGTTTTTTTTTTTTCTCCAAGCTTCAAGAGTCCATTTTGAAACAGGTCAGGTGAAGGGACATGGGCAAGTGCAATGCATGCAGAGATTCCTTACAATGAAATAGCCCCAAATATAATTCCAAATGCAGAGTTATCATCTTAATATGATTTATTCCCACCGACTGATATCAAACCCTGGGTATCATTTCCGGTATAGTTTACAGAAGCTGTTGGTTTTGTGTGTCTACTAAACACTGGCCATTATATGAGTGCCATACTATATTGATATGGTAAGATACGGTGTACCTTGGAAATCACTGTAGTGCTATATTTGCATTGATATTGTCATTCAAATAAATTTTATATAATGAACTTTACATAACAAACAGACTGTCTCCATGTTTTCTATGGCGTCTATTGCATCACAGCAGAGATGATGCAGGGGTGGACATTATGTTCCTGCAGATCCATCTCTGTCCCACTGAGGGAGCCACACCAATGCTGCAGCTGGAGGAGGCCACGAGTTCAGATGTACACACACATCTTTTAAATATATTCTAACATTAAAAACATACACTTAAATTACTGCACAGTGGTCTAAATTAATCAATGCAGTTCAGTAAAAAAGAAAATTTTATAAAATTTGATTTTTACTTAATCTTCAATTTCATGGCATTATAGGCTGGCTAAAAACTAAACTAAACTAAAAAGGATATAGGCCTAAATGGGGCGAACATACGGAAAATTTAGGTTCGAGTTTATCTCTTTGTCAAGTTTGACCAACAAATGGGCTATATCACATCACCAAACACTCTCGAGGAAACCCGGAGTAAATTGCCTGTGTGATTGTGACGAGAGATGAAAGGTGAATTATTAAACACGTCCTTCTATTGAGTAACAGGGCACCACTTTTAATCCTTTATGAATATCACATGGCTCATGTTGATTTCTCTTTAGGGACGTGACGCTATTAGACCCAGTGGCCAATAGAAACACTCATTTATTGGACATGTGATCCGTCGTTAGGTTCACGCTGTTGGCGTGAGAGAAGGATGCTGTGCGTGTGATTGGCCTGCGCCTTTGGGAGGGGCGGGACTTGCGGCTCTGCTGGGGATGGAGGATGGATGATGGGGGGAGGTGTGAGTGTGAGAGGCGGGCGGGGGTACTGGCTTTACCGCAGTATCACTAGATTTCTGCACCACTCATCAAAACTCTGCGGCATGCAGACAGGAGCTGGGGGGGAGGGCACTCAGTAGATTCGCGCACTGTAGCCCTCTGTGAACGGTCCTCTTCCGCATCCATTTTTAGTTCTCAGATTTTCATTTCGTTTCCGTGCGCTTTAAGCTCTTTTGTTAGCCTTTTCTTGTCTTGGCGTGTACAACAGACCTCTTTTCTCCAGGTCCCTGTAGCTTTCGGGCAGATTCAGACGCTCCGTAGGGTGCCTCTTTAGTGCTTTTTTAGTGTCTTGTTGTATGATAAAATGGCTAAAGACGGAGAAAAGGGAGAGTGGAAGGAGTTTATATGGAACCCAAGAACGAGGGAGTTTCTGGGCAGGACGGCGAGCAGCTGGGGTAAGTACTGTCAAATACAGCACTGTGTATCACTGCCGCAACCCCACCGTAACAGGTCGCTCCTGGTGTCATTTGTCTCGCAATGGCAGGAGTTCTTGCCGGTTAGAAACATGTGAAAACTTTAGGGGCGGCTGTCGCTGTCCACTCCTCTGTGGTGCTGATTCTGATGCGGCGCGTACTCTGTGAAACGCCGACAGTAAAACGTTGCTTCTGACTGAAATGCTTCATTTATTTATTAATTTCTGTGGCTCCTCTCCCTGCAGTGTTCTCAGCATAAGGGTGTAGGCATATGGGCTGGCTTTAGTTGGACCGGGCACGCTACTGCAGTGCTGGTGCTGAACAGGTCTCTGTCTGTTGCAAAGTGCACATCATCACATCTCTGGTGAATGGTTTATTCAGCCGCAGTCAGGGCAGGTATTGCACCTTAGGACATTTGAGTTAAAGCTGCAGTAGGGGTAAATGCTTCTACATTTGTTTAATTTTCAATAAGTATTCTATTTTCTATTTGTTCCTATACGAACAAATACAGGTCGGCCCGCTCAGTCTTTTCTCGCTTTCTGTTCATCAAGCTCGCAGGAACTATTTGAAAGATTCATGACATGATAGGCACATATGGCTCTGTTCTAATGACATTGGCGCGTTTTAATCTGGGTAAAGCCGAGGGACAAATGCTATTTGTATCACCCCCGGCCCGGCCCCTCCCAGTGAGTGTAAATCAGTGAGCAACTTAATCCTAATCTAATGACTTCATTGGCTGTTGGGAAGGTATCATTGTGGGACCTTACTTTGAGCAAAGTCACCTACTTTTAGGAACTTTGGGTTATTTTAAGTCTTTCCAATCTTCACAGTGACAGCGCGTACTTAGTGATGATTTCCATTGCATTTAATCAGTTCTAGTGCTGTGTTGGTATGGTCTCTGAATGGACAATGTCATATAGTACTGTCTTCTCATTGACTGTAGCTTCCTTTAGAGCAGGCCTCTTACACAGTGTGCCTTAATCCAGCTCAGTGTGTCCCAGGTGCTTCAAGGTCTGCTGGCCTTTTTAAGCTGTGCTCTAAGGCTGGTTAATTAGGCTATTTATGTACCCGCTTCACCACTATATGTTGGTCGGCAGCTAAACTTGTCCTTTCAACTTCTGCTCTTCCTCACTCCAGGACATGGATGGCACTGGCTGTACTTTGAGTAAATTATCTTTTGACTATAGACAGAGCAAAGAGCAAAGCACAGGTCTGGCCAGGACAAATGTTGCTTCTGCTGGTAATGGCAGGATATAATTTATGTCAGGAGAGGCAGATCAAAGAGGAACAAAATCCAGATCTCTTGTGTCTTCTGCTTTGTTTTAAGCACTTTAATGATATTAAAATAACCGTGTGGACCACTCTGGCAGTTCTGATGGTAATGCACCCAAAGCAAATAAGAACAAACAACAAAAGACCTTATAAATATCAAAGAACATTATTTAGTTTGGGGAGTTTACATCAAGGCTAGCTTTATTTATCATAGCCTTGCGTTTGATGATTGCAGCGTCAGAGCATAACAAGTCCTGCTAATTAACAGTGAAAGCAAAGGGTCACCTCCTGCCATTATGACTGAAGAAAGAGCAGGATACTGAACCAGTGCTTTTGTCTTATGCTTTCAACGGCCATCTGTGACCCTAACCTGGTGTGAAAGAGAGCCAGTGGCCTGTCCATCACCAGTCAGGACAGTTAAACCTACACCGTCCGTGCCAGGGGACATCCAGCCGCCTGCGTGCCTGACCCCTTATTCCACGTGCTCAGCCACAGACCCCCGCGTGGGCTCATGTTTGTGGATAGCACAGCACCTCCTGGTGAAGGGGGCGCTTTCACATTCTGGAGTATCCTGTATTACTTTCCACAAATATATATAACTAGTTAGTGATAGGGCTGCAAAATGAATCAAAATCAAATCAAAATTGTAATTGTAATTGCACTTGCAATTAACAAATTGCAGAGGCTGCAGTTTTTAAGTATCATATTTTCCTTCACTTTTCAGTCTTTTAGTCAATTCTCCTGGACATATTTAAGACCTTTGAAAAGAATCCTGTTATTAAAAGATAAATCACAAATCTAATCGCAGTCGCAGTACTGCTCTGAAAAATCTAAAAACTAGGTATTTTTCCCAAATTGTGCTGACCTAGTCTATGATACACACCTTAAACTAAAATGCTAAACTGGCTTTCATTTGTTTGTTGTTGGTACCTTTGGGTGTTAGCCCTGCGATGAGTTGGCCGCTTTCCAGGGTGTACCTCGCCTAAGGCCCAAAGTCACTGGGATAGGCTCCTGTCACCCACGACCCCTAACGGGAACAAATGGTAGAAAATGAATGAATGAACTTCGGTAATCATCAGTCACATTGTATTGTATAAAGTATTATAGGCTTTATTTTGTTTATCAAGTGAAAATAAATAAATCTAAATCTCTAGACGTCTTTAATATTGACATTTTTTATGACACAAACATTTTGATACCATAGTGACGATGAATTGTATTTTTCCCCTCCTCTTTAATGTTATGACATGATCTAAAGCTAGTTCTGATAAATCAAGACGTATCGATTAGTATCTGGGGTGAACAACCCTAATACAAGTTTACATCTTCACCTGACCCTATATTTTGGAAAGTAAAACTATTGAAATTACTAGTGCAGTGTTATAACAAATGCAACAGATTTTTCACACACAATATCTATTACCCTGTGTTTCTGGTAAAAATTGTAACAAGCAACAAACCATATCTGTAGCTCTATGGCTCTATGACTGCAGTGCTCCAGTGCACTTGCTCCCTGTGGAGGTCCCCCTGACATTTTTGTTATGGATTGCTCCAGTGTGTGAGAGGAGCAGATGTAGCGCTGAGTTTGCTAATAGCGATCCATGCTGTGTGGAGGCAGAGGGTCAGGACTCTCAGCTGCTGCCCGACCACAGCCTCAGGTGTGCGGGACAACAATGTGTCATGTAACAGGCAATTAACTTTTTATACTTAATGCGCCTCTGTGCAATGAAATGTTTGACAGCTGTATCACAGAGGCCTCATTTATGGATTCTAAAACAGTGAAGGAGTTCTGGACCTCTTACAATGCACTGAATATAATACAATAGTGTTGTCACAATTATAAAAATTTCTATACTAAGAAAAAGGTACATAAGGGGCACTATATAGTTTGTTGGTGTAGGCTATGAAACATGCTATTCTCCTGAAGACAAGCAGCAAACCAAGTACTTTTCTGGCAATAACTGTATAAATAAAACATATTTGATTTGAATCTTCCAGGCAAAGCAAAAAAATGTTTGAGAAAATCAGGTGATGGACACTCAACTAGAAAAACTACATAGTGCACCTTTAATACTGATTTGATAAAAAAAAAAAAAAAAAAAAAAAAACAGAATGTAATTTTTAACACATTATAGTGATCTTTTCTTTAATATTTATTTATTGTAGTTATTTTTGAATTGTATTTTTATATAGTGCATAAACAAACAGCACAAACAGAACAAGACACAGAGAGCAAAAAGACAAACAGAAAAAATCATTTTCTAACCCTAAGAAAGTCTGAAAATGTCCCACTTGTCTCAGTGTCTGGCAAATTTATTGCAGTTCTGATGTAGATCCAGACTGTTCTAAAATTGGAAAGGTCCCATTCTGGCCTGTTTAGTAGAATGTTTTCAGTGTTGATCTAGTTTAATATTAGTTTTAGTATCTATTAGTATCTGGGTGTTGATTTTTTTGGGACAACCCTCAAAGGCACGTTTTAGATTGGTTTGATGTTAGGGCTCCCTTTCTGATGCAACCTCCTCTTAACACGTTTGTGATTTTGTGGATGTAGCAATGTAAACCACAAATCATCATAATGTATTGCTTTGAAGATTTGTATATTTTGATAAATAACAGAAAATGTGAACCATACTGGATTTCTATCTCTGCCAGGGAGAATTAATGATTTTACTGTTCATTTTAGATTACCTTAAGTCTGCTTATCCTTTTCACTGCATATGTCAATTTTATATACCATCTTTACAGTTTTCTCACAGTAGAAAAATATCTGCCTCCTAAAATGCAATTGGGAATTAATTTAGCTTGAGTTGATACGAAGACATGACTACAGTTTATTTTACCTTAAGTAAAACCACATCAGAAACTACTAGATACTCATTGGATAAGACACATGGATTGATTTAGTTAGACAGGCTATAATTATAGTGTAACCTTATCTGTGTGGTCTGCTTACACGGACCAGGGTTGTAAATGTCCTGACCCAGTCTCTGACCCGATGTCCAGGGGGTCCTCGCTCTCCTCCTCCAGTTTCTGTCATCTCGAACACCCCCTCCCGAGACTCCGCAGCTCTGTAATGAAATGGGTCAGAGAGCAGCAATTCAAGTCACATTTCATTAATAATGTTTGTAGCACATGTTAGACAACGGTGCAGATAGTTTGAGGAAATGAAAATGCTGTTATGTAATAAGTGTTTTGGGAGCTTAGCGAGAAAGAAAGAGGGAGGCAGATGTTGGATTGAAGCAGCAGTGGTTTGGGGAGGATTAGCCGGGGCCTCATGTGTGAGCTGAGTGAGACAGTGACCACACACACACTGCACTTGTTTCAGCAGATGTCGTATTTATACAGATGTATGTCCTCGGCATTTTTAATGAACTCAAGAGTGTGATGATGAGAAATGTTGCTACTGAAGCACGAAACAAACTTGGTAGTAGTCGTTACATTCCAATGATTTGACCATGTAGCTATTGTGGAATGAAATGTGCCTATTTCAGCTTTCAATTAGTACTTAATAGAATAAATTAATATATGTGTGTAAAATAAATAAAATTACATAACAGTTGCCATCATGTATACAAGAGAAGAGAGTGCTTCATTTAATCTGTATTGTGTTTAGGAGACTTACAAAACTTCACCAGAAATGTGGAAGAAGCTGACGCACTGGGATCTTTTTACTCTCACATGGCAGAAGTGTTTTTGCTATACTCCTTTTGAGTTGATTTGGTCTATTGTGAAACAATTACACTAAGGAGCCATTTAGATTTTGGTACGGTTTTCTCAAAAATGCAACACTGAAATGCTATGCTTATGAAAGCAGCAGATAGACTACACTGAATTACAAACATGATTGAATAAATGAAATCTAAGTAAAAGCACTTACTCCTATGAGTGTTAAAAAACAAAATTCTGAAATAGAATAGATACATTTAATTCATGTATGTTGTCAAAGGGAGGAATGAAGTATGACTGGTTTGATTTATTTGACGCCTTGAGCCTCTTGTGTGAAACATGTGAACTGTCAGGCTCTACTCCACTGCACACACAACTAACTGAAGGGTATCTCAAAGCTATATAAAGACAGTCAGTCTGGCAACCTGCTTATCTCCATGGACATGTTATTACTTGTTCCACAGTGTGGCATAATAATAATAATAATAATAATAATAATAATAATAATAATAATAATAATAATAGTAATAACAATAATAATAATAATAATAATAATAATAATAATAATAATAATAATAATAATAATAATAATACATTGGATTTACATAGTGCCTTTCATACCACTCAAAACGCTTTACAGTGCATTATTCATGCATACACGCCAAACATGGTTGTGGTAAACTACTACAGATTCATACTAGGCAAGGTGAGTGAAGTGTCTTGCCGAAGGACACAACAACAGTTTGCATAAGAGCCACTGCTGCCCCACTGTGGCAGCTGGTGTTACATCCAAGCTTCAGAGATCAGTCGAGATCGGACATGTCAAGGTGGAATGGATTATATTTGTCTAATCTCCAGAGAGACAAGCTGTAATATAAACACCTGTAATCAAATAAATGCAACATACACAAGGTAAATGTCATACTGTGGAATATTCCTGGCAAATACATCCATGGCGACAAGCAAAGGACGAACCACCAACACAAAACTTACATAATGCACCTTTAAATATGAATAAAAAACTTAATAATAAGTTGTTTTTCTTTAGTTGGTGATTCTTTAGAATATTTTAAACCAAATCTTAATTGTGCATGACATGTATTTACTTATTTGAGCTACGCTAAACAAATCCTCCACTGTGAGTGTGACAGTCAGTTATTAATACAGCCTCTGTTTCTCTCTGTCCCCAGGTCTTATTCTTCTCTTCTATCTAGTTTTCTACATCTTCCTGGCGGGACTGTTTGCACTCACGATGTACGTCATGCTGCAGACTCTGGATGACCACAAACCCACCTGGCAGGACCGCCTCTCCACACCAGGTCCAGCTCTGCTCCGCTCTGACACTGAACATGTGATGAATCTGTGTTATAGTTCCTGTTGTGTGCCTGTCCCCTCCAGGTATGGTGATAAGACCTAAAGCAGACGAAACCTTTGAGATTGTCTACGACATCCAGAATACAGAGACTTGGGACTTGTACGCTCAGGCTCTGGACAAATTCCTTGCGCGTAAGTCTACAAGAATATGGACAATAAATACAGCTGTAAAATATTGATTGTACTAATGTAATAATGTATTAAAATAATGTAAGTGCAGAATAAGAATTCGTATATTTGGTAACACTTTATAATAACTACACTTTTATTAGCTGTAATAAGGCTGCAATAAATACTTTATTCATGATGATCAAACATTTTATTAAGAAGGATTCACGCCTAGTAACACCTTGGATTTAAGGTATTCATTAAGTAGTTACTGATGTGTTCACACTTCACAACATCAAACTTGGACTAAACCAGGACTAAAACCAAAACTAAACCTGCACTAGACCAGGACTAAACAAGGACTAGTACAGAACCAAGTCTCACTCAGACTTATAAACTACTTCAGGCTAATTAAGGTGTGGCAATAATAAAGTGGTACCATTTGTTTATTCCTTGCAAAAGTTTCTTATCTAATTTATGTGTTCATCGTCATATATTAGGACTGGGTGATGTGCAAAAAATCATATCACCCTTTACAGAGCTTAGATCGCAATTTTATCACAATTCATGCAGTTAGTACCTCATATACAGTATGCCAGTAAGCGGTAAATAAAGCTATTTGCTGCCTCTCATAGCACATACTGATTGATTAAAGCCGCATGACAAGACTGACCAGTAAGAAGAATGTTGTTTGAGCTTAGAGCTACACTGAGAATCACTGAATCACAACATTATCCCCAATTTTTATCAATAGCCCTTTCATACTGTACATTACATCGTATAAACTCCTCCTTCCTTCCCCACAGCCTACAACAATTCAGTTCAAGCTCAGAAAAACGACGAGTGTGTCCCGGACCAGTACTACAAACAGGAGGACAGCGGGGAGGTGAAGAACAACCCGAAACGCTCCTGTCAGTTCAACCGCACCATCCTGGAAGAGTGCTCCGGCATCTTCGACCGGCACTACGGATACCAGGATGGCAAGCCGTGCATCATCATCAAACTAAACAGGGTATGAAGGAGAGGAATCGGGTATGAGCCACTGAATGAGGAAGAAAAAGGGGGAGGAGAGCATGGATGGTGTTGCTAGGAGACAGAGAGTGGCTGTTTCTAATCAAAGAGGAAAGAGAAGACTGATGCACTGCAGGTGAAGGATCCGGCATTGTTTTACACACAGGATTATAGGCTACTGCTGTTTGTATGAGAGTGAAAAGATAAATGTAAGACTAAAGCTACATAACTGAATTAAAATGACCTTATTAATGCAACTAAGTGCAATTTGTGAAAGCATCAAAGGGTTAAGAAACAGAGAAACAGGAGAAATGCTGTAGTGCATTATTTGACACAGTTTCTTGATTTTCTAGTAGATTTTGGATTTAGATTTTAATAATATGGCTTACAGTTAAATAATAAATGCCCCACATGAAAAAAGGATACATTTTCTAAAATAATAATAATAATATTTCATGCAATAAAAACAAATCACATCTACATTTTACTGTAAAATCGTATTGTAATAAAGTTTGACCAGAATAAGCTGCCAGAATTAATTGTGACAGTGATTTATGACTGTCAATGATCTGTGGCCCGTTTTCAGGACCATAAACTACAAAGCCATTTTCAAACCAGCCAAATGCATTGTTGACTTGTTGGTGAACATGAACATTCCATCCTATCAATCATAATTTATTTGTTGAGCACAATTCGTACAAAGTGTAATTCAAAGTGCTCTACATTAAAACCACAATACAAAAAAATAAAAGCATAAATAATCACATTAAAATCAACAATGCAGATAAAATTCCCTCAGTCATAAGTAAAATAATTGTAGCTTCTCAAAGTCCTTCATGGTTTATATGGCACTAACTGGTGCAGAGAGCTGAGCACAGGACTAATGTGCACTGAATATTTTACGCAAAGAAACATATTTAATACAATATTTTACTGATTTATTTTGACTTCTATCTAGTTCCCAATTAAAATTACGCTAGTGTGGGTCAGCAGCAGCAGTTAGAAACAGTGTGCAGGGAGGAATAAGGTGGATACTAATTGATTATTGATATAGTAGGCATGTGCATATTGTATCAACATCCAATTTAAATAGAATTTTAATTATATATGAGGACAATTGTTGTTGTGTAGTTAGATTTAGGTTTGTTCCTGTTTGTGTTATGGTGAAGAGTGAAAATGAATGTTTGTTACAGGTGATTGGGATGCTGCCGGGAAAGAATGGACAGGCTCCGTTTGTCACCTGCGGCGCTAAGGTACTTCCTTTGTCTCTCACAATGAAGTGTTGATACAATCTTTTGAATCACTGCCCAGTCGAAGCTGTTGTAACTGTTTTATCAGCAACATCAGCCATCAACACTTTTCTTTTTACGTAACTGGATGTTTGTATTTCCACTGTATCATATTTCCATCTGTGTGTCACTCTCCCCTTTCACTGTTGTGCAACCTGATATGTCCCCTGTCAGAGATATAAAGTGGGCAAGGATGAATGGGTAAGAGGACAGGACCTTAGTGTGTAGAGTGAATCTAGATTTAATTGCTAGTGCAAATGTATAATTTAGTTTAGAGTGCTCGTAGTTTTTGAAAATGGCACAAAAACAAAATAATTTCAAGATAGATAGTTCAGTTTTAGTTGTAGTATTAGTGTCTTTGAAGAAAGTAGAAAACTAATCTTAAAATGTCATGTTTGTTAAATATCTAGAAAGTATGTACAAAACTAACATCATTTCTCTTTTGTAGAAGGAAGACAGTGACAAGATCGGAGAGTTGATGTATTTCCCTCCTAATGGCACTTTTAATCTTATGTACTATCCTTACTATGGAAAGAAAGCTCAGGTAAGACATGCATTAATCAAACGACATATATCTGTGGAATATGGTTCGATGTAGTGTAGATGCTGTGGCTCACAGGTTGAAGGTGCGACTCCACATATACATACTCTTGTTAGCCCCAAGTGTCTTCATACACTGGTTTATAAATATAATATATAATAACAACATAATAATACATATTTTTCTTTTAAATGCATTGGCAATGGGAAAGGATTGTAAGACACTGTAGTGATTTAAGACCTACATACTGTTGTTACCACCTTGGTGTAAAGGCTCCGATGACTTTTGATGTTGGATATCCTGAGTTAAATAGCAGCTTATTTAAATGAGAGCAACAACATATAACTATGTAAAGTGTTTTACCGCCCTGCATGAAAACAAATAAGTTAGTAGTATAGCTCCTTATTTCAGAGGAATTAATTCAAGATTTATCATAATACAATATAGAATATGATACGTAATAAAAAAATGTAGTAAGTTCCTATTTGTAAACATTTGACCAATCCTTTCCCTTTAGGTGAACTACTCCCAGCCTTTGGTCGCCGTCAAGTTCCTTAACGTCACTCACAATGAAGATGTCAACATTGAGTGCAAGATTAACGCTGACAACATTCCCATTGGGAGCGAAAGGGACAAGTTTGCTGGACGCGTGTCTTTCAAACTAAGGATCAACACAAAGAACTAGGTTTACCTACAGTAACTACCACACCAAACTCCTCCCTCTGTCTTCATTCTCTGCATCATTGCACATATACAGAAACAAATGGCAGCATTTGCACCCTTTTGTAGAATCTGTTTACAACCCTCACTAACTGTGAGCCAAAACAAGTCAAAAACCTAAAAAGGGTGGTTATTCTGTCATTATTTCTGTTTGTGAGCTTTGGGACACATTCACTTTTCTGTAAATTAGTTTAACGTCTATTTATAGTGCATGACAAACTTAGGGATATACATGAAAAGAAAGTTAAACTCTTTTGCAAGGATCAGCAAGCGTCACCACTTCAGCTGCTTCCCTACGAAGTATCCCTCTATATTAGACATCAATTACAATACAAAAATGTGTGTATCAACAGTATTTACCGGTATCATAACCTTATATCAGTATGTTTGTTTTGTGAAAGAACAATAATCTGGAAGACATATCTCTCCCTGTGTGAATGGATGCTGAGACAAAGCCATTTTTGCATGTGTGTTTTGTCTTTAGTGTGCGATAAGGCAAGAGGTCCATGTGTCCCGCCTCTCTGCTTTAATATGTTAAGTTATATCAACCACCACTGACCACAAGGGGGAGTGCATAGAGATGAATCTGATATAAAAATCTGCAAAACCTTTAAAAGAAGTGTGTGTACGTGTGTGAAAGCGGGTGTGTGTTTCAATGACATCTCATATTGTAGGTCGGGAAGTTGCATGCACTGTGCAATATTCATTAAGTGGCATACATTATGAATGCTTGATCCCATTCTTCACAAGAGGACTTTTTCTTGCATTAGTTATTTTAACCTGGGGGGTATCGTATAGCTTTACATACTTACAATACTTTCATGCTCATATCAAACATTTCCTTAACTTTAACCATTGTTGCGTTTCAAGTATTTTTATTGAATTGCATCTATTTTTTATGTATCTAAAATAGATGCCTGTGTCATATTTTTATTTATTTGCACTTGAAGCGTGTGGTTTTTTTCCTTTGTGAAGTGAAATGAACAATGTACATAATATTTTGGGTGGAGGAGGGTTAGGCGTTTGTGTTTGTGTTCCCTTTTTCTCAACTCATTCACTCTGCCACAGTCATTCCCTGAAAGTCATCCAACTCTTTCTTTAAATTTAGATTTAAGTAGGAAAGTTGTAGGTGCATGTATGATTACTTGTAGACCTCTTCTATCCACATCCACACAGTTAAAATATGACTTTTTTGAGCTTGAATTTTCGGAAAGTGGTGCTGATCATTAATCTATAACATAGAGAAAACATCTGCTGAGAATTGCTCAAATAAATATTGTAAATCATTGCTTGAAAGGCTAATTCAATTTGGCCATTCCTTTTACAGAAACGACAGTGGAATTTCCCATTTTGTCCCGATGCTTAGACTAACAACACAACTAACTGAAACAAACCTAATGAAACAAAATTATAAATGTAAATGTCATTTCTATGTTGTTTATGATCTTGTTCTTTTTGTGACAGCCTACTGAAAATTCCACATGCATTTTTCCCTGGCATTCCTGCAACATTTACTTAATTTCACTGTAATCTCTTAATCTGGTTGGCTAATCCAGAGCAGGCACGCTGAACTTCTTTACCCTACTTTGTTGCTCCTTTTCCTTCTTGCTTCACTGTCATTCCTCTTCTTTAGTCCTCTATCAGGCACATTTTACTGATAATATGAGATAATGATGAAAATGATTTTCCATAAGACTCAAACTTAATTGGGCATTGCTTCATTGTTTATGTTATAAGTTCAATCAAACATCCTCAACCAAAGATCACAGCTATAAATGTTACGCAAAGAAGCTGTAGAAGCGAGGTGGAGGGCTGAGGACGTATTGTAATCAAATATCTACTAATATATAAACGATACTACGCACAATAGAGAGGAACATTATTTCACGGCTACGTAACAGTGCCTCCTGGTGGACAGACAGCGTTGTTCCCCAGTGTCACAGAATGTCTAAATCTCCATTTATTTTCTTATGATTTTTTTTATTCTTTTCTGGGTTGGTGAGATCATTTGGAGATGTCCTCAAAAAGTAATATAGGCTATAATTTGTCATGTGGCTGTTACTGAATCATCAATAGCAAAGACATCATGGCAATTGTCACCAAAACATGCTTTATCAAAGATGGAGTAATATGAAGGATCTTGTTTTGTTAATAAAGAATATTTTTATTGATATTTTGTTGTAGAGAGGAGCGAATGTATTATCATGGATGTAACAACATCAAAGGGTATCAGTATTTGATTTATGAAAAGGTAAAAAGGTGCATTGTGTGTCTATGTGTGGGTCCTATGTTTCTCAATGTAACTACACGTGCTTATGATTGGAAATCATGTGGACAGGACTTGCAGTGGTGACAAAATGGCAAGGCTATAAAAAGTACAGAATACTACAGCAAGCTCCAGCATAAATGCTAAACAAAGCCATGTATTTTTGGCTCAATTAGGTCCAATTAACCTCATGATACCCAGTCTCTCACCCTTAATCTAGTTCTGGCCTTTAGGACTGTGTTGCGAGGATAGTTTCGGATGGGGATTACATGATAAATTGTACATGTTGGAATATTGTGGGTTGATAATTCTATTCTTAAACCTTTATTTTTGCTCTTACTGTATGTATATTTTTGCTCATGTTTACTGCAAAAACAAGATAGAGAAACAAATAAATGTCATTTAAGGGAATTTAAGCCTTTTGTGTCATTGGTCTGTGTGTGCTTTGCCATTCCTCATTCTATTTTGTTTTAATTATATTTCCTTATATCTTGTGTCATCTGACAGACATGGTTTCTACTTCATTGGACCTGTGAACTTTTTGTTTTGGTTTAATTCGCTTATGTGTACAGCACATTTCATTTAGGTCTGCTCAGAATTTTATTTGTAAATCCATATTTACTAGAGTCAGAGGAACAGGCCAAAACAATTGCTCAATCCCTTCCATTACACTGCATTATAAATTCCCCCAATCAGGGATCAAATGAAGCCCTGGGTTTGCAACATAAATCAGTTAAGTTAACTTTTTCTGTCAAGAGGGTTTTGGGTATTTGGAAAAGGTCATGCTTATAATTTAGCCTATACTTTCTCATAACACAGTTGCTACTCAATTGCCATATGTTCACAAAAAAGAAAAAAAAGAAACAAAGCTTACCAGTAGTTTTGCCTATCATCTGTCTGTTCTAATAATAAATGAAGTTTCAGAAGTGTTCATATAGCAGTGTGTAGTTACATCAGACGTGAACTTCCGTTTGGTGACCTTCGAGTGGCTCCTAGCTCCTTTACCCTTAAGGCTTCTATCCTTGTCCTTCCCTTCTCACTCTCTCTCCTTAGAAACAGGGAGCTGTCACGAGGATTACACAGCATTAGTGGCTTTTGAGGACTTAAAATATCCTGAATGAGAGACATATATAGCTCTTACTTCACACATATACTCACATTTACAAAAAAATAAAAAATAAAAAACAAAATATATAAAAGTATATCAAAAATATATAAATATAGTCTCTTTTAATAATATTTGGACATGCATACCATAGCTGGAAATGAAATATGCAAACTATTTCTACTAAACTACTTCTAAACTACTTACACAACAATAAATAGGTACCAGATAAATTAAACGCTGGCAGTGGCATCTATTCTAACTAAGAGCTGGACACCTGCTGGACGAAGGACGCCATTACAAGTACACTATCCACAGGAAACAGCAGAACAGCAGCTAATTTACGTGTATCAGAAGCAATTTTATTCTGAAGACTTTATAAAAATGATATATCAAAACTCAGATAGCACGTTACAATTAAATGGTCTCTCTGTAAAATTTCACAGCTAATACATAATGATTCTGTAATATATTCATTGTAAATGCAGTAGGTCATTAGGTCAAAAACTTTTCTTGAGGTAGCATATTCTTTTACATAAATGCTATTGTTTAAAACAGCATGTCAAATTTAGATAAATAGTAATAGTTCATCTCCTCAGGCACACTCAACATAGTGTGAAATATGTTAATACTGCTTTAAGAAAATTTGGCCCAAACAACCTCTTTCTTACATTAAGAAGGCACGTGTGTGTGTGTGTGTGTGTGTGTGTGTGTGTGTGTGTGTGTGTGTGTGTGTGTGTGTGTGTGTGTGTGTGTGTGTGTGTGTGTGTGTGTGTGTGTGTGTGTGTGTGTGTGTGTGTGTGTGTGTGTGTGTGTGTGTGTGTGTGTGTGTGTGTGTGTGTGTGTGTGTGTGTCAAGTACAATGCCCCAAAAACTTGTGGTCATCACAATGTGGGTCAAACCAGAGCTAATGTATTTTGAGCTATGGAATTGCATGATGTTGCTCTGGCCCCTTCTGACCAAGGGTTTAAGCCCTCTTTAAAAGCATGCTTTTTGAATGTTTACACAGGGCTTTCGGACAGTTCATAATCAATCAGCTGCCTTTGAATGGATCTTTATGGTCTAATATAACATGACCACATTATCACAGCGACTGGAGAGGAATGTCTCACTCAAGGCAAAGTGGCTCTCAATTGATTGTTGCAGCACTTAGTAAACATATGGCATTTACATGACATGAAAAATAGTAGCTCTTAAGGCAAGTCCAGCATACCATGTTCTTCCAGCGCAATTTGTGTTCTGTTGTACACCTCCTCCAGGGCTTGGACCACTTTGGTGAGCACCATGCTGAGCGCGTCCTGATCATGCACACACACCAGCCTGAAGAAGAAATGGCGCTCAGGCATGGCTATGAAGGCTAGCTCCGCCGCCCGTCGCACAAACCAGGTGTGGTGATTCGCCAGGCTTTTTTGGTACGCTTCACGGCACAGGTCTGAGGGGCTCCTAAGGCGACCCGTCACTGGGGTGTCAGCCAGTTTCTCCAGGAAGAGCTTGAGCCAGAGCAGTGCCCTGTGGAGGCGCAGCAAAGTCCTACAACCTGAGTCTGTCTGTTGGTTGAAGTCCACCATGTCCTTCTCCAGCTCCACGTGGATCATGGAGCGCACTGAGCGATACGCAGGGGTGTGAGCCAAGTCCTTCTGCTCTGCACCCGTCTTGACTGGGAAGATTTTAGGGTTCAACTCAGCCTCAGGATTGTCTTCAGGTGTCCTGGCCAGCTGACGGATGATAGAAGTCTTTGTTTCTATTTCTCTGGAAATCAGTCCCACCATTGGACCCAGAGCTTCCATAAATCTACAGTTACAATAAACACAGATCAGACTAACAAATAAAAACAATATTATATTTTTACTAAAAGTTAACCGATTATCACACTGAGAGAAGGGTAAAAAATTATAAAAAACATTAGGTTATAAAATCACGTGGTCTTACTTGACCAGTTCATCCCAGCTGGCGAGATACGGCTCCAGCAAAACATCTAAAGGGTCGGTGGGCCCAGCCTGCAGGTGGGACAGCAGCAAAGACACCTGGAAAATCTGTCCAGGACACACCTCGATGACCACAGAACCATCCAGCGCAGTGGCCTCACTGCTGTTGGACAGATGGTGGAACTGACAGAGGGAAGAGCAATACAAAGGATTAATTAAAGCGGAAATGATTCCATCACGTCATTAGTAACAACATTCACACAATTAGCAACAGTAAAACATAAAAATTTCATTAATTCTGCTCACCTTATTCAACTGATTATATCCCTTTATACAAGAATCCCAGTGGTAGTCTAAGCCGCCCTCTGTTGGTACAAGACAGCAGAGACACATGAGAAAGTTGGAGAATTAAACAAAGCAGTTAAAAAGATTTTTAGTGAATACAGAATCCAGCTAAAGTATCTTAACTAAGGCCACTGGAGCTGCTTAGCGTTGGGTTTGTACGACTGGACTACAGCACAATGATAAATTTAATCCATACGACCTAATTTCAGACTTTGACATAGTGAACCTGTGTGACCTCAATTGGCTTGGCAGCACACAAAGATATCCCTCATGCTAAATCCATCTTTCACTGCAAAGTAGCTAAATTGGACAATGGTGAAAATGATGAATACAGCTCTAAAAATATTGCTAAGCATCTGCATCTCTATTTTGTATGTTTTCATCCAGGATGTCCCTAAATGACATATGAGAAAGTTGACTTGTCAGCAGAAGCCAGACACCTGCTGCTGGTGTCAGAATCACAGAACTGAAGAACAATTCTTCACCAACACTGAAAGGACACTAAATATACAAAAACAGATACTAGGTAAATAGAGCAGGACCCTGTGAACTGTTTGCACTGACATTTGATTACACCTGATATGTTCTGTCTGTGCCAGAATAATCACATTAGAGAAACCTGCTGAGACTGGGACCAGAGGGGTGTTCAGCTTTAAAATGAATTACTATGGACACTTTAAGTGATAGTTGTTCATGTAGGACAAGCACACTGTTATCTTCACTCAGTAAAACTCACTTCTGAGACCATTTGAATCACATTCAGTTGCTCTATACATTAGAAACAAACTACATGTTTCCTGTGTACTGAAATCCCCCTCCACAGGCAGCAGTGTCCACCTCGTGTGGATCAGTAAGGAGTGCCCATGTGACACATTCCTCATGTGTTACACATATGCTTGAGACAAGGGAAGGATTATTTAGAATTAAACTGTAGGACAGAAACCACACACAGACAAAATAGAATAAAGGGAGAAAATACTTACGTAGCCAAAGAGAGCCGAGGAAGAGCAGCAAGACTACGATGGCCAGGGCAGCCTTGCTCTTCATGCCCATTGTGAAGTCCAGCTTTAAATCTGGCTGCTTCTCCTCCTCCTGGTCCTCGAGTCGTTTTTGTATGCTTTAATTCCTTGAGGTCTCACATGGGTGCTTGTTGCCTTGCACAGGCTGTCACCATAATCAATCTGAAGCAGACCCTTGCCTCTGCTGACCCTCCCTCTGTCGCACTCTCAGATCTCTCATACTCCTCCCCAAAAACCTCCACTCCAAAAGTTGCCTTCTTTCCACTGCCCCTCTCTCTTTACTCTGGCATATTTCGCGAGCTCTCTGACAGCTCCACTCTCTCAACCTCACCCTTTCTCTTTCTCTAGGCACCGGCTTCAGCCCTGCCTTTGTTTCGTACTGTATTTGACGTCTCTCTCCCTCTCCCTTTCCTGCTGCTGCTGCTCCTCGTGTTGCTCAATCTGTAGGTTCAAAGATCATTCGGCCACACTGCGCTGGCTGATAATAAAGCTAGGCTATGCACTGCTTACCCGTAAGTAACCTGCTCCTCTTCCCTCTACATTCACCCATTACATATGCGTTATATTGCTGGTCATCTCGAGTATACGCACATGCTGCTCTACTCCGCTTCTCCTCCTCCCACTCTGCTATAGTCCTCCTCCTCCCCCACATCCCCCCTCCCGTTCTAACATGTGTGGCTCATTCATGCCCCTGTTAACAGCACTATCACAACCATTAAACACTGCCTGTATTTCCGGGGCTAAAAAAAATGCTGGCTTGAATTACGTGTTACTGAGCTGTTGCATATCAAATCGCAAACAAATCTTCTCAATCTTTATCTGTTTGTCAGCGTCAGTATTGATTTAAGGCAAGCGGAGATTGATGCCTCTGCCAAACATGTGAATGAATAACTAAAGAAAAAACGAAATGAAATATTTCTGATTTTAGATTAAGAAAAAAAAAATCTTCATGTAGCCAACATTGCTTAAGTCTAAAGTCACTGAAACTGACGCAAGATGAGAGGGTGTTCCAAAGATTATCAGACTCTGATAGCAGTGATTAGCAGCTGATGGCATAAGAATGGAGATGTACTGGACTCAGGTCAAAACACATGAGCAATAAAGAGGTACCACACAATGGCTGAGAGGGGAAGAAGCAGTGAAGGCATGGGGCATTAATCACAGAGAGGGGAGGGACCGGTCATGGGGTCTTTGATTTGATTCTGCGCAACCAATTGGAGGACACTGCTACAGACGGAGGGATTTCAAGCTCAACACTTGACTCTCTCAACATTTGATTCAATGTGGCTCATTCAATCTTCTTATGCAACACTGAAGATATGTTTTGTTGCTTCTTACAACTGGCACAGCAGAAACTAAAAGGGGAACACACAGTGAGCCAGAAAGAAGTTTCCACACACGAAGCAAAGCCGACATAAAGTGCTCTGGCAACACAAACCGCAATTTGAAAATATACAAATTCAGTATAGCTGAAGAGGCTATTGCGTGTACTTAGATTTGACTAGCCTATGTGCTGAGATTTGGTTGGTTAAACCTTTCTAAGGGACAGGCCTACTTGAAGAAATATACTACCATGTTTTTTGTAACTCATTTTTACTTATTGTGGTTGCATTGACAGTTGTAAAAATATTCAGTTCAGATCTTAAGACTGAACAACAGAATGTAAAAAATAAAAAAAAATAAAAAAAAGATTGGATAAACTGGATAAGATAAGCACCATGAGACAGGTGTGAGAGTGGAAAACAGTAATTAATGTACAATAAAATAGCTAAAGGGTCAAACTGTCTTCAATATCTTTCCTTTTTTCAGTATTCATTATTATAGTCCATTCTTCATAGTAAGTACCAAGCAAACATAAGACCACCCCAAACTGCAAACTGCTACTTACAACCTCTGTATTGGCAACATGCACA
Organism: Rhinogobius similis; assembly: GCA_019453435.1. Taxonomy (NCBI): domain Eukaryota; kingdom Metazoa; phylum Chordata; class Actinopteri; order Gobiiformes; family Gobiidae; genus Rhinogobius; species Rhinogobius similis. The sequence goes on along the minus strand of CM033637.1, from coordinate 27,127,602 downwards.
GAGCAGTATTGTTTTATGGCCTTTATACGCTGTGATAAGAGAAGCTGTTATTTTCTCATAAATGTATTACAGGTGTTTTACTGCAGATTCAGAAGCCTAAAATCATGAACTTAAACTTTAAATTAGGACAAGGAATTTGCCAAGAATGAGTTCTATTACAATTTAGTTATTAGTGTGAGCAATACCACTTTAAACAACTGTAAACATGTTTAAGTATTAAAGGTGCACTATGTAACTTTCCTCATGGAGGGTACGCCACCTTGTACAACCCATTTCTATAATGATGCTGCATCAAATATGTAATAATATTTATTGCCTTTAGTAATAATTTGTCTCAAAATGGCTCATACTTTACAGAGAACAGAAATAAGGTGGTAGGATAACATGTGATACATGCATTTAAAGCCCTGTTTTCATATTATTCCCAAGAAAATACTAACCATTTCTCTGGGAGATTTATAATATTTATATCCATCTTGATATATAATGAGTTATGGTTAAGGTTAGAGTTAGGATTAATCAGATAATAACCCTAAATGGGAGAAATGTGTCCTGTACCATGCAATTTCCCGTGTATTTCCATGCATTACTGTGCTGTAGTCATTTGCTTATTTATTCATCAGTGGGTCATTAAAAAGTCTTCAATGGTCAGGGTCAAACTCTGCACCTTTAGGTCCGTGGGCGCATGCTCTATCACTGAACCACAGCTCACAATTGTAATGTTAATCAGTTATTACATATATTTTGGTGGAAAAAAATATTGCCTGCATTTAGTAATAACGTGTCTTAAAATGTAATATTTCTTATTAAACACACATGAACTGCAGGGATGTTCCACAGTATGGTATAAAAATGCATCTGTCTCCATGGAGACAAACAGGTCAGACGTTGGAGGATGTGTGTGGTGGCACGCTCACAGTAAGAATGCATGGAATTCAAAAGAATTTTGAGAGATTAAAACGCCTGTAATAGAACTGAAATTATAATGCCATATTGTGGAACTTTCCAGACACATACATACACACACATGCATAAAAACAACAAAATACAGGATAGACAAAATACACATGTTAGTTATTGCTTTTTTCAGTGTGAGTATAATGTCTATTATTATTATTACTATTATTATTATTATTATTATTATTAATATTATCATTATTATCTATAATAATAATGGACTCTTTTCTGCACACTCAAAGTTGCTTTAAAATTGCTTGCATAATGCGTCATTGGCTAGTATCTACATAGGCCTTCTAAAATATAGCTGCTTCATAGTTGTAATAATATTGACCCCCCTGTGGCAAAAGTGATATGAATTTGCCCACAGCAGCTCTGCCCCTGTGCCTGGGAGTCTCGGAGCGTGTGAGACATATAATCTGCCTTGTGAAGGCTCCGATTACCTGAAAGGAGCTCATCTCCGCTTCCCCATCTGTATATTTAGAAGTACATCACATACTATGCAACTCACATGGGCACATTCCTAACACTAGTCTGCTGCCCTTGTACTCACAGTGACTCAACTTGAATTACTCACACTACCAATTATCATACAGTATATTTAGCTATGGATTTGAATGTCAACACTAATTTCTATTCAATAGCTTTAAATAGTAAAATGGAGTCAGTGCCTCACTTATTTTCTTTTCATCTTTATTATCATTATTATTATTTATTTATTGCCTCTGTTCTGTAACAGCAGCCAAAATAGCCTAGACGCTCTCTCAAAGCGGAAGACCGGTATGGGAAATGGCAAGGCTAAGCTATCTTGTGTATTAATATACAAGACACATAGCAGTTGTTTGCCTTTTGACCCCTGCCTGCACCTAGGATTGTACCAGGCGATACTAGCTCTGACATAATAAGAGGATTTACAACCAAAGTGAACAATAAAAAGTATGTATAGTTATTATACCATGCTGAATAGTGTACAACAGACTCAAAAATGATTAGAAATGTTGTAAAATGCTAATAAAAACAGAATGCAAGTCATTATTAAGTATATAAATAATAATAATTAATGCCAAATTGATGGCAACACAATAGAAGACACAAGTGCCAAAAATAGGAATTAAGTTATTTTAAGAAAAAACAAACAAACAAATGAACATTTCACAACTAATCAATTAGTTCTAGTTAGAGGTTGAGATGTTCAGCTTTGTTTTTAAATGTCACTTGAGGTTCCAAGCTCATTATAAATAGAATCCACTTAGTCAATAATAGACTCTCTCAAACATTTTATTGACATTTCTCCTAATTGTTTGCAAAGTTACCTATAAAATATCATACCTGCTAAGAAGTGCATGCTTTATCTTCTGTCGTTATTGAATTTTGTTTTAATTGACCATTCGGCCTTAGCTTTCTTGAATTGGTCTGTTGTGTACCATCTTAAATTGTTGGCGTTATGTCAGATAGTTGAGGTCTAATGATGGCGGTGATGATTATTGTGGGTGACTGGATGTCCTGGTTTAGTTCCTCCCAGCTGCCGTGTAACGTGAACCATGGGCCAGCGACAGCCGGGGTGACCAACAGTCAAGGGGCTGGCCAGCAGGGGATTTAGGGCTCTTCCTCTACGCTCTTGACTCGGGATATCTCCGTCTTTGCTGTTGTGCCTTTGTTTCACACGTTGGAGAAAGAGGGCAAAGTGGCGGAGAAGGGGAGCAATGGCGACGCACAAGGCATGGATAGTTTGTGGAGTTGTAACTATTTTGGGGACTTTGATTTTGCAAGGTAAGGATCATGAGCTTGCAAATCTTTTTCATAGGGTTAAAATGTACAGTATTTAGGGTTGTTAGTAAAACCATGTACAAGACATCGTTATTAGTTCTATTAAAAAGTTGTTACTACGTTTTGGTATTTTTAAAAGGCACAAGTCTAGTAAACATGATATCATATGTCAATCTTATAGGTGAACTTGAAAAGCATTTTATTCATGAACAAAGTTGTTGTAGTGAGGTATGCAAGGCAATGCATTTTAGTGTGTGTATGTAGTATGCTGATGATATTAGCAGGGATCATTTGTGTTGTGACCTGTTATCTGATATTACAGCACTGACTGGCACAGCTCAAATCACACAAGATAAATATCAGTTGTGATTAAGATATAGCAAAGTCAAAACAGTTTGTGTTCCAAAGATCAAAGTAAGAAACGACAAGAACATTCCCAATAAGGGCATTGTCTCAGAGTTACTGGGTTCACAAAAATAGTAAGTTATCAATGAAAAAAATAATAAGAGTAGTGTATATGCATTCATATATTATATACTGTGTGATGCAGGAAAAAAAAATTTTCTAAATCGATTAGGGTATTATTTTATGGAAAAATCGAACAGAAAGCCCACAAATGATGACATGACCACTCTAATGATGTGTGCTTAAATATTTTACATTATTGTGGTTAATAATAGCCAATAAAATATAATTTCAATAAACTTTTCATCAATAAGAATTACTGCATTAAGTTTTCATATTTACACTTTTCAGTTTGTAACAGTTAATGTTTCTAGTCACAGATCGTGTTGCCTGTATGTTTCCAGACGTTTTAAAGCTAAGAGACAGTTCCAATTACGGTTTCATGCCTGTTTATGCCTCATACAGTTCAAAAGCATATGGTCATACTCATAAACAAAGCTTTGGGCAAAATTTGCCATGTTTTGCTCAGGGATCAGCAACTTCTAAAGAAATCTATTAGAGAGATGATACATGAAAGTACACAAGACCAATAGTACAGTTTAGTAATAAGCAGTATAGTAATAAACTGCTCTCCATTCGTTGCAGTATGGCATCATACTTACGTGGTTGTGGTCTAACGTATAGACCACTCCTAAATTCTGGGTTTGCCTCTGTTTAATCATTAATTTGTTGCCTTCAGTTCTGAATTTTGCCCTGATTTACCCAGAGCAGGAAAGTAAAGTAAAACACTGAGTATTACCTTTAAATGAAAATGGCAAAGAGATATTTCATCATATATTAATATTATCATGAATAATTTCTCAACTTAAGCTTTTTTTTTGGTAACAATTCATGCAAGGTATGAGACCACTTTTACAGTGCACAGCGGCCAAATAGAGCTGACATATCAACTCAAAAAGTGAATGTTTCCCTCAACTTTGACCTAAACAAAAGTATAAACAATCAGTTGGCAATTGTATGTTGGTGTGACAATTTCAATCAAAACAGTCACAGTAAAAGTAACAGTAAATGTTCAGTTCACATGCAGCATGTGCATTTGATTGTCTGAATGCACTTTTGTTGATTCACAGAACTTCTATTGGACACATGCACAGCTATGTTTACTTAGTTTGCTACCCCTACACGTACCTGTTTTAGAAATCCAGATTTATGTGTGTTGCTTGATTATCCTAAACAACTCTGAAATAAAATAATCTACAAACGGCAAATTCAGTAATTCAGTAATGTTGCATATTATCTGGGGGAGTGGACTCTTGTCCTATGGGAAACTTATCTATATGTTTGGCTCTTTGCCCTTTCCTACACAACTGCGTCAATCACTACATACTGACATCTTTACTACTTTCATAATGCATTACTGTAATCATTTTTACCCAACGATGAAAATGATGGTTTTTGTACTGACTCGAGTGTGGAGTTGAAGACCTCCTTTCAGGAAGCCCAGCTGTTGTGTAATTTGAGTCGTGATAATGACAGTTGGCTCTGGGCGGACAAGGCTTAGGAATGACCTTTCTCTGCCACTCTTCAACTTTACCTGCATGTGTCAAAGAACGCTGAAGTTAATTAATTATCAGCTTTTTGCTAAATATCCCTGATGGCTATTGGCTAAGGTGACGTTTAAGGTATACTTTGTTAATCCCTCCTTCTCTGACCATCCCTTCTGTGCCATTGGGTCATCTCCAGATCTTGAGATAGGTTTGATCAGGACTACATGATGAAGCTGGAGGATTTTACATATTGTGCATGTTCTGGAAACCTGAGTGCATGGAGGAAGCCAACCCAGAAACGCGGAGAAACACTCAAACCCCACACCGAAAGGTTCGGGAGTTGAACCCACAACCTTCTTGCTGCGGGGCGAGAAACATCGCGCAGCCAGAGTTAGTATTTGGTAGTTTTTCATCATCAAGCAGCTGAGGTTACCCAGTGTAGGTGTGTACTATATGCAAATACTTCTGTCTGATTTGTTTGGAACACGTGACATTGTTAAAGGCATACAGAATGTAAAGTAATCAGACCTGGCATTTTCAATAGCTCTATTTGTAAAGTAAAAACAATAAGAAAATGGCAACATGGGAACTGACCCATGATAATGTTCACTTCACAAATCAGACAAAATAGAAATAATGAAACAACATTTAAGTGTCTTTAGAGATACACAATGTAACTTGAGATGTTAATGCTTTTCCTGGAATGGTCCATAGTATGGCACGGAAGTTACCGGTATATATTTTCCACTTACTCAGTGACAGGTGTTTTTATTGCAAACATACATTGAAAAACATATATTCTGCAAAAAGTGTGACTGCCTGGTTGCCCATCATTTTCATGTGTTTAGGGTCCGATCTGATCTGATTGTCATGTATCTGGGACTTATTGATTGATATTGATGGATACATTTGGAATATACTTTGCATATATACTACGCTGCAGCAGAAAAAATAAATACAGCCCCGATCAAAAGTTTAAGAAATGGGCGTGAGACCAAAGAAATAGAATAAGTAAAACAATAAAACAACAATAAATCTGAATTAGTCTGTTTTGCAGCTGGTCAAAAGTTTAGGAGCACATGCCAGTGTCTTGGCTGTCCGTCAAGACACTGAATGATCCTCGAACTAAATTAAGGCCGTTACTGGTGCCAACTGCAGCCCAATAACCACCAGTGGACATGTGGTACTAAAGGGTTTCAAAAACAAGAAACATCTTCAAAGGACTCGTCTCCTTGAACACCACAGAGCTGCAGAGCTACTGCTTGGACTTTACAGGAGAGCGCCAAACATGGAGGTGGAAGAAAGTTTTATTCTCTAATGAGAAAAAAACTTAACCTTGATGGCCTTAATGGTTTCCAACGTTACTGACATGACAAGCAGATCCACATGAGATGTTTTCTACGCACCACAGGGAGGGGGTGCCATAATGATCTGGGTGCTTTTTCCTTCAGTGAAACAATGGAGTTCCAGATGGTTCAGCTCAAACGGCCGCTGGTTCAGTGCAAATTTTGCAGAAAGCATCCCTCATGACTGAGGGCCTCGTCTGTGGAACCACTGAGTTTTTCAACAGGACAACGCTACAGTTCACAAAACCGCAGGACAAAGGACTTCTTCAGGAGAATAACATCACTCTTTTGGACCATTCTGCGAGTTCCCCTGATCTAAATCCAATTGAGAACCTTTGGGGATGGATGGCAAGAGAATTTCACAAAAATGGACAACAGTTCCAGACATGAGGCGTCTTCACCACTTGGAGAAATGTTCCCCTGACCACCTGGAAACGCTTGCATCAAGTATGACGCAGCAAATGTTTGAAGTGATCAACAATAACAGTGGCGCTACTTACTACTGCGTTCAAGTTTGGTTCATGTCGGGTTGTTTTTGGAGGTGAGGTCCTTTATTTAATGATGAAGATGGACATGTATAACAGACAGTAGAGGAGAGAAAAATACATGGAGTTATGTCTGATAGAGATATTTTTTGTTTTCTTTTGCGTTCTTTTCTCTCATGTTTTTGTTTGTTTTATGTGTTATACAGCATTTTTTAAAGAAAAGAAAAATGTACACTCTTACTGTGAGCAGGATTGCCTCTCCACAGATATGACTTGTAACTTGGTCTGGTATAGGTTCCGTTCACGTTCTAGAATGTGAAGACACCATAACCTCACATGGAGGGCACTTTTCCCTATTGATCACATTGGACTTTGCCATGAAATATCTCAAAAGTAAATTCACAAATGTTGAACCTGATGATTTCACTTAGACCTAAGAACTCATTGTATTACAACAAAAGTCTGTATTTTTACAATATTTATTTTATCTGCCCACCATCTGTATTAAATATCATGTTTATAGATACATTTAATGGCATACAGTGGAACATCAAGGCAAAGCAATACAATTTCCATGAAAACAAGCAGGTGGTGGACAAATAGTGGATAGTAATAATGTGGATCCTCCATCAGAATAGTGCATCTATAAGTTATAAAAAGTGTACAATTGTATATAAAAAAAATTTCTAAAAAGTGTTTGATTTTTTTCCTACTTTGTCTTTGAACAGTGCAGTGTAATGAGGAGACTAAGCTGATCCATAATCTCTTTAAAAACTACAACAAGAACATTCGGCCAGTGGATAAACCTGAAGACAAAGTGGAGGTTATGATTAAACTGACCTTAACCAACCTCATCTCTCTGGTAAAAAATGAAAGCATTGTTTTATACAATAGAACTTAATACAAAAGTTATAAATTATGACAATCTTCTACTTCAACAGAATGAAAAGGAGGAGACCCTTACAACCAATGTGTGGATTGAAATTGTAAGTTTTCAACACTCTCTTCTTTTTTTTGTAATTGTTTGGCCTTACTCTCCACATACAATGTGATGTAACTATGTGAGATTAAATATCATTCACAGCAATGGATGGATTATCGCCTTTCCTGGAATACCTCGGAGTATTATGGCATAAGTGTTATTCGAGTCCCATGCAACACTGTGTGGCTGCCTGACATAGTCCTTGAAAATAAGTACGTCACAATCTTAACCTAGTGTTTTTACAATAGAGACTCTCGCACCCTTTCTCATTTTAATCTTAATCTGTAGCATTGATGGCAAGTTTGACGTGGCTTACTATGCCAATGTGCTGATCAGTAATGACGGCTGGATGTATTGGCTTCCTCCTGCGATCTACCGCAGCACATGTGCCATTGAAATTACCTACTTCCCATTTGATTATCAAAACTGCACACTTGCATTTAGGTAAGATATTTCCATAGGTGTGTATGTGTGCAATTTGTTTCAGTTCAGCTTTAACCACTGTCTCTTGCTCAAGGTCACAGACGTACAGTGCCAATGAAGTCGACTTGACTTTGGCAGTAGCAGAGGATGGGCAAACAATTGAGTGGGTCGATATTGATCCAGAAGCTTTTACAGGTACAAATAATCCAAACAATCATCATACTAGCACCTTCTGCAACAATGAGGAAAGAAAGTTGTGAAAGATTCTTCTTGAATAGTGTTTTGTTTTTACTGAGAACATGGATGGATCATAGAAACAGAACAGAATGATATATCTACTCTTAAAATTAGTTTTGCAATTTTAAAAGACACTGTAGATTAGATGATTGGTTAGACAATTCATTTAATATATATATATATATATATATATATTTTTTTTTTTTTTTTTTTTTTTTGAGGCAATGCTAATTACAATAAAAGTTACAATAAAAAATTTATGTGATTTTCTGATGTTTTTGTTTTAGAGAATGGTGAGTGGGCCATTGTCCATCGTCCCGCCAGAAAAAAAATAGACCCTCGTTATTCTCCGGATGATCTGGAATATCAGGAAATCATGTTCAACCTGGTCATTCAAAGGAAGCCCCTGTTTTATGTCATCAACATCATTCTGCCTTGCTCCCTCATCTCTTCCCTCGTCGTCCTCGCCTACTTCCTGCCTGCTCAGGGTTAGCAAACGTCTGTCTATGCACTTCAAACTAGACTAGGTTCACATGATGTCAAATCAACATTCTAAATTTGGAAGGCTAAGGTGTACCTTTGAATTGCAAATATGTGGTTTATGTTTAATTTCTAGGGGTGGGCGATATCCCTCTAAAAATGGTGTCTATCCAAGTCAAACAGAAATGGGGTTGTCTGAGCACAAAGTGAATAGGTTCTGACATCATCAATGAAAACTTATTAATTTATAGAGAAGTTTTGTCAATTGAACGCACTTTCACACATAAGATTAATAGGACATAGCTTAACAACAAAAAGAGATCAACGTGGAGATTTCTGAATTGTACAAAGAGTTATAAAGGCACTTATCTTTCATCTCAAATTATGATGCAATTTGTCAGGTGCATTTCTATTCATTTATGTGTGTTTTTTTAATCTCATAAGCGCTCTTAAAAGTGTGCTTGTTGACAGCTGGGGGGCAGAAGCTGACTGTGTCCATATCGGTGTTACTGGCCCAGACTGTCTTCCTCTTTCTTATAGCACAGAAAATTCCAGAAACATCTCTCTCTGTACCTCTCATTGGAAAGTGAGTCTAGTGCAGTAAATCTGTAACAAAATAATCATACCGCTTATATAAATCTATGTCCTTGACAGGTACCTGATATTTGTTATGTCTGTGACAACTCTGATCGCCACCAATCAAATCGTGGTTCTAAATTTCTCTCTGCGTAGCCCAAGTACTCACACCATGTCCAACAGCGTCAAACAAGTATGTATGATTTACTCACAATACTTTCATTGCAATCTCGATTTTGATGGAAAACGCTTGATACTCAATGCAGATTTCAATACTACAGTGATAATAAACCATAGACAATACAATGTTCAACACAAAACTATTTTTCTTGTTTATATGACTCTTTTTTCAGTATCAATAACTGTTGGAATGAGTATCTAGTTTTTATACTGATTTTAAAGTCGATGCATTTGACAACTGAACTATGTACTGTATAGGCAACTGTTGTTGTGATTTTGGGCATTACAAAAATAAATTGATTTGATTTTGATTTGATTTGATTTGATATAAAAGTTAAATATGGTGATGAGGAACAATAATAACTTTGGTTACCTTGTCCAGCTGTTTCTGAAGATGATTCCTCGGCTTCTGGGCATGGCTCCATTGATAGATGAGACAGAGGAGACAGCAGAAGTGAATGGAGTGACAGAGCGGCGGAGGAGCTCTTTTGGCCTGATGCAAAGAGCAGAAGAATATGTGCTCAAACAGCCTCGCAGTGAAATGATGTTCGACAAACAAAGAGAGAGACATGGGCTGACCAGGTCCATTGGTTAGTATGTCATGTAATGGTAACAAGATCAGTGGGTTGATCGATCATTTATAATTATGGGCAAACTCGCCACCTGCTCGTCTCCACATGTGATTGACTGATTGTGAGACTAGATAGATAGATAGATAGATAGATAGATAGATAGATAGATAGATAGATAGATAGATAGATAGATAGATAGATAGATAGATAGATAGATCTATTCCCAAGGGAAATTCAAGTGTTCAGTTGTCCGTTTTTTACAAAGTACGAAAGACAAACAAATAAACAATACATTTGATTAAAGGGGTGTTAGTATACAAACGTTAATAAATAGTAGTATTAATTTAAAACATCAACATAAAACTGATTAGTATGGCAGTATGTAAAATACAACTCTAAGCTCCACCTCCGGACGAAAAGCCAAACAACTGAGAGTCCCAGATATGACCAGTAACTTGGCCTGGTGGTGTCTCAAAGGACATAGATGGGTTTAATATAGAACACTACAACCAAAACAATAATATCACCATGGAGAAAAGGTGATGGCTTACACACCACACACAAAGATGATTATTACAAAATCATACATTATGTATAAGTAATAACTGTATTTTCATAATGAGCTGATGATTCTTACAGTGGACAACATGGATGTGAGCAGCACAGCTAATCTATACAAGAGTTTGGCCCAAGCAGCACCCGAGATCAAGCAGTGTGTTGATGCTTGCAACTTTATTGCAGAAAGCACAAGACAACAGAACACCATTGGATCTGTGAGTTACAGATTCAGTGACCCATTTTCTGTTAGTAATGAATTATAATGACACGGTTGGCAATACCTTTCTTCTTTGCAACAACAGGAGATTGAGAGTTGGGTGCTAATTGGAAAGATGATTGACAAGGTTTGTTTCTGGGCTGCTATTCTTCTCTTCATCATCGGCACAGTCGCAATCTTCCTCAATGGACACTTCAATCAAGCACCAGAGTTCCCATTTCCTGGAGAGAGCAAAAAATATATTCCAAGTTAGAAAAAAAATACCATAACTTTGAAAATATCTTTATAATGGGCAATTTAGCTCATGCTGATTGTAAAGCTGAGCAGTCCTGCCATCTGACACAAATACAGTTGTGTTAAGTCATTTGGATGTTAACACTTCCTTTGTGTTCATATTAGCCTTTGGTAATGGCTTAAGAGGCAGGGAGCGTTGAGCTACAGACATGCAGAAGGCTAGACCATGATGTTGAACTCTAGCCAAGTGCATGAATTCTGTTGAGAACAAAGGAAACATTGAGGCATTTCTTACAGCATATGAGATATAACAGGATTTTACAATAATTTCCACTGCATGTACTGTCTTACGCTGAGAATTTGTGCATGTGAGCCAACCCACTCTGAATCACTTACTTTCATCTCTTCTTATTTATTAGAAAGTCTTCTTATAGGTACAGGTGGTGTGGAGAAATATTGTCTAGTTTTCATTGTATCATATTTTGTAAATATACTATACGTTTTATTTTGTGCATCATGTTTTGTTATTGTATTAAACATTCTTATTTACTTTTAGCGGCTTATATTTTAGCAACGTCACACCGACTGAATACAAAAACCTGCCATGCTGCAGAGAGCTGAGACGTGAAATTTCTGACATTATTGATAGTGACTGAGCGCCCCCTTGTGGTACAAGATCGAACTAGCCGCAAAGTTCTATAAAGCTTCTATATTATAACATTTTGGCAAGTTTAGATGTCATGAATTCACATTTTAGTGAAACGATTATTGTGGGAGTAAACATCACGATTTAAAGATGATTATTGAGTCCGTGACCAAACAACAATAATTCATTTTCTTTCATAGTTTGCACCTTTTATTCCTAAAGTTTGTGACCAGTTTTATGGAATTGAACTTTCCAAATGAAAAATAAATTAAAGGCAACAAAAATAGCCATATTTAAAAGTATTTTATTATTCATTATTTTAACTGTAGATTGAATTAAAAATATTTAAATTTGCTTCTAATTGTTATTTTGTAGGTTCTTTTGACTGTACAGTGACTTAATTGATTATCCAATTAAATTAAACGTATTTAAGCCAATTTATTAACTAATCTTGGCGTTTCTACAAGTGGATAAATACAAAAAATAACTGATAAAAGAGAGATTATAAGGCAATTTACCTGTTATTATTTAAGTATTTTGTGTAATGGCTACTTCATAAAAACTCTAATGACTAAAACACTGTCACTGTCTCTAATTCCTTGAGCACATCTGAAATACAAACCCACTTTAGCGTACCATCCGTCCTGGAAAAGAAAGTATTTAGCAGCTGGGAATCTTGCTGAACATGATGAAGAGTCTCGTAAACACTTCTCCGGACAGTGGCAACTCGTGTGCTTCATTCTTCAGACATGGACCCGCCTCTAGCTCCTAAACATTCCAGCGCGCATGTGACGCCCATCCCTAAATCTAGTCAGGACTTGCCTTTGTTATGTCCTTAATACTGTGACATGGTGATAACACTACAAACGACCTCTAAAACCTGAACATTCACTGTTTCGATATAACTCGTGGCCATGCGAAGTCTTAACTCACTTTAGTGCGTCTTTCTCTTTTCGCTCTGGAGCAGCTGCAGCGAAGGCCGGGGGCGGGGCCTAGTGCAATGTGCATCAGCTACTAAGACACAAATGAACTTTCTATTGAAAACACGATGAAAGACAGCTTTTGCTCAGTATTTTCTCTTTGTGGACGCGTGTTTGGGACAAATGTCAGCGCAGTTTCCCTGAAGTTGAGGTAAGTAGTCATGGTTGATAGACTGGAGCGATAGATGCTTAGTATAATGTAGCTAGCACCATTATGAATGTGAATGTGTGTGTGTGTGTGAGAGTGAAGTCAAACAGAAACTTAGTATAATCGAGCGATAACAGCGCACAGAGCATCCTTAAATGAGCCGAACCGTCATTGGCTGTTGAGTTTGTTGTAGATTATAGAAAATTAAGACATTATTTTGTGAAATCCATCGCTGAAGGATCACGAGGAAGAATAGAATGGGTGGAGACAAAAACCCAGTGTCTTGACCAAAAGTTTGTTCTGAAAAGTGTGAATGGGTAGTTAGACAGTTTTGCAGAAGCTGCATGGGAAGTGACTCACTAAATGGCTCAGGACCTCGTGGCATTTACTCTATGAAGCGCTTTTTCCATCTGTTAAAGACTGATCGTGTGACTTTAGTGTCAAGTGTTTGCGTTTGTTCGACCCCTTGGCTCACAGGATTGTGCACACAACATTGCAGCGAGCACAAATTATGCAGGTGTTGATTACTGTATTATTACAAGAGCCAGGCTAGTGAAAGGAATAAAATCCTGAAAGCCTTTACCATGTCAGTGCGGTGCTTGTCATTTAGGTTATCCAGCGTTTGGAATCATTGCATGCCTGAGGTGTGGCTGGAGGTGATTGTTTAGTGTAACCGGACCCATGGCGGTGCTGGTCTGACCTGAACACACCCCTTGGCCAGTTCATGCTAAATACAACCAAATAGGAGCACTGAATCTCTAACTTGCTGTAGGTTGGATTACATATACAGGTGAAAGTCCATAATTTACCATATCAATATATTGATTTATTGGCTGTTCAGCTTCACTGACTTCGCTTTTAACTTTACCTTTAGTCTATTGTGTTCTTAAAACGTATTGAGATTCCAGACCAATATCTTACCAATGCTTGTCCTGCAACTATCAATGCTTATTTTACATTCAGCCAAACACATATCAAATGTTATCTGACACTTGATATTGTGGCCTCCTCATCTATTGTGTATTCACAACACATGAGAGTGATAGTGCTCCTATAGTCTAATGATGCAACCCTATTGTCCAGTAAGTAGCTCAGGTATGTGACCTGTTTCCTATTTAGGTTTGATCCAGCGCGTAGAGGCCTGTAGCAGAGACCTAGCCTCAAGCTAACCTCAAATTACCCTCATTGATCTTCTTCTCCTCTTTAACGTCACCAAATGCGCCCATTCTCTCACTCAGTCACATTCACACAGCACACACTTCCTATTTGCAACCCTGTTGCCTTGGAAACCGGCAGCCATTCAGGCACTTTCACCCACGCACTCTTGACAAGGCTCGTCCGGTGCTGCAAGCTGTACCGTACATTTTACAAATACACTATATTCTCACGTTCAAGAGCAAGGAAATACTTGTGCTATGTATTTTATCAGCACAAATGTCATGATGTAATAAACTGAATTATGAGCTGTAAACGTGTCTGTTGAACAGTCCTCAGCCATTTAATGCTTATAGAGCTTGTGATTGAATGTCAAAAACATTGTTATTGGAATGTGTCACATATGATTATGTGTAGAGATGAGAATGATTAGAGATTGGTAAAAGAAGACAGACACTCGGTGTGCTAGCAGGTTGTCGATTTACTGAACACCTGGTCGAACATCTATTACAGGTTTTTATATCATGTAGATTATACGCTAGTGCTCCTAGTGGACGCACATGTAATTACACATTACATCTCCCTTTTTTTTTAGAATAACCCGCAATACAAAATGTATTCTAACAATATCAACTAAAGTGCAATGAATATTACATGAACTTTTTTTTTTTTTTTACATTGAATACCTCTTTGGGGTTCTAATCGCTCTACCATAGCGAGATGTTTTAACTGCTATGTCCTTTTCAGTAGAAGATGGTGGTGATGCTGTCACACATTGATTCATCTGGTCCTTCTCTGTGGTGGTGGTGGTGGTGGTGGTGGGCATCTCAGAGTCCACGCTTTCATACTCTTGAACAACATTGTCTTTGCACTTAAGCAGATGTCTCCTGTTTCTTCTGAAGATACCACCTTGGGATGTGCGAACAACATAGGATCGTGGCTGTTCATGGTCATTTTGAACAACTGCTGGTTGCCACGTCTTGCCAATTCTGATCCTGACTGCTTCTCCTTCCTTAAGACTAGGAAGTTCTTTTGCTCCTCGATCATAGTAGAGTTTTTGTCTCTGTTGTCTTGTCTTTAGATGTTTGTGGATGTCTTTGAACAGCTCTGGCTTTAACAGATTAGCACTTGCTGGTAGTCTTGATCTGAGCCTTCTGCCCATTAATAGTTGAGCTGGTGACAGTTTCACTCCATCCAGCGGTGCATTTCTGTACTCAAGAAGTGCCAAATAAGGGTCTCCTTGGCTTTCTCTTGCCTTTTTGAGCATATTTTTCACAGACTGAATAGCTCTTTCACTTTGTCCATTTGACTGTGGGAATCCAGGACTCGAAGTGACATGCTTAAACTCCCATGTCTTTGCAAATTGGGCGAATTCCTCACATGCGAATTGGGGTCCATTGTCTGACATGACAATATCTGGGATCCCATGTCTTGAAAACACAGATTTGAGGGCTGTGATTACCTGTCTGCTTGTTGTCTGTGGTAGTCTCACTATTTCTGGATACTTTGAGTAATAGTCCACACACAGCAAACACTCGTCCTGATCAAAATGAAACAAATCAAGTCCAACTTTTGCCCAGGCTCTGTCTGGTATTTCATGACACATTAGAGGTTCTTTTACATTGTTCCGTTTGAATGTGTTGCAAATGGAACATTTCATTACTGTGTCCTCAATTTGCTTCGACATACCTGGCCAAAATAGGATGTCTCTTGCTCTTTCTTTGCATTTGACGATACCTAAATGGGCTTCGTGAATCCTTTGCAACATCTCAGCTCTCATCTGGTAGGGAACAATCAGTTTTGAGCTTTTAAACAACAGTCCTTCTGACCAAGTGATTTCCTCTTTGAACGTCCAATATTTCTTTATTTCAGGTGGGACATGTTTCACATTCTCTGGCCATCCTGTCATGACTGCGTTTCTCACTTGCTGTAGTTCATTGTCCTCGGCAGTCGCTTTTCTGAACTGTGTCAGTTTTTCACCAGAGATGGGAAGGTTTGCTGAAAGAAAGTTTATCTCCATTTCCTCTTCCAGCACTTCATGTTGCTCATGAAGAAATGCTCTGCTGAGTGTGTCAGCGATGTACAAGTCTTTACCAGGTTTGTATGACACCTGTAGGTTGAAGGCTTGCAGCCTCATCAACATTCTTTGGAGTCTAAGTGGAGCTTTGTGTAGTCCTTTTTTGAACACAGCTTCTAATGGCTTATGATCCGACTCCACATTGACTTGTTTACCATGTAAGTACTGCTTAAACTTTTCACATCCATAGACGATTGCTAGAAGCTCCTTTTCAATTTGAGCATATCTCTTTTGTGTTTCTGTTAGTGCTCTAGAACCATATGCCACTGGCTGTCCTTCTTGCAGAAGTGCAGCTCCCAAGCCTTCTGAGCTTGCATCTACCGACAAAGTCACTTCTTTGGTTACATCATAATACTTGAGCACAGGTGTGTTACTTACAAGTGTCTTAAGCTTTTCAAAGCTCTCTACCTGTTGCGCTTCCCAGTGCCATTCAACATTTTCCTCTAGTAGCTTCCGGAGAGGGGCACTCACTTCAGACATGTTGGGAATGAACTTTGCCAAATACTGCACCATGCCTAGGAATCTCATCAGTGCAGCTTTCTCCTGTGGTTGTGGCATTTCTGTGATGGCTCTTATTTTGCTTGGGTCGGGCTTAAGACCATCAGTACTCAATATATGTCCAATATATTGGATTTCTGTTAGCCCGATTTTGCATTTGTCTTTATTCAGTTTTAGGTTGATACTTCTCACCCTGTCAAGAAGCTGTCTCAGTCTTTTGTCGTGTTGGTCTTTGTCTTTTCCCCACACTAGAATATCATCCATGACATTCACAACTCCTTCCAGATCCTCCAGCCGTTGAGCAATGCACTTTTGAAACACCTCTGGAGCCGAGGAAACACCAAAGGGAAGTCGCTTGAACCTATAACGACCAAATGGCGTGTTAAATGTGCATAGCCTTGAACTGTCCTCATCCAACTGTATCTGCCAGAATCCGTGGTTGGCATCTAGAACTGAGAACATTTTTGCATTCGGCATTTCTGCGACAACTTCCTCTACTGTCCGTAGCGGGTAGTGCTCTCTTTTAATGGCTTTATTGAGGTCCTGGGGATCAATGCATATCCTGAGTTTTTTGTTGGGCCTTTGGACTGTTACCATGCTGTTTACCCAATCAGTGGGCTCTGTTTGCTTTTCAGTGACTCCTATTTGTTCCATTCTGTCCAACTCAGCTTTAATCTGGTCTTTCAGTGCAATTGGGACTTTTCTTGGTGGATGGATGACAGGGGGCACTGCTGAGTCGATCTGAATATGATGCAGTCCAGGTACGCATCCTAACCCTGTGAAGACATCTTTGTATTCAGTATATATGTCAGTGTCTATGACAACATTGTAAAGTCTCTTAATCAGTCCCATTTGTGCACAGGAGTCACCTCCTAATATTGCTGGTAAGTCTGCCTCTACTATTTGGAACTCCAGTTGATGTATTGCAGCTTTGTATTGACAGTTCAGCAAAGCCTTACCCAATGGCTCCATCTTGTGGCGAGAATATGTCACTAGTTTAAAACTGGACTTTTGAAGTGCGCTTTTTGGGGCAACTTGATTGAATGTTGATCTTGGTAACACATTGCAATCAGCGCCGGTGTCAAGTCTGAAGGTAAGCTTTTGACCATTTATTTTCAGAACTTCTTTCCACTTTTTGTCATCGTTTCCTCTTTGCTTCCTCTGAGGTCGTACATTCCTTGATTGTATTGCTCCAATGAACAGTTCGCTTTCCTCTTGTTCAATTTCATTTACGCTTCTGTCTGATTTTCTGTGATGGTCTTTAGGCTTTTTAAGCTTGCACACTCGAGCGAAATGGTTTTTGCGTGAACACAGGTTGCACGTTTGACCATAGGCTGGGCATTTGCCGTACTCGTGTTTGTAACCACATTTTCCACACACTTTGCTATCGCTAGCTGTAGCTTTTGACTTTCTCTGTAGCTTAGCTTTTGCGACTTTATTGACTGCAACGTCATTTTCTTCATTTAGAACTTTCATATGGCTTTGTGTGGCTTCGTTGGCTCGGCAGATGTCAACTGCTCTTGTCAGCGAGAGGTCTGGCTCTCGTAGTAATCTAGCCCTGACTTGTGCATTTTCCACACCGCACACAATGCGATCTCTGATTAAAGAGTCGGTGAGAAATCCAAACTAACAATCCTTCGCTTTATTTTTCAGGTCTGTCACGTATGCATCTATACTTTCATTTTTAGCTTGACTTCTTGTGAAGAACATGTGTCGAAGATACGTGATGTTCTTTCGTGGTTCACAATACTCACGAAATTTTTCTTTTAACACCTCGATCTTCTCTTCGTCATCCTCAAACTCCATTGTATTGTATACCTTGATTGCTTCATCTCCAGCCACATGTAAAAAGGTAGCACACTGAACCTTTTGTGATTTCTCGGAGAGTCCGCTGGCTATCAGATACAACTCGAACTTCTGGATCCAAGAACGCCAGTTTTCCGCAAGATTTCCTTCTAGACACAGGCTGTTTGGTGGCTTTAGTTGCTCCATGTTTTACTTCTGACACCATGTCACATATGA
The DNA here is from genome assembly GCA_019453435.1 of Rhinogobius similis. NCBI lineage: Eukaryota > Metazoa > Chordata > Actinopteri > Gobiiformes > Gobiidae > Rhinogobius > Rhinogobius similis. The sequence continues at coordinate 27,109,110 of CM033637.1, read as the reverse complement.
TTATGTGTAGAGATGAGAATGATTAGAGATTGGTAAAAGAAGACAGACACTCGGTGTGCTAGCAGGTTGTCGATTTACTGAACACATGGTCGAACATCTATTACAGGTTTTTATATCATGTAGATTATACGCTAGTGCTCCTAGTGGACGCACATGTAATTACACATTACAGAATGAGCTGCAAAACGTCCATAGAGATACAATTGCAAAACCGATATTTTTTATAAAAAGTAAACAAAAGAGTCGGCTGTATCACTGATGATAATTAATGACACCATAGTGTCAGAATACTTACTTATGAATAAGTTAACTATTCGGCATCTTAAATTCTCCATTGGTTTAAAATTAGGCTAACTGAGGAGTGACGTCACAATCTCTATATTACTTTGCAGTTATTCAAATTCTCATTAAGAAGTTCTCCAAAAATCTTTGAGTTGTGACTATCATCTACTTTTTTTTAGCTAATCTGCTAGGTCAGTCTGTACCACCATGGCCGGTGCAGAAGATGTAATCGAACCTCTTGCTCACGCTACATCTGCCCAAAAAGTCAGCAGAAGACGCTTCTCACATGACCTCCATGTGCTCAGTCCTGATGAGATCGATGGCCTCATGTCCAGCAGTGGTAAATGCATATTTAAATTCTGTCTGTTCACAGACAGAGAAGATAATCTCTTCTTTTAAATTCTCTGATTTATAGATGGCCGCCCTTTCCTTGTGGTTCATCATCTACCAGAAATGAAAGAAAAAGGCATTCCCTACTTGATTCCTGGCGTTCCCATAACATGTCGTGTTGACAATACAGAGAAATACACCACAAGATCCAAGGTACAAATTTAGTGACTTCAGAAACTAGATTTGAAATAAATATGAATAGTTGCAATAAATCTTCTTTAACTAACATTTTTTCCCAAGCATTCATTAATTGGTGCTGTAGATTAAATGTTTGATAGAGTATTTGTTAAAATGTCTTATTTAATTTTTGTAGGTGCGTGTAGGGACTTTGTATACTGTACGTCTCACCCATGGGCCTTTCCACTGGATAGTGAAGAGGAAGTACAAACACTTTCAGGAGCTACATCGAGACTTGTACAAACACAAGATGATGCTTCACTTCATGCCGTTGGGAAAGTAAGTCAGATTCAAGATGTAAATCAGTGTTTCCCAACCGAGGGTATGGGGACCCTCAGTGGTACATGAGGATTTACCAGGGGGTGCTTGGAATGGTTTCAGGTTTTAAATGAAAATGAAATGTACTTTTATCTGTATAAACGAGTGTCATTAGTTGTAAATTTAGCATCTTTTTGGAGTATCCTGGGCCATAAATATAATTAGAAAAAAATATTATAGTAATGTTTGACTATATTTGACTAATAAACCCATTTATTTGCCCAAAACTGAAAAGGTTAAGTTGTACTCTAAGTGTGAAACAAACCTTAGGGGGTACTCGAGACAAAAAAGTTGGAACCACTGATGTAAATAACCCTGGTGCACATCTAGACAGGTGTACTGCGGCAATCAAAGTACCACATTACTCCTGCTATAAAAAGTTTGAATATTCAAATTATTTTTACAGATTTGCAAAGGAGAGACACATGCTGCGAGACATGTCAGAGGAAATGCCTAGTCTCCATGGGACTGAGCGTACAAGAAGAACATCCAGCAAAATGGTAATAAATTGGTCACGAGAAATATACATAATCATTCTGTGTTTTTTCATTATTTTATATTATTTGCCACAGAAATATCTAGAAGAATACCTGAATGGTTTGTTGGAAAATAAATTTTGTAGGAATGACCACAGCATGGTATGAAGTATGACAGACACATCAATAATTAAATCGTATATCATTTATTGTTATAGTTATTTAATTAAATTCTTGATTATTTTTTTTTTTAAGTTGGAATTTCTCTCCGTGGGTGCCCTTTCCTTCCTCACTGATCTTGGACCCAAAGGACTGTAAGTTACATGTATGTAAATATGCTTTTAGTTTTGATTTGTAACACTTTTTGCAACTCCTTTTAGTGAGGGGCCCATTGTGAAGAGATCGGGAGGTCATCGTATTCAGGGGCTGAACTGTATTGGCCATCATCAGATTTGTTTCCGCTGGTCGCGCCGCTGGCTCGTGGTAAAGGACTCTTTCCTGTTGTACATGGACAGGGACAATGGCTGTATAAACTTTGTGCTGCTCTTCGACCCCGAGTTCAAAGTGAAAGTGGGTCGTGCCCACACTGACACTACATATGGAGTCTGCTTTGAGAACTTCACTCGGTAAGTCTCCTGCTGGACATACTCTACTGTCTGAATGGGATGTTATGTTTATATGTCTGTGTGTGTGTTTTTAGGAGCTTAATAATCAAGTGCAGCAGCTATAGACAGACACACTGGTGGAGCCATGAAATCAACCGTTTTGCAGAGTCCTGTGACTACATTAAGCCACAACGGTTTGAAAGTTTTGCACCTCCACGAGAAAATACACTCACCAAATGGTCAGAATTGATACAAACATATGTTGGTTTGGATTGGATTTTATTTTATTTAGCACTATTTTATTTGGTTGAATGCAGGTATGTGAATGGGAGTGGATACTTTGCAGACTTGGCTGATGCACTTGAACAAGCCAAGGAAGAAATATTCATTACAGACTGGTGGTGAGTATTCTGATATTAAATTTGATTGATTTTACCAATTATTTTGTAGTATTGGTAAACTTGACAGAAGATAAAGACATGTTAAATTTCCAATTTTTTAGGCTCAGTCCTGAAATACACCTTAAGAGGCCTGCAACTGACAATTACTGGCGATTGGACGAGATACTCAGACGCAAAGCAGTATGCATCCTTCCTTGTTGTTCTGATTTTTTTTCTTTAACTAGTTTTACATGGTTTAATTCCATCTTTTACTAAAGGAACAAGGAGTCAAAATTTGTGTCCTGCTTTACAAAGAGGTAGAGCTTGCACTTGGCATCAACAGTGAGCACAGCAAGAGAGTCCTTATGGACATGCACCCTAACATCAAGGTTCGTCAGTAATTCAGCCCTTCCTCAGCAACAGTTCTTGACACCTTGTCATTTGGGGGTTATATTTTTATTTTAATGTGTGTTAGGTGATGCGTCATCCAGACCATGTTTCCTCTGTGGTGTTACTCTGGGCTCACCATGAGAAAATGGTGGCTATTGACCAAACGGTGGCTTTTGTTGGTGGCCTCGACTTGGCCTTTGGGCGATGGGATGATAGTCACTACAAACTCACTGATCTTGGGTTAGCAAACAACAGAGCAAAGGAGAATTCAGAGGTAAGGTTGTTTTATTGTTAATGTGTAGGACATGATACGTGACAACATGCGTGTTTTTACAGAAAACTGAAGTTGATGGTCCTCCAGCTGAACCAGTTCAGGAAGCAGAGATTAACTCTAAGGATCTGACTAGCAACAGTAAACTGTGGCTTGGCAAAGACTATAGCAACTTTGTCAAAAAAGACTGGGTCCAACTCGACAAACCGTTTGAAGGTACATTATCTGCTTAAATATCAGAATTTTATGCCTCAGTGTGTACAATAGAACTGATGAGCCTTCGCTGTGTAGATAATATCGATCGTACAAAAGTTGCTCGCATGCCATGGCGTGACCTTGCAGCAAATCTTCATGGAAAAGCTGCCAGAGATCTAGCACGTCATTTCATCCAACGCTGGAACTTCACAAAGGTAAGTATCTCATACATATACATGTTTTTTTAAACATGAGTTTGACTTCTGCTTAACCACTGCAGTATTGTTTTTTGGTTTTTTTTAGATTTTCAAGAGCAAGTACAAGGATGACTTTTACCCGTACCTTCTTCCAAAGTCCTTGTGCACTGCTGAGGATTTACCATTCACAGTACCTGGTGCCAGGAAAGCCAAAGTGCAGGTATGAACAACAGGTTCTTTGATAAGAAAGTCTGAACTGAAAATAATCTGAATAAGATTCGGAGTGTGAATATATAGCACAGTGTGCTGCTTTAAGAGCAGTTAGTATGTTATATATAATATTAATAATAATATAAAACATAATAACAGGTTTTCGGCCTTGATACACTCTGACATTACTTCTCATTCATTATGTCTAATAAAAAAAACCTTGGGAGGGAAAAAACACACACATATACATATATATATAGATATATATATAGATATAGATAGATAGATAGATAGATAGATAGATAGATAGATAGATAGATAGATAGATAAATAGATAGATATAACGCAATCCTGAATGCTTATATGTGTGTGTGTGTGTGTGTGTGTGTGTGTGTGTGTGTGTGTGTGTGTGTGTGTGTGTGTGTGTGTGTGTGTGTGTGTGTGTGTGTGTGTGTGTGTGTGTGTGTGTGTGTGTGTGTGTGTGTGTGTGTGTGTGTGTGTGTGTGTGTGTGTGTGTGTGTGTGTGTGTGTGTGTGTGTGTGTGTGTGTGTGTGTGTGTGTGTGTGTGTGTGTGTGTGTGTGTGTGTGTGTGAATTTATATATATATAATATAAATTCTTTAGTTCTGGCAAAAGAAGTGCTTCACAAATATGTGTGTGAATACTATTTGTACAAAACTATTATACCTTCGTCCTCGTTGCCAGCCTCAAAGTGTAGGATGACAACAATAGCTTTTGTTGCATGTTGAGTTATTTATCTCTGGGTGGAGGCCTGAAACTGATCCTGGCCGGGCTCTTCATTATGATCAAGGTTTACTATTTAGTACTCTCAATCTCTAGAAAAGTATATAACTTTTAAAGTAAAAAATAACGCTGCAACAATATAATGTGGCGATAAACTACAACAGTGTAAGTTTTATGTTGTAGGTTTTGCGGTCAGCAGATCGATGGTCTACAGGAACCTGCGAAAACTCAATCCTGAATGCTTATATTCAAACCATCGAGAAGAGTGAGCACTACATCTACATTGAGGTAACAGTTATACATTATACTGCATATGTAGTAACGTTATGTATTATTAAATATTAGGTCAAATTCAGAAAAAGTCCTGCAGTCAGGCTTGTTTATTCCAGTGTTGAGTGGAAATGAACACAATCATTGGTCATTCATCTATATAACTTCTCACACCTCTGTGCTCGCTGGCATTGAAGTGGTTTAAGGCATGTAAACATGTGGATGATGTTATCTCATCATTGTGGATTTGCCTTCCGACCATGGCCATTTGCTGAATCGCCCCTCTATGCTATAACTGTCTTATCCAATAAAGTATTCCAGGCCAGAAAATTTTAAATGAATAAATAGAAAACTTTACTCACCTCTGATTGATGGTGTTTAGTGCTTCACTCATTGATGCTGCTGTGTTGTTTTTCAGTCATTTGTTGTTTTGTTTGTTTCTTTTTTCCTTGCCTATCCAGTGATTAACATGTCAAAGCCTGCGTGCCAGAAAAAAAATTCAGCTGATGGCCACATTTTTGTGTTAGACCCATTTCAATATTAGTATTTCAATGGACAGACATTGATTAAAGTACAAAAAGAATACAGCTAGATTGGTATAGCTCTGTAAATGATTAAAACTCTTCTCTGTAAGTGAAGATGTTTACATTTAAATTAATCCCTGACTTTGCTGACTCCTATCTGTGATCTTTACCACCTTTTTTCACAGAACCAATTTTTCATCAGCTGCTCAGATGATAAGACCGTATACAATGGAATTGGAGATGCAATAGTGAACAGGATCCTGCGTGCTCATAAGTATGTCTGTATTTTAACAGCCTTTACTTAATTGATTTATATTGAACATGAAGGCATCTGTACGTGTATTATGTTGCAGTGAGAAGAAAAAGTACAGAGTTTATATTGTCATTCCTTTGCTTCCTGGCTTTGAGGGAGATGTCACATCCGGAGAGGCAAATGCCATCAATGCTATCCTGCACTTCACTTACAGGTATTTTTGTATTTTGTATTTTGTGAACCGTTATGTTTTTAACATTTCTCTTTAAGAATTAAACTCATATTAACAGTAACGTTGTTCTTTTACAGGACACTTTGTCGTGGAAAACATTCAATCCTTTCAAGGCTTAATGAAAGTATGTTATTTTTCACTTATATGTCGTTATGCCTCCAAATCTTGGTCTCTCCTTTTTCTGTTCTAACATGTTTCTCTTCTTTCTTTGCATCTTTTAAAATGAAGTCTTTGACTATAGGTATTCATTCATTCTTTCTTTTTCATCTTTTGTCATTTACAGTCGTCTCATATATATATATTGTTGGATATATTTTTATTGTGGATAACACTTTTCCCCTTCTCTGTAGTTGAAGAACAGTGGACTGAATACATCTCAGTGTGTGGCCTGAGGACTCATGCCCAGCTCTCCCAGTCTTTAGTGACGGAGTTCATTTATGTTCACAGCAAGGCCCTCATTGCAGATGACCGCTGCTATATAATTGGTGAGTTGTTCTGTGCATAAAAAGCTCACAAGAAGTCAGACTAATAATCCTCTTGGATATTAATGCAATAATAGATGAAGTAGGTTAAAATAAAATTATTTTCCAAGAAACTGGGTCTACACAGAATGATACTCTTTTGTCCCAGGCTCAGCCAACATCAATGACCGCAGCATGCTGGGAAGTAGAGATAGTGAGCTGGCTGTGTTTGTGGAAGATGAAGAGAGAGTCCCATCTGTGATGGATGGACAGCAGTATGAGGCCGGACCTGTCACACTTGCTCTGCGCAAAGAGTGCTTCAGGTTAGGACTACACCCATGTTGCCAGTCTTACACTTGCATGTGCTGAACTTGTTATGTTGCAGTGTTGCTTTAATGCACATTTACAATCTCCAGTGTTCTTGTTGGAGTTGCTTCTGACCCCAGCATCAATATTGACGATCCCATCAGTGATGATTTTTTCTTTTTGGTCTGGAATCAAGCAGCTAGGCAAAATGACATAATTTATGACAGGGTAATTCATTTTTTAAAATATATATTTGGGTCTATGAGTAATTGTTGAGATTGTTAATATGATATGTCTGTTTCACAGGTCTTTAAATGCTTGCCCTGTGATAAAGCCCACAACATGCGGGACCTGAAAAATTACAGTGTGCAGCGCTTATGTGACACTGACCCAGAGCAGGCTGCTGAGGAACTCAAGGCCATTCGAGGAATTCTGGTCCACTTCCCTCTGAAGTATTTAAACGCAGAAAACCTGCTGCCTCCACTGGGCACTAAAGAAGGCATGGCTCCCGTGGGACTTTGGACATGATTGCGCCAAAATGTGGGGATTCATAATATGGCTAAAGGTCCACTTTTAATACCAGTGAACTCATGTCATTTGAACTTATTTACCAATCCAACTTTATTGGTATAGCACATTTTAGAAATGAGATAGTTTTCGAGTGCTGAACAAGCTTTTCCTCGAATTAACTTTTGACACAGCCTCTAACTTTCATATGTTTTTATGGACTATAGCCCTTTCCTTTTTAAGAATTATATTTAACACTTACTAACTGGTTTCTTCACAGAGAGGAGAGCCGTTTCATAACATTTACAGTGCTAAGTGTGTATGCAAACCTTCAGTACAGAGGGCACATGTACAAGGACATGTGAGTCAGAGGTGAACTGCAGGACTGTATAGAAAGTTGAGCATCTTATGATCAGGGAACATAGTGTACAGTTATTGGTGCAAGGATTTTTTTTTGGTGGGTGGCTGTGTCTCTGTCTTCCTTTCTCTTTTCCTCGCTCCCTCCGAGGTTTCACCTCTCGCTGCAGTGCCAGCAAATCTGTCAGAACATTTGTGGTTGTTATGGTGACGGATATAAAGAGATGACTAGATTGTAGCTGAAATAAAAGCCTGGATCGAGCAGAAAGAGTGTGCCTAAATAAGGAAATTGTACCGGAAACCAATAGCTTATGTGTCAACAGAAAACTGACTGTATGTGTGAATCTACTCTTATTTTAATAGTTCTAAATATATGAACAAGTGAAAGCACTGAGATGAAGAGATAAGGACAAGCTAATTAAAGGATTCATTTAGTTGTAATGATTGCTACTTTTGTATTTCCCTGACAACATTGTGAATAATTATTTCAGCCCAGTCACTGACAGTGCTCCAGTACAAAACATTCCTCTATTCAAAGGAAGAATGCTGTGTGAATCTAAAACACTATTAACAATTGTGGCTTTGACACTCCATGAGATGCTGTGTATAATTGTATACTGTACCTGCTATATCAGAGAAGGTTTCTTATGTAGTGTTCTAACTTGCACATGTTAATATTATAAGATAATTTTAAAATAACATATAAGTACAGAGTTTTATGCAAACTAATAGCAAATGATTATCTCATGATAGTGACTAACCTGGAAGGAAATTACATTCTAATAACTAGAAATGTTACTGAAATGCTAATGTTACATTGAACAAGAATATATCACTGAAAGCTCACTCAGGGTACTTTTAGGCTGCTTTCACACTTTTCAAACGAAATTTGGACTAAACCTGGAACTAAACTTGGGCAAGGCCAAGTCTAAAACTGACTAAAACAGGACCAAAATAAAGTCTTCATCAGCATTATTATTGGGCTCAAACCAGGACCAAAAAAGTACAAGTGAGAAGTTGTGAACCATTAAATACAGGCCCATTCTGGGTGATAGCAGTGCCTTGTTTTCTCAGTTGAAAAGCCAGAAATGTAACATGAGTTTTGTCTGTGCATGTATTTTAAAGAAGCAACTACCTGAGTCTATAAGTGTGAAGACTGGAGAAGTGATGCTGTTCTGTAATATGTATAATGCATTTTCAATTATATTGCTGAAGTTAGTTTGTTAATGTTTTTGATATTGTTAAGCACATAGGCTACTAAGTCATATCTGTGGCATTATGGAAAGTAACTAGAAAATGAAATATCTTTTAAAATAAAAAACAGTTCATATTAACGGTTTTCAAATAATTCTGTTCTTTGAAAGTGTTTCAACCCTTGACTGGCGCAGTTCGAAATGTAGTTGGAGTCGTTTGTCCCTGGTGAAGTGCCGTAGTTTTCCTACAGGAGCAAACACTTGAGGAGTGTTTGGCTGTGCACTGTGCAGCTAATCGTCATTACAGCCTCCAGACTACAGCAGCGAGCGGAGGGAGGTGGGAGCATTCCTCGGAAAGCAAAACATGGCGAGATAATAAGTTTACTGCATCGTGTATTTGGCCTTTTGGGATCATATTTCTGTTGTTGGGCTGCGGCCGATCGAGCGCAACGCACAACTTGAACCGCCGGGACAGCATTATTACGCTGTTGGTCAGAGGAGACGAGCCTCGGTGCCTGACTGTTTTCCGCGGAAGGTTGACAGTGCTAGGTGCGACTGTCAACATAGAAAATGGATGAACCAGGAAACTTTATTTTGGAAGATACAGTTCAGCTGGCTAGCCTTAATAATTTTGCTTAGCTATTTATACGTAATTGTGCGCACCTGACTCAATATTTTTTTTATTACTTACAGAACCAGGAAAGATTTAAGTCGTGATTTAAGTTTGACAGTTACCATTAAGTTCATTTTTTGTATGCTGGCTACAGTTGAAAGCCGTTTAGTCGGGTGTAGTCTGGATGTTTGGGTAATGCTTAAACCTCGCAGTGGGTTCTGGTGCGGACGGGTTCGGGCGCCATCACACAGACATTGCGTTGTTCTTGAAGGCAGCAGCCTTTGCGCCACTTAACCATAGTTATAATTTTGCCACCATTAACACGGATGGCACGGTGGTAGATGCAGCATTTGGTAGTTTTGTCGTCATTTCGTTTTCGGTGAAAATGTCCTGTGATGTCGCAAAGCAGTGGAGACGCGACGACTTGTCAAAATGATCCAACGCAGCAAAGCAGAGGTCCATTGAACAGTGTTCAGACTGGGGCTAACAGGCTATTGGTGACGCACATAGACTGTTATTTAAAGTTAAATGCATTTGAAATTGCAGGTATTTACTGGTGATAAGATTCAAAGGTTGGATCAGACTTTAGGTGAGCTAAACTGCTGGGTGCGCCTGTGCCACTTGATTCTGCAATGTGTTTGCTAATCTAAGCGCCTGTGGTCGTGTCTCATATATTCCCACGGCCTTTTTGTAGAATTATATCTTTAAACGAGGATTTTCGCGTTAGATAAAGCGATCAAACGTCGATTTACTAGTTGTAAATAAGTGGGTTACTTAGCTAACGCAATAAGTTTTGCCAAAATGTCTGAAAACGCCCCCACACGAAGCCTGGATGACATAGACCTCGCTGCTCTCAGGGTGAGTATTATTATTATTATTACACAGTTGCACCACCTGAAAGACAGTACGGTTCTCAAATGCAAACCTTTGTGTGCAAATGTATTGCACACTCACTCCTTCCTTTTGCAGCCACATCCAGTTTGAGAGAATGAATGGAATTGCTCACTACCTACATATTGTGTAATGTATTTGAAATCCTTTTTAAGGTTACTCTATACTTTTTGTATATTGTATTTTATACGTATCATAGAGTAACAGGCTATAGAAGATAATATCAGGAAATGCAAGAAACCACAGCACATAACCTACTTATACCTGCTACATTCTCAATTCTTACACAAGAGGAATGCCTAAGAAATAAAAATAAGAGTAGATTTCATTGTTGTAAGAGATTTCACAAAGAATTCAGTTAATCTAAATCCCCTGATACTTTCCCACTGACCTATATTGCTGTAAAATCTATATCATATTATGCAGATTCAGATAAAATTGTACAAGCAACAAATACATGCAATAAATTCAAAAATTCAGATTTATCAACTTTCTCTGGAACTTGTGAGAAAGTCTTGTCTTGTGACTTTATTTTGGTACACATTGGTAGGCATTATGTAACAATTACAAAGCCTCTTTCATACAATAAGTGTGTCTTATTGTAAACCCATTTGTCATTTCTATTAGTGGTGATATTGTCTACGGCACTGTTTCACTCAGGTAATGATTACACTTGCAGCTGGTTAGCCAAAGAGAGTACAGATGTTGGAGGAGCTTCCTGTGTCCACCATGACATGACATCAGAGCAGGAAATGTATGGTCCACTTCCTCTCACTTTGGCACAGTGTCTTTAGGAGTTCAGCCTGGGCTGTGTTGTTCTTAATCAGTCAGTGGACAATCCTTTTGAGGAATTCTTGCCCTGTATCCCTGTGCTTTAAAAGGTTATTTATTAACACCACAAAAGCCTGGAATCTCCAGCTACATTTCACTGCTCAGTTTTTATGAGTTTATCCGGTCGCTGTTTCATATTTATTTAGTTTAGCTGGTGGTGCTAGTCCTCCAAGCAGCTGTACCCTTCCTCTTGACTTCATTCTTCTCAACCCACACCTTTTGCTTTGGACGTGGGTGAATTCACCGCCTCTGCCTCAACACCCACTCTCACTGTATATTATTGTTCCTTATACTATTCTGCCACTCTGTTTCACGTCATAGCTCCCTCCGATCAAGTATGTTCTAAAGCCTAATTTGCGTTATCCTACGTGTATTTTATTTGCACACATCTGCTAAATCTTAAACTACAATGCATTTCCATTCCCTGTTGAAGGCTAAAACCCATTATTGGAAGCAGATGAAAGCTGGATAAGTCATGCTGTACATTTTAAACCAAAGCAGCAGTCTCACCGCCCACACATCTTCTTAAAGCCATATTGAAATGGTGTGAAAGTGAATTAGCTTGTCATTTTCCCTGTTTCTCTAGGGGGGAATTACATAATTAAAGGAGACATATTATGCTTTTTTTTTAAGTTCTTAGTATCAAAGTATAACATAAGAAGATCACCATTTTACATTTTGTTAATTGTAAACTGCAATATTGATCTAAAATGGTTTAGTCATAGAACAAGTGTATTGACTTCCTGGTCAAAACTGCAGAATTGATAATCCCCGCTTAATTCCCTCTTCAGAGTGACATTTTATGGTAGCAAGCAGCAGATTGTCATTTATGTTTATTATTTTTGAATTGTGGCTATGTGACATTTTAGAACCTACATCACTCTGTGTCTTAATTGTTCCAAATAAATTTGAATTAAGTACAGGGACGTGGGCAGGGATAGGTGCTGGGTGAGAACGCAGCACTCGAGCCTCAGTTGCAGGACAACACAGGATTTACTCAAACATGCTGGAACCAAATCGTTTTGGATCCTTTCGAGCATAACAAAAACTAAATACATATACAATGATCAACATGATCAGGCATGCATAAAATGTATCAAAACAAATAATTAATTTATTAACTTTATATATTTTTAGCTTCAATAGACGTAAACTTCTAGAGCTTTAGTTATAAAAAGCAGTTTTACAATGACAGTAAAAATATAAAATAAATCAAACAATTGGGAGGTTAAAATTGAGAACTGAGCTCCACAATATACTTAGCCTTGTCTCGTTATGTTGAACTCAATCTTGTGTCTCATCTCGTCTTGTGGGAGGTATTGTCCCACCCTGACAATGCAATATTATTACTACTATTATTATTATTACTATTATTATCAGTCTTCATTCAGCATGAAGCCGTGAGTCATGCTCGTTTAGAGTTTTCAGTTTCTTCTTTTGGTCTGTCTAAGAACATGTCTGCGATGTCCTGATAGAAGTGCACAGGTGATTTCAATGTCCAGTGGAGGAACAGGAAAGGTTGAGAATGCTGACCTTTTTCCTCTACTTCTGTTTTCAGATTTTTTATTTGAACCATTATTGGTGGCATTTGTAGGATTGTAGCTCAGTATAGCCTTGTTTCCACTGGTTTGCTTCGAAGCAGATTGGTACCTTTACAGAGTGTCTTTATTTTGGTTGCATTAAATAAATTAGTATATGATGCATACATTTCTTGACATGAAACAAAATCAATCAAAAAAAAGGTGTAGGCTGAGGCCTCGACTTATTACCCTTACGTTTTACTGTTTGATTTTGTGAACTTTACCAGCCGTTTCAAGGGTCTTAAACCTCTGTCTTTCCTGTGATGGCAACCTATTGACCCTTTGCACCTGTCGTGACGGAATGCGCATTTTGCCATGACGGACGACAGAAGCAATGTCTGTGCATGTAAAATTATGGAAACTCTGTTGGAAAAACTGCCCATTAATCACCTGATCTTAAACGTTAAATTGTGATCTTCTGTTGTTCAGTTGGCTGCACTAACAGGCAGAGTGTAAACCTCATGTAACTTTTTATTGTACAGTCCCTTCCAGGACTGAGGCATTTACCAGGATGTGCATGCTTGTGTTTTACATTCTATCAATTGATTTTTGTGATAATTTTGTCATTTGTAGACAGCGCAAACTCGTGGCTGTTGTTAATATGTTCAACAAACAAGTGATGACTGGCAATATCTAACTTCATCCTCTAGTTTCTAAAGTTCACTTAAAACTGTAAGATTTTTGGCACTCAGTGAAAAAAAACAAAAAACTTAAAAAGGAAATATTCATGCCACACTATTGTCACCCGCTATGTTTTTTTGTCCATTATTGTCCAGAATAACGGCAGATTTAAGAAATGTAAATTACGAGGTTGTCTCTGGTTTTTCATAGATGGTGAAGTTTGGAGGCTTTTGCTAAGTCCCCCATTGGAAATGCATTAGTGTTAAAACATGGAATAGTACCAGGCTATGGAAGGCGATGTTTAGTTTACAAACACTGGAAGGGTCAGCGATGATTAGGAAGGATAAACCAGACGAACTGGAAGCACTCAAAGTACTCATGGATTTACACTGAGCACTTTTTACAAGGCAAGTCAATGCTTATGTTACAAAACGATCATGGATATCACGATCACCGTTATAGCGTAGCATGTCTTTAGCCATTTACAAGTGAATGAAAATGAAATTGTATGAATGTACAATCTAACTTTCACCACTAATGCATTATGCATACTGTATATTTATGAACTACAGTCATGGCCCAAAGTGTTTGCAGTTTTTTTTTTTGAGAAAATGCACAATTTCTCCCAGGAAAATATTGCAATTACATATGTTTTGTTATATGTATGTTTATTTCTTTTGTGTGCATTGGAATAACACAAAAGAATAAAGCCAAAACTGATTAAATTTCATGCAAAACTCAAATAATGGCACCCATAACTTAACATTTGGTTGCACACCCTTTTGAAAAATTACTGAAATCAATTGCTTCCTATAATCATCAATAAGCCACTTACACCTCTCAAATGGAATTTTGGACCACTCTTCCTTTGCAAACTGATCCATGTCTCTCATATTGGAAGGGCGCCGTTTCCTAACAGTAATTTTAAGATCTCTCTGCAAGTGTTCAATGGGATTGAGCTCTGGACTCACTCTCCAATTCTTTGTTGCCATCCATTTCTGGGTGCTTTTTGGAGTTGGCATTGGAGTTTTGTGTGAAATGATGTCAAATTTGCTGCTTTCAGGTTTTTTTTTCCGTTGTTCCAATACACACAAAGGAAATAAACATGTATAGTAAAACCAGTGGGCGAGGCTACCGCGCTCAAATTGAGCCGCCGACTGTAGGCTGCCATGTTTGCAATCTGGTGCTGACCGCTAGGGGCTGGCTGCGGAAGTAGAATTATTCAATGCAAGTCAATGGGGAGTTAGACGTTTCAAAACCTACTTTAGAGCCTGGCTCAAAATACGGCTTTGGTCTCAAACGTTAGCTTACGGCTCTGTGACAACGCTGAGGGGGGTGAATTTTTTTGAACCAGGCTGGTTTAGCCGCTGTGATTTTTTAAAGTTCTTGAATATCTAATGAGGAAGGCGGGCTTTACGCGCCGGAAATGTCACGGCGCAGCCAAACACCTACAGTGGGCGGTAACTATAGAGGCTACGACGGCAGTACGTCAGCAAAGGTCGCCCAAATTCGGCCTCTCCCGCCTCCCCACCGAGGGGAGTGGTGGGGGCTAACCCGCGGCCATTTTGAATTCTCCATGACTGAGCCGCATTTTCATGAATGGGGCGGAGCGACGACAGTCTGTCCATTATTTTTTATGTCTATGAGTAAAACGCGTAATTGCAATACTCTTTAGGGACTTCAAGTAGCCCGCCTCTGCCTCGCAGGTTTATATTGGACATGGATTACATGGGCATACATTTACAGCTCATTGATCATCTATAATTTAAAATAATCTAAAGCAAACTTTTCTCACCTCCAGATTAAAAGAGTTTTGTGCTTCATTAATTGATTCTGTAGAAATCCACATCAGTCCCCTTCCAGGTGTGCAATCTTTACTTTTTCCCAAAAATGTGATTTTTGAGCGTATAAACTGTATGTCCCACTTCCACCGACAACTGAACTGAATATGCATTAGAACTAGCCATCACCTAATTAAACACTAACAAAAACTTGCAATCATTGTGAGTTTTTATCAGTTTTGCGCTCCCTGCAATGCTCCAGCTACGCTTTTCTGCCATGTGATATGGCGCACCCACGTGATCATGTGACGTAGGTCGAATATGTTGAGCAGAAGCCCCCAGGCAGCATGCTAGCCTCCCATTCAAGTCAATGGAAGCGCTCATTGCATGGAACTTTAATTAAAACTCGAAGATGAACTCAAAATGGCGCCCTATTTATGCCTATGGAGTGTACTCATTGGCGCATGACTCCAAAAAAGTTTTTACTTCCGCATTACTTCCTGATATGGAGGCTACTATCTCTCCTTTATGGAGGCTGCCATCTTTGCTTTAGGGACACTGAGTGACGACAATCCCCATGATGCTTTGAGCGATGGGAGCGACCACGGAGCCTGCAAATGTGCAAGGGCCTATCATTAGTCTAGCTATGTCTACGTGCTTCTGTTTCTATCGTCTGACGTGCTCATTCACACGTCTCGCACGTTTACCGTGAAATCACTTAATATAAAAACGGTAATTTCTGTGATTTTAGACACGGTTAAAAAGAACATGCCCTTCTATATTATTTAAATACTGATAATAATTAAGTACTGTGTGGAATTATAATGTGCAATTATTGAAAAAGGCTGGGCCCAAGAGGCTGCAATACCTCGCACGACCACTAATCAATCTGGGACACGGACTGAGGGGGCGTGCCTAATCCATTTCATTTAATACATCTATGGCTCATTGGTGCATTTAGCCTTAAGTGACTACCTACATCTGGGGGTTTTCCATCTAGTGAACATGTGCAGTAGCAGCGCGAAGCAGAGCGATTTGTCTTTAAGAAAACTGAAAGACTGTGAACCGAGAAAACAATGCATAATCCATGCATTGTCTAACATTAGACAAACTCAAAGCATTACCTAAAGGGCGAGAAGTGGAATTAATGTGGAAAAAAACTGACGATAAACCAGAAGTAGTTTCTTGTTAACTCCAGCTTTGGGAGGCCAGGTGATCAGCTTTATAAATAACAAATATAAATCAGGTGTAATTAAAATTTTATTTAATAAGAAATCTTTGTTATGTTTGGGTAATGACAGTTGCTCACGTAGCTGGCCCCGGGACCCTGAGAGCCCCAGAGCCGTTGTTTTTGTGCGTCTCCCAGAAGTACAACATTAATTGCTCGGTTTAGCACATACATTTCACGATACAGTCCCAATCAAAAGTTTAAGGCCAGTTGAATGAAGAGCAAAAGTCTTGCTTCAAGAAACACCAAGAAATGGGAGTGAGACACATACACACAAAAAAAAGTTTAAGTGAACATTTTATTGAAAACAACAATTAAACTGAAATAGGTAGCAGCTGATCAAAAGCTCAAAAAACAACCCGAAACCCCCTCAAAACTCAAATCAAAGTCCCAAATATTAACTCAGTAGTGAGTAGTGCCACTGTTATTGCTGGTCACTTCAAACATTCGTTGCGTTATACTTGATGCAAGCGTTTCGAGGGGGTGAGTGGGAACATTTCTCCAAGTGGTGAAGACGGCTTCACGAAGGGCATCTACTGTCTGGAACTGTTGTCTTTTTTTGTGAACTTCCCTTTCCATCCATCCCCAGAAGTTCTCAATTGGATTTAGATCAGGGGAACTCGCAGAATGGTCCAAAAGAGTGATGTTATTCTCTAGCGTTGTCCTGTTCCACAGACGAGGGCGTCAGTCATGAGGGATGCTCTCTGCAACATCTGCACAGAGCCAGCAGCCGTTTGATGCCCCTGCACCACCTGGATCTCCATTGTTTCACTGAAACAATGAAAAAGCTCCCCAGATCATTGTGGCGCCCCCTCCCTGCAGGTGGATAGTTTGTTGTGCCAGTAACATTGGAAACATTAGGACCATCAAGGTTACATTTTTTCACATCAGGGAATAAAGCTTTCTTGTTTTCAATAAAATGTTTACTCAAACTTTTTTTTGTCTCAGTCCCATTTCTTGTTGCATACTGATCCAACCATGCAAAATGGGACTTTTGCCATTTATTCAACTGGTCTTAAGTTTGATCTGGATTGTAAATGTGCTAGAAATGTTTATCCTCCTGTTTGGGCTCAGACCAACTTAGAGCGTAAACACTACAGTAGTGTGGCTGTTTAGCCACATTTGGATAATCTAGAAAAGGAGTCCACATGTAATCCATAAGATTGCTTCTTGTTTTTTGTTTTTTTTCTGTGTTTGTCCTTACCTAACAGTTTACACTCAAGTAATACAAACACAAAGGTATCAACAGGAATTCATCATAACCATTATCCTTTTATGTAGCTTGTCTTAGACCTTGAAATCAACAATACCTTTCACACTCTTCACCTCTTTAAGCTTGTTTGTTTCAGACAGTTCAGACAAAACATCCTTCCCAGGTTTGTCTGCAAGTCACATACTGTAACTGATGAATCCTCCTTCATTTTCTCAGGATCCAGCTGGAATCTTTGAGCTGGTCGAGGTCGTCGGCAATGGGACCTACGGACAGGTGTACAAGGTCAGTTACTGTGCATATACTGTATGCATTTGTCTTCCTTCTAGGTTTGTCGAATTACAGGACTAGTCATATTAAAAGTGGCACATAAGACAAAATATGTTATGCAATTATATGTAGCGTGTTCTGATTTTAAAGCTAAAAATGAAATTAACATTTGTTTGTTTATTCCAGGGACGTCATGTGAAGACTGGGCAGCTGGCCGCCATCAAGGTGATGGATGTCACAGAGGAGGAGGAGGAAGAAATCAAAGCAGAAATCAACATGCTGAAGAAGTACAGCCACCACCGCAACATAGCCACTTACTATGGTGCTTTTGTCAAGAAAAGTCCGCCAGGCCACGATGATCAACTTTGGGTGTGCCACACTATATGATTATAATACTTTGGTTATTCAATTCATTGTACTCACGTAACTTGTGTTTTTTTTTCCCCCAGCTGGTGATGGAGTTTTGTGGGGCAGGATCAGTGACGGACCTCGTGAAAAACACAAAAGGAAGCTCCTTAAAGGAGGATTGGATTGCCTATATCTGCAGAGAAATCCTAAGGGTACATAGTTGTCTTCTTAAATTGACAAAGTGTTGTGTATCTATTAGTTAAGATGGACCATCTTAAGTCTCCCTTTTCTGGATAGGGCCTCTCCCATCTCCACGCTCATAAAGTGATCCATAGGGACATCAAAGGGCAGAACGTGCTGCTGACAGAGAACGCAGAAGTCAAACTTGGTAAGAACGGTTTATTTTTTTGTGTTTGAAGCATCCCTTACTGGTGTTTTACTGCCATCCAATTTCTCCCCTCTTTTTGTTTGACCTATTTAGTTGATTTTGGAGTAAGTGCTCAGTTAGACAGGACAGTTGGTAGAAGGAACACTTTTATTGGGACTCCTTACTGGATGGCACCAGAGGTCATAGCCTGTGATGAGAATCCAGACTCCACCTATGACTACAGAGTAAGCTGCTTTATGTTGTTTCTGTAGACCTGACTGCATAAACGAGGTAGAGAAATCCTTATTGTACAGGAGTATTCTCATTGTTTATGCAATGATGTGTCTTTTTCAGAGTGACATTTGGTCCTTGGGAATAACAGCCATCGAGATGGCAGAGGGAGCACCACGTAAGTAGTTTTCTTTTGTGATTATTACAAAAGGGCTTATAGATTTCTCCAAATACATTTGAGAAACCACATGAATGGATGTGTCTGTCATGTGCAGCCGGCGTGTCTGTGTTGTCAGATGGCGCTGACTCACTGTAATCAAGGTGTAGTCGTGAGATGGCAGCCGGCCTGCGGAGGCTGTTCTGTCTGGTGCTAAATGCACTGTCAAACCTTAGTAAGACGTAATAATTTCAATTTTTGTTTTTGATTGAGAATGAAGTATATTCTAAATTATATTATTATGCAATACATTTTACAAACTGTCTCATTGAGAAACCATTGTTCCAGTCTTCAGCTGAAACTGATTTTTGTTTTAATAGACCTTGCATTGAACCCACAGTCTTAAGTTTTTTGTGTATTAGTCTTTCATAGTCCTCAAGACCAGGCTGTGTTACAGCTGCATCCTGGGACTGACTGCTCCCCTGTGTTGACGTGCTAACAGTGCTATTATAAATTATGCAGCATGTACACTTACTCTCCATCAGTATTATTGCATGCCTCTTGAGACAAAGTGGGATACTATGAAAAGGGGATAACTACTAAATAATGGTTTGTTTTTTAAACTTTTATGTAGCTTTACACATAGTCTAGCATGACATAAAGATCCTCTTGTAAACTGTCTCAGCTAAACTTGCTGCAGATTGCCATGTCTTGAACACATAAGACTGAAATCCCATCTAAGCATCTGAATAATTTTTACCTCATATTTACTTTCAAATCTGTACCAACTCATGAATAGTTTCCCTGCGCACATACACGGCACAATGAAGACCAATGTCAAAACATGAATTGAACTGGCCATAACAAATTATTTACCCACAAGGGTTTGTTGTGGGTGGCATCAGAACGGTAATGTACAGATGACCACTTGATCGTGATGAAATCATGGGTGCTACTTATCCAAAACAACTGCTTAGGTGGAATTTTTATGTGAAACTGTAGCTAACTAGTCAGGTTTAGCTACCTACGCTGGGAAAACAGTGACTCACAGTCCTTGTTCTTATATTCACCTCAGCAGTAAGCCCCAGGCTCCAGGAGAGATTGAATAACAGCAGCTTTAGACCTGTTTGAGAAGACACTGTTTGTAACTGTGGCTTGTATTATTTACAAACCATTATATGAACACACATTCATGTTACTCTATCACTGGCTTATGGTTTTATGCTGCTATTCTTTGCAACCCCTTCATACCACAATTTCCTTTTATTTCCTCAGCTTTGTGTGACATGCACCCAATGAGAGCTCTCTTCTTGATTCCTCGGAATCCCCCTCCTAAACTCAAGTCAAAGAAGTGGTAAGTTATTTGTTGATGCATTGTCTGGCAAACAAGTACATGTGGAATACTATCTGTTGGTGTAATTCTCAGGTTAAATATGGAGAGAAACTTTTCAGGCCACAATGTTTGCACAGAAAACCCCCCACCTAGCTACGCTCTTCTGCGCTAGGAATCCCTTACCTTTCTAAATATAGTTAATCTGATGTACACTTTCATGTAATTTCAGACACTGTCTACTGTTATATTTGGAATGAAAAGTTTGTCTGGGGTTTTAGGTTTGTAACTATTGTACTATCTATTTTCACCCCGTTTTGCTCCTTATGCCCTTCCCTATCCAGTGATTGAAAATTAAATAGTATATTCATTATATTAGTGTTCGGAATGTATTACTTTAATTACAAATATTATCATAATGTTACAATATGTCGACACACAACTGTTGTTTTGTAGTGTGTCTTTTGCATCTTTTATGGACTTGTCAAAAAAAAAAAAAAACAGGAGAGGAGGAGCTGTCATTGGAACAACCAAAATTTGACGGCTATTTGGTGCTCAGTATGATCCAGACCCAGTTGTATTTAAACTCAAAGTAGGAGGGACTGACTCACCAGGCAAACTAAGTGTTGCATACCTGGTGTATAGACGCGGAAATTTCTATTACTAAATCATTTAAAATTATTAGTTTCTCTTCAAAACATTGTTATATCCTCACTTTTCCCAACACCGTCCACATTCACAGGTCAAAAAAATTCATTGACTTCATTGAGGGCTGTTTGGTGAAGACGTATCCCAGCCGACCGTCCACGGAGCAGCTTCTCAAACACTCGTTTATCCGTGACCAGCCCACTGAGCGGCAGGTCCGGATTCAACTCAAAGACCACATTGACCGGACACGGAAGAAAAGAGGGGAAAAGGGTAGGGTTTAAAAGTTGATGCTGACAAGTTCTGATGATATTTAAAATGTGATGTTTATTGTGTTGTAAAGAGGAGACTGAGTATGAGTACAGCGGTAGTGATGAAGAGGATGAAAACAGAGGAGATGACAGAGAATCCAGGTAATTACTTAATAGTTTAGAATGGGTGATTTTAGATTTATTTAATTTTTTTTTTTCTTTTCAGTTCAATATTGAATGTGCCTGGGGAGTCGACACTGAGGCGAGACTTCCAGCGTCTGCAGCAGGAGAATAAGGAGCGGTCTGAGGCCCTGAAGAGGCAACAGGCCCAACTTGCAGCTCAGCGCAGAGACCCAGAGGAGCACAAACGACAGCTATTGCACGACCGACAGAAACGAATTGAGGAGCAGAAAGAGCAGCGCCGTCGTCTTGAAGAGGTATCCACAATGTTTTTTTATCTAGATCAATACACAAATCAATAATAAAAAAAACATGCCATAAACATGTTTGATGCTAAACTAGGTGCTAGATCAAAGTTCAAAGTGCCATCATTCAAGCTTATGACAGCTTGTGGGAAGAAACTTTTAGTTTGCCACTGTTCTTTATATTGAGAGTCCCCTCACCTTCTCTTTTACTTCCTGATTTAGTTTGTGAAGGAAACACCTTAAATGGTATAGTTCAAGTCTTCTCCAAAAGTGATTGATTGATGAGGAAATGAGATTCTGGGGGCGTGGCCTGAGGTGGCTGACCCTGTGTTCACCAAAATCAAATCAAATCAATGTATTTTTATAATGCCCAAAATCACAACAACAGTTGCCTCGATGGGCCACACCAGCGTCCTGAATGAATAGAAATGTGTGCCAAACGTCTTGTTTTTACTGCTTTTAACAATTTTAAGTAAGCGTGCTGCGTTTCACCTCAAGTGCTATCGACAAACAATTTCCTTGTTTTTCACAGTTAACTTTTTCTATACCCGGGTTGTCTTGTGCGCTCTACGACACCTTGATCTGTGTTCTAGTAACATCGATGATACATATGAGGCAGTTTGCAGACCCCCTATTGGCAAATCAGATCATAATGTAATGCATTTGATGCCCAAATAGAGGCAGTTGGTGAAACGTGAAGCCAAGTGAAAGAGCTGTTCAGGTCTGGGACTCTGAAAGTAAGGACAGGCTAAAAGAGTGTTTCAGTACAATTGCAGATCCACAGTCCTATGAGCAATCTGTAGTATGTATGCCAACAGTAGGCCATGGCTCACCAAGGAGTTAAAGATGTGTCTTTAATGAAAAGTAGCTGTGCTTCATCAAGACAAAGAGGAACTTGATATTGAAAGGGGAAAGTTTAGATCTAAGAAGCAGAAGGCAAAAATTGTAAAAGGTATTTTGCTAAAGAGTTGAACCACCTTTACAGTTGATCCACTGACATCAAATACAAGGAGTGTGCTGGCTGTGCAGATGTCACTATGAACCAAACTGTCCAGTTGTCTGTGGAGGATGTGGGAGGCTGTCTGTCACAGATTAAACCCTACAAGGCACCTGGCCCATGACCGCTTAGGTGGACTTGTCCTAAAAGTGTGCTCAGGTCAGCTCAAAGGGCCTCTTAACAGCTCTGTTTAAGATCGTTCTTAACATCTACATGGTTCCAAATACATGGAAAATATCCATAATTTAGCTTAAACTTATCAGAGGGAGAAATGTATGACATCAAAAGACTCGCACATGGGCCGCACTGCTTCTCATTCACAAATTTTGTTCAACAATTTCTTGTCCAGTATTGCTTTGCTCTACTTACATGGTCACAGCATGTCCTGGAGTAATACATCCACCTGCTGCTGCTGGGCAGCTCTCCCCGTCTCCACGTGCTCTTGCGCACAGAGACATGCATGCACACATGCATGCACATGCACAAGCGTCGCCACTTCTCAAACTGCCAACTCTGCTCCTTGAACCTAGGGCTCTGTCATGTCGGACATGAGCAGGACACGGGACTCAAGTTGTTTAGGTCTGAAACCTGCTTGAGTTTCTGCTGACAGAGGGAACACATGCAGTAGGTTTAAACACTTTCCAAAATACAAATTTCACACAAAATAACTAAACTAAAAATAAATTAACACAAAATAAAAACTGTAGTGGTCCTAGCACTCCTTACGCCTACTCAAATATTTTAATAAGATGGAAGAAAATTGAATCAAAAATCGAGATCAGTCAATATTGGGGAATAAAATCGTGATACATTTTTTACCAGATCGCCCAGCCCTAGAGAAAGTGGTGTGTAAATATTTCGTTGCGGGGGTTAAGGATCAGCTCGGCCCTTTATAATTCGCCTGTTGGCCCGATAAAGGGACAGACTATGCTACCCTGGCTTTGATTAACACTGTGGCAAGTCACCTGCAGCACATGGAGGTGACACATATGCCACAGGGCTGCGTGCCATCACCTGTTCTGTTTTCTCTCTATCAGTGCTCTTCAAATCATGCACAGCAACGTTAAGCTCTTTAAATATGCAAACGATATGACCATAGTTGACCATAGATCTTATTGACAGGAATTTCTACTGCAACTCTGTGGCTCAGGTGCAAATGGTTGAACAGTGTTGTAAACCGCATTCCCAGATTAATATAAATGTTGACAAGACCAAAGCGCTCGTCCTAAACAATCCTAACCCTGTTCAGTCCCTTTACATCTCTGATCAAATCACTGGAGTTGTGCTTCAAGTATTTGTGAACTTACACTGATGACAGGCTTAACTTCACACAAAATGTGGATGAGGTCTATAAGAAATGCAACCTAATACTTTATATGATCAGGAAACTGGAAACTTTTATGGAAGTGAGCATCAGTGTTACCAGTCAGCTGTGTACAGGATGGCTAAGTCTATCACCAAAGATGCTGAGCATCTTCTGTGTGATGAGCTTAAGTTGATTTGCCGATACAGAATGCCACTAGCTACAAAAAGCGTACAAATGCTTATTTGGGCCAAATGCAGGCAAATTGTTGAATAAGCACTGGTGTAATTCATGTGTGTATGTGCAGCACACCTCTACAGCAGACTTTATAATATTTATTTACTCTAAAGCCTGATGGACTGAACCGAAAGACAGAGTTCCACTATGGTGGACACACAAGTTACTTAAGTGAAATCACTTATGCCCAGCAAATAGCTCTGATATCAGTCATTCTGGGAGAGTCGGGTCACCAGAAAAGCAGTCAAATCATTGACCTAAACTAGGGGTTTAGGCTAATGCCTTCAGGATGGCATTATCAGATGCCCCTGATCAGAGCTAATGGCTTTTTTTTTCTGTCACGGCATACTGAGTACGTTTTCTCAGAACTGGAACTTGAAAAGTGTCTCTTATAAAGCTGCAGTATTTGTAAGTATCATTATATTGTATAGTTGTCAAAATATTACTTACTTGAATATGGGTTTAATTCTTTGCTGGTTGCTGTAACAGTTCACAACAATCAACAATTGTTTTTAAATGTAATTGCTCAAAATGCAGGTTGGCAACTGTGATTTTGTGATTTTCAGACATTTGCGTCACTGCTAAGCGCTTGCAAAAATTTTAATTCAATCAAGTATTCTTATGTTTATGTCCTGTCACCCATTTGCACACACAGCAACAGAGAAAGGAACGAGAAATGGTGAGGCAGCAAGAAAAAGGTGCTCATCGAAGACTTGACGATATGAGACGGGAGGAAGACAGGAGGATGGCAGAGAGAGAGCAGGTAACCAACCACAATAGTGGTAGCACGGTCACTAACCAATCAAAGCAGAGCGTAGGCGTGTCATTCAGCAGCACATTCTGCCTGTGAAATTCCATCAGTGGGTTGCCATAGCAGCAAGGGTCTAAATTAGAGTATTTATTCAGAGATGAGTTTTCTGTGGGTGAGCTTGTTTTGTCTCCTGCTCATTTCCCTTCTACTCTGAGCAAAAGTCTACCAGCAGATTATAAATAATAAAGTAAAGCTCTGACTATCATTCTATTCTTAGATGACATTTGAAAAGTTGGTAGCATTCATTGCTATATTAAAGGCTTCTGCACAAAACATATACACTAAATTTGTTGGCAAGATTATGATTTGCTGTATTTCCCACAGATTTATGTTACATTTATTTATTTTTACATATTTTTTCATAATGATAGACAAAGCAACCCAGTTTTCTTTGTGGGGAAAAACGTGAACAAACATTCTTTGTGGGATAAACATGGATCTGATTGTTTTTTTTTTTATATTTATCGTATTAAATTATAACAAGTTTATTGTATGTACTTTATACTGTAAATATAATTAAACTGTTCATGGCTTGTATTTGTACTTGATCACCCCCCTTTCCTCTGCAGGAATTTATCAGACATAAGTTAGAGGAGGAGCAGCGGCAGTTGGAAATCCTCCAGCAGCAGTTACTTCAGGAACAGGCACTACTCATGGTAACTGCCCCCATTCCCATAATTTCTGCCTCCAATTTTTCATCCAGTTCCTTCAATTTAGAGTTTGTTCTCAAGACCTGTGTTTGGACCACTGGAAGTGAACTGATTGAAACATCCAGACTCTAGACAACCTTAAATTGAAGGTCTCAGAGCGGTGGTTGAAGCGCATCCACTTAAGGGACCATAGGGACTAAAAACAGAGTTTGGGAATGCCATTCTAAGCAAAAACATACATGCATCTTTATGTAGTCTAATTTCTGTCCTATGCTGTGTGAATATACTGAAGTGAATATACTGTAGATTTACTGCAGGTAAATGTCCTGTGGAGTGCATGCCCACCTTACGTAAAATACTAATACGTTTATCTTGTGTTTATCTCTGTATGCACAATTATTATTAATTTTTATTTTATTTATTGGATCCACATTTAGCTGCAGCAAGACTGCCGCTATTCTTACAGTGGTCCACACAATACATGATTTACACTAACAATACAGAGTCATCGTAGAAAGGGTTTCAGGGGTTGTCATCCGGACTTTGTTTGAACTTTTCGTTTCGACTTTTATCTGAAACGTCTCGATCTTCAAACAACGTCCGGATGACAACCCCTGAAACCCTTTCTACGATGGACCACACCTGGACGAATGAGGGTTTACATCGACGAATACAGAGTCATATATTTTACATGAAAAACAACAAAAAATCAATAAATAAATAAAATAAGATGACATATGCAATCAAATGTAACAGTCAAAATTAGACTTTTGACGTAAAATATAAACATCTTAAAAGAGTAATTTGGTTTACCTTAACTACTGAATAACTTCGTAGTTTAAGAACAGTTTTACATTTGAGAAAAGTTTTATATCTAAATATGTTTAGTTTTAAATGCGTAAAATCACTTCAAAATGGATGGAAATCCTGAACTATAATCTAACATGTTCATGCTTGTGTTAGGTATGTTGAAACGCCTGGTCAAAGTAAATTCAATCACTTGTAAATCCATACCTATGCGCCAAGTTTTCAAGATGCTGACTGTCAGTTTTGACCTCCAGGAGTACAAGCGTAAGCAGCTGGAGGAGCAGCGTCAGTCGGAGCGGCTGCAGAGGCAGCTGCAGCAGGAGCATGCCTACCTTGTGTCTCTTCAACAACAGCAGCAGGAGAAGAAGCCCCAGCTCTACCACTACAACAAAAATCTAGAACCTAATAACAAGCCGTCATGGGCACGCGAGGTACTCATCTTATGCTTAACAATGTTAATACACTCCTGCAACCATTTCATGAATGACTGTCTACTAGGTTGAGGAGCGAAGTAAACTCAACAGACAAGGTTCACCTAAGATCTGCACCACTGTCTCTGACACTGCCATCCAATCTCGCTCCGACTCAATTAGCCAATCAGGGGTCCAATCTGCTCAGACCCCTCCCATGCAGAGGCCTGTTGAACCCCAAGGGGGGCAGGGCAAGGTCAGTGCTCTTAAGTCATGAAAGCTTTGGCTGCTTTAACCTAAAGTCTAAATTGGCTTTGAAGGGTATCTTTCTGGCTATATTCTGTACTTAATTTTTTTTTTGTCTTCTGTCTTCTTTCTCCAACACTCGTTTACAACGTTCTCGACTTTTACTTGATTTCCGCACCATCCTTCACACTGTTGCTTACACATGGCTGCTGGCTTTTCTTGGTGCTGCTGCAGTTCCAGATGGCTCATTTGGTGCCTCTAAAACCCTATGCTGCTCCTGTACCTCGCTCCCAGTCCCTCTGTGACCAGCCCACTAAGAACATGTCTGCCTTCCCCACCCAGGACCCCTCCCTAACCCCCACGCCCCGTCCCACTCACTCTAGAGAGTTGGTGCGACAAAATTCAGACCCCACCTCTGAGATCCCTGCACCACAGGTGCACCAAATAAGAGAGGAACGTGGCCCTTGGATCCGCTTACCTGATGTGGAGCTGCCTCCCAAAGTATGTCCTTTCAACTAAACCAAAGCCACTATTATGTTACAGATTCATCTAGTGATTCATGTTTGATACTCTCAGTTGAATTTCAGAATTTCTGTTTTTCCTCATTCAGATTCCCCAAAGAACTGCGTCAATTGCCACAGCTCTCAACACTAACTTGACATCTGGCATTAGACATCCAATAAGAGCCAGGTACAACTCTTGAGGATATTTACTTTCATTATCTTCTGTTTGATTATTTATACGGACAGATGACTGGAAAAAATAACAATAAATGGACTTCTTTATGGTAGCAACCCAGATCTCAGTCGCAATGACCGCTGGGAGAGAGGCGACAGTATGAGCGTCATTTCCAATTTACCCCAAACTGGTTCCCTGGAGAGGCATCGCATCCTAAGTATGTCTCCTTGCACTTATTTTTCTGTCTTAAGACACACGGTCAAAACACATTTAACTACTGAGTGCTGCTTTTCAGGTTCCTCAAAAATGGATTCACCAATTCTATCACATGACAGTCGCCATAAGCCAGGGGAGTCT
The DNA here is from genome assembly GCA_019453435.1 of Rhinogobius similis. NCBI lineage: Eukaryota > Metazoa > Chordata > Actinopteri > Gobiiformes > Gobiidae > Rhinogobius > Rhinogobius similis. The sequence continues at coordinate 27,081,098 of CM033637.1, read as the reverse complement.
CGCACCTCCTCGCGCCCTGGACGGCCTGCTGTAAGTAGTCTCCTTATACACTCATGTATGATGCCTTACACTCCACAGGTATGCTCAATAAAATGTATTTATGATAAATATAACCAAAATGTATATGAAAGCAAGTTTTAACTTATATAATATATTCTTTGCATTTTTGTTTTATTAATTTTTTGATAATACAGAGTTACAAGAGGGCTATAGGAGAGGTTAGTATTGCTCATTGTCGTGTAATCATGTGTTCAGTCTTGATGCATGGTCATGTCCACAATATCGGCATATACATGATCAAATGCATGTGATACTCAACACTGTATTCAATGAAAAACACAAGTTACATTGATGTCTCATTTAACATTTGTCTTGAAGATGATTTGCGTATGATTTGTGTGTCATGTGTTTTTTTTTTCTCTCTCTCTCTCTCTCTCTCTCTCTCTCTCTCTCTCTCTCGCTATATATATATATATATTTGTCATCATTATAGATATTCTAATTTACTTTGCAGAAATACTAAAATGTGTTCTCTGATTGATTGCATATAACATGCTCACAGGATCATGGCCTCTATGCCAAAGAGAGAGCTGAGGAGCAGCCTAGACCTCCAGTAAAGGCCAATGATTATTCGTCATCCTCAGAGAGCAGTGAGAGCAGTGAGGAGAGCGAAGGCGGAGAGGGACCAGAGGAGGAGGAGAGCCCCACAGATCGGTATCAACATTGAACACATAGTTTGATCCAATATGCATTATCAAAACTTTTTAATGACATATTTTTACTTTATTGTAGTCACAGAGATGGAGACACAGATTCAGTCAACACCATGGTGGTCCATGAAGATGAAGGTGAAGAGGGAGAGGGAGAGCAGGCTGGAGGCTACGGGGACCAGACCATGTTGGTGCAGCGCGTGAGTCATCGCGACGCACAAAGAAGCTCTTAACTGTTGAAATCTTCTTTCACTCACAATAGTTATCTTCAGCTCTGTAATTGTCTATTATTACACCCTTTTTTGGCTTGAGTGTCCCCTAAAATTTGTTTCACACTACATGTACCCCCAAGTACTGATTAATATAGTTGTATAATAGTCAATTATTACTATTAGATTTTCTTCTTTTAATGATGTTGTCCAAAATCCTCCAACATTAATATAGATGTGAAATTTTCAACAAAGAACATTTAAAAACTAAATTTTAACCCTTGTTTTCCCAGGGGTCCCTGTACTGATTATGTCACCAAGTCTGTTTTATGTAATTTAATTGGGGCAACCTATCATCTTCTAAATTTTATTGTAGCCATCTGAGTGACATTTTACTGTTTTGTGTCTCGAAGACTCCAGAGAAGCGAAGCCATAATGGTTACACTAACTTACCAGATGTGGTGCAGCCCTCCCATTCCCCAACAGACTCAGCCTCCCACTCCTCCCCTGGGAAGGAGTCAGTCTATGATGTAAGTTAAATGCAAGCTACTGTATGTTGGTATACTGTTACATCTGTGCCAGCTTGTTTGGTCGAAGAGTATAAATGAAACTGATAAACTATGTCGTGTGAACATTTCAGTACCAGTCTAGAGGATTGGTCAAGGCCACTGGAAAATCATCCTTCACAACATTTGTAGATCTTGGCATGTACCAGTCCCCAGGCCAAGGAGACAACATGTCACTAAGTGGTCTGTATGAAGATTCACGCCTCAGAATTTGGACTATTTGTTTGTATAAACCATTGGCTGTGTTTAGGCTCTAGGTTTGAACAGCTGAAGATGGAAGTGAGGAAGGGATCCATGGTAAATGTAAATCCCACCAACACTCGCCCACCCACTGACACTCCAGAGATCCGGAAATACAAGAAAAGATTCAACTCAGAGATTTTGTGTGCTGCTCTTTGGGGTGAGGGCTGTGTATCTACAGTTAATTGATGCATTTACGTTTAAATGCCTCTATTCCTCCAGATGTAAGTGTTTCATCTGTGTAATGATTTCGATGAAATGTATGTGTCGTTTCAGGGGTGAATCTGCTGGTCGGCACAGAAAATGGGCTGAAGCTGTTGGACCGTAGTGGACAGGGCAAAGTTTATCCTTTAATCAACTCCCGCAGGTTCCAGCAGATGGACGTCCTGGAGGGCCTCAACCTGCTCATCACTATTTCAGGTCTTTTACAATTGGCCATATCTCTACAATTCAATTGTTTTATTCTTGAAGTAAATTATTTTTGTTTGCTGTGGACGATGTGTGCTGTGCGTTGCTAATATTGACATCATATATTCAAGATTTTTTCAAATTTTGGTATTTGTCCAATATAGAAAAAAATCATTAATAAACGGTATAAATATATATAAATCTAAGTGTATCATCTGTACTATGTCTTTTAAGGCAAGAAAAACAAAGTCCGTGTGTACTACCTGGCCTGGCTGAGAAATAAGATCCTCCACAATGATCCTGAGGTGGAGAAGAAACAAGGCTGGACCACTGTGGGCGAGATGGAGGGTTGTGTGCACTACAAAGTCGGTGAGTTCTCAATTCTATATAGATCTCTTTAAGTCTGATTTTGTCTGATTTCATGGTGATTTGTCCTAGTGAAATATGAGAGAATAAAATTCCTGGTCATTGCTTTGAAGAATGCAGTAGAGGTATATGCCTGGGCTCCAAAGCCCTATCACAAATTCATGGCCTTCAAGGTAAGCATTTCTGCATGGGCTCAATTACATGCTTTAGTTTTAGCCACTCTAAACTTGGATCTTTTTTCTGAGCTAGTCTTTTTCTGACCTGCCTCATCGACCGGTCCTGGTGGATCTGACTGTGGAGGAGGGTCAGAGGCTCAAAGTCATTTATGGGTCTTGTGCTGGTTTCCACGCCATTGATGTAGACTCTGGAAACAACTATGACATTTACATACCGGTTCATGTGCGTTTAAAAAAATAACTATTTCATAAGCCAACATATTTTAATGTGTACAGTAGAATACATTTCAATGTAAATTGATGCTTGATATTCTTATCACAGATTCAGAGTCAAGTTACCCCTCATGCCATCGTGTTCCTGCCCAGCTCTGATGGGATGGAGATGTTGCTCTGTTATGAGGATGAAGGGGTTTATGTGAACACTTATGGGCGCATCATCAAGGATGTGGTCCTGCAATGGGGTGAAATGCCCACTTCTGTTGGTACGAAGAAACTAAGTTGTGCAATAGCATAGACCAAATCTACTGTGGCCAGCTTTCAAATAAGCATTGTTGGATTTTATTGCAGCCCACATCTGCTCAAATCAGATCATGGGTTGGGGAGAGAAGGCCATTGAGATCCGGTCTGTGGAGACTGGCCACCTGGATGGTGTGTTCATGCACAAAAGGGCTCAGAGGCTCAAGTTTCTTTGTGAGAGGAATGACAAGGTATGTGTACAACAGTCTCTTTGTTTATAACTTTCACAACACAGTATCTGAAACAAGACACTGGATACACTAGACATTAGTACGTCCCTGTTGTAGAAAATATACTATACATGTATTAATTGTATCATTCAGTACTGTGCAACATCATAAATCATAATACATAATACAGACATTTGTTGGCATGATTTTGGCAACACTGACACATCTTCCTCATCTGTTATAGGTGTTCTTTGCATCAGTGCGGTCTGGAGGCAGCAGTCAGGTGTACTTCATGACATTGAACAGAAACTGCATCATGAACTGGTGAAGCCGCAGCTGTTGGTCAGTGAAAACAGCAGGTTTTTGGCAAGGCACCTAAACCTTCTGCTAGCGCATGCACACAAATCATTTTCTCCAACTCCTTTTATCTTCAGATGCTTACATTCACAGCAGACACTACAATCTGTAAATCCATTCCAGGCTACAGTCCTAAATACTGTTTATACCAACATGCTGACAACAACATTGTGAAAACTTAACAGTGTTCTACAAACCTACTTTTACTGTGTATATTTTTGTTTTTACTTTAAATGGTAAAAATGTGTTCAGTCGTAACTATTACGATCCTGTGAATTTGTTAAATCATTCCTGGTGATTGTGTACTTTTGAAGAAGGCATTAATGTCTAAACATCTGTAAATACAAAGCAGCTCTTACATTGTAGTCGTATGCCTTCAGTGCCACACGAGGTTGATGTGGCGTAATGACCCTGTCTTCAGCAACACCTCTCAGTTAAAGTAAACCGATACTTTAAATATAACATACCAAGTTTTTTAGTTTTTAAATATGACATACCAAGTTTCTTAGTCCTAATATTGAGATTTATGTTCTAAAAGATGTTTTTCTTCATTTTTTCAATCTCAAGGGCTTACTCCTAATTCCTACAAGTAAAGCCTATAATAAATGAATACACTAGTTCAGTACTGTAGTGAGTACTGTGAATCCTTGAATTGCCTTGATTTAAAAGAATCTATTAATGATGTGACACAGCAGATTGTTTCCTAAGGTTATTGTTTTCTAAATAGAAACGTATATCCACGTGGTGATTCTTTAATACTGTAAGCCTACTGGCATTTTAATCACATTTGCATTGCTATTACATTGCAATATATTCTTACAGAGTTTTAGTTTGAGAGGGGGCACTAAATTACTAACAACGTAGTTTTGGAGAGACTGCAGAGTGATGAGAACTTCGAGAATATCATTGAAACGCCAGATTCACAAACTTGTCTCCACTGTTATAGTTTTACTGGACTTCTTGTTGTGCAAGTGTGAGAATGTTCAGAGAAACAGATGGTTTATCTTCTTGCTCAAACACTACATATAGCCCTGTATTGTGACTGCAAACCAGCAGACTCATGGGGGACTACAGGATTTTAAAAATGGAGTATTTACTGTCTGCCAAAGTTTAGTTTTAATCTGGTGGAGCTTTCAAGGCCTTTAATATTGTGTTATTTTTATAACATAGTCATCTCTATTATGACATCTGACTAAATTAGTGTTTTGCAGCAGGCTTGGATATATATACTAGTGTCACTATTCCATTTGGACAATCAAAGTTATCCTTATTTGCGTGCACCTTAGATCGTTCTTTCCTTTTAAGTGCATCTTTGGTAATTCAATGACAGCTGAATTTATAGTCCGCGTCACCATGGATAGTGACTATATATTCAAGCCTGAAACAACTAGTTAAGCTGAGAAGATACTATATTTTATGAAATGTAAGTAAATGTAACTGAGAGTTAGAGCAATACTTTATTTTAAGATTAGTCACAAATATTATATTGAGATTGATAGCACTTTGACTTTTACATCAACAAAGACGTTAGACTGGAGCAGATACTTTAGTGTTAGTGTAGAGTTAACATAATACATAGTACACATGTTGGGTTTTGAACCAAATTTCTGTGCCCTGGCGTCCATCTTAAATCTCCTACAATTCACTTAGAGCTCTGGTCGTCATGCTTTTCTGGTCCTTTTTATCAATCAGCCATGTTTACAGTTTAAGCAGTGCCTTGAGTAGATGGTTTGAAGATTAACAAAAGGCCCCACCCACAGTTGTCTGTTTAAACACTATTATTGTGAGGAGGTATGTTTTAAAACTGCTTTTATTATACAAAAATACCATGTGCCAGTTAAGTGCACTTAATCAAACCTTCAGAAACAATTGACAGTCCAGACAAATTTAAATGTAAATTTGTAAAAAACAAAAACAAAAAAATGCAATAAAAATGATTCATTTTTGTGTCTTACATAGAAGGGTCTAAGTAGTGATGGCTGAAGCCAGCACAAGGAAAAGCCATATAGATCAATCATGCCTATCAATTCAGTCTTAGTACATGCACAGGTTAAAGCTAAAGATGTTAGTAGATGGAAAAAGTAGCTTGATATATTTTATAAACTATGTAAAACTCTATATTAATATTGTAAGTGATTGTACCTGTGTTTTATTTGTATTTGCATATACCTACTCTGTTAATTAAAGCACAATGTATTTTGATGCAGCAAGGTAAAAGTTATGATATGAAGCTTTTTGTTCCCCCAAATGTCAAAGTCATAGCCAGTGAGGAAGACCATTATCTGACAGTGTCGTTTCTCGATGAAGTCATAATTTACACAGTGACCATACAACCTCTGTGCGTGTGTGTGTGCGCGTGTGTGTGTGTGTGTGTGTGTGTGTGTGTGTGTGTGTGTGTGTGTGTGTGTGTGTGTGTGTGTGTGTGTGTGTGTGTGTGTGTGTGTGTGTGTGTGTGTGTGTGTGTGTGTGTGTGTGTGTGTGTGTGTGTGTGTGTGTGTGTGTGTGTGTGTGTGTGTGTGTGTGTGTGTGTGTGTCTGTGTCTGTGTGTGTGTGTCTGTGTGTGTGTGAGTGTGTGTGTGTGAGTGTGTGAGTGTGTGTGAAGTGATTCAGATGCTGTTACTCATTAATCAGGGTTGAGCAGTGGAAAAGGGGCCCTATGACAGCTGGTCACCTAAAGATGATAAAAGGGCAACTCCCTTTTCATTCAAATAATATTTTTTGTGGATGCATGATTTCTCTAAACCTTCTCTGTAAATTGAACTGTCACTATCGGCGTTTTACTGTTTTGGGTACTTTTTCTTATTATTTGGCATCATAAATGGGGCCCATGTATGTTTCAAAACTGCTGTTTTGATTTCTTGTACTTCAATTAAAATATTCAGGGCCAAATGCAGCACCAAATGATGCCTCATATAAACATCTTCTGAAGAGTAGTATCTCTGTTACGTGCAGAGTAGTGTGCTAAATTTGAACCAAATGAGTGGTATACTTTATTTGACAGGTAATAGAACACATTCACTATATTTCATTATAATAAAGGTGAGAGCTCCAGCAGTTTGATGTGTATTTGATACATTTTACATCATGGCATTGATTGTTCTGTGTTTGAACAGTAAGCAAGAAGAGTGTTTCAAGGGGTGAAGTTGTCAGGAGAACTTTTTAAAAAGCAATACATTATTTTAAATCTAATGAAACCATGGCTGCCCATCTTAGTGACTTGTACAGTTAAAGTGTAGTTGTTTTTGGCAGAATGAATGTTTGCTGGTTTGTCTATTGCTTCTTCGCCTGTAAAAGTCAATCACAAAAACTCCATTGACTTACCTGTATTTACTGGTTTTATTTGATTTAGTGACATTCACACAAAAAAACAACAAAAGAGATGGATCCAGAGCAAAACTGATTAGATGCTTTTAAAAGTGCATATGACTACTAATTTTACTAAAACACAGTTAAGAAAATTACTTTTAAGATTTTTTTATAATTTTACTTGACTGTAAATCATGACATCACGCTACAAAAGTTATTTTCAACATATTTTCAACTTTTCTTTGCAATCTGCTACTTGATTGGTGTAAAAATATTATATTTACAACGGGCATCATCCAACCAAATAGAGTCAAAATTAGAAAATCATAAAAACCTGTCATACGCACTTTAATAATAATTTTAGTCACCGAATGAAGACATCGGCCTGTTAACGGCTGTGGCTTGCACATAACTATCTCCAGAAGTAAAGTTATTACATTTTCCTGTTTAGGAGATGCATTTTTAAAGACGTCCTTGCAATGTTTTAGTGTGTGCGGGGTGTCTGTGTTAATTGTGAGAGGTTAAATCCAGATTGTATTTCATAGACTTAATACACTTTTAAAAGCCTCTATTGAATGAATCCTTGTCATAATACTTTGAAAAAATAAAAAATATATTGATCATGTTTCCGTTTGCAATGTCTTTCTTTGAATTTAGTTACAGATTGAGACTATATAAATTAAAATGCAACTTTATTATTCTTTCTGAAGTCCATCCATAGTCATTTGGGACCATTTAAGTTATTTGTCCTTTCTGAGAGTTTAAATAGGTTTATTACTTTATATAGTTTACCCACCAGACAGGAGGAACAAACACTATGAACTAATCCAAAATTAATTAAGTTCAAAATAGCCTAAAACTCTGACCCTAAATAAGTTGTAACCACACAAGATGGCGCCATAAACTTGTATTTTAATTAGGCCATTTATAGACCAAGTTTATAGTGAAATAAAATGTTTAAAAATAAATAAATATGATCAAATATTGAAAAACTCTTTCAATTGCACTAATAGCCCTCCATTTGGGAAAACGTATGACACCGAATGCTCCTGCTTGTACATGCCTGATCTCTCCAGCTGTTGGAAGCTAAGACCGGGCCTGGTCAGTCCTTTGATGGGAGATCACTGGAACACCACAGGGTGTCCTTGTGTCCTTACGCAAGACACTTCACTCACCTGGCCTCATATGAATGTGATGAGTGAGGGTTTTCGGTGGACGGAGGGGCTGATGAGGCAGATTGGCAGCCTCGCTTCCATCAATCTGCACCAGGGCAGCTGTGGCTATAGACGTAACTTACCACCTGATCGTAAAGTGAATGAATAATAAACTGTCAAAGGCTTTAGGTATCATGAAAGACGCTATAAAAATCCATTGATTAATCATAATTAATTACAGAATTATTAATTCATTAATTTGTATTTCACGTCCATACGTTTTCATGGGTCTCTTTTTTTCCCCCAAATTTGTTTCCTATTGGATTCAGGTAAAGTTATTGCAAGGCGCATTCAATCAGATTGAATCAAATCATTTCATTTGCTGTGTTTGTGAACAGGCCACATCATGTTACTCTTAAACTTCACTGTAGGGATGCTGTGTTTGGATGTGCAGAGCCATTTGGTTCAGTTTCCTTTGACAGTATTCTCCCAAAGCATCCCAGCCTTGTCAAAATGTTGTTTAGCAAACCTTTAAAGAACTTGATTCAACAAAAATACAGTTGTGTGTAATGGACTTCTATGAAGACTAAGGCGGTTGAATGCACTAATCTGTATTACAGATGTATCGGCCGACTCCTTGTCTTTGTCAAGCTTCCCACAAGTGATCTGGTGCACTTAGACAACTCCTGATTATTCTTTTTTACGCTGTCAGAAGTTAGGGAGCATAGATCATAGCAATTTCAATGGTCACTTGTGTCATATAGCCTTAATGGTGCACACTGGAACATTCTAAAGTTTAGAAATCTCACTGTACCCAGTGCAGATGCTTCAGCGTCTCTTTCCTTCCCATGATTTTTTCTTGCTTTAAATGTTCTAAGCCTTAACATATTTCAATAAAAATGTCACATCTATAGAATCGTTGGAATATACATATGTGATCCGACTATACAATGTGCAGCTGTCATACAAGGCTAAAACACAACTTGTGAAACATTAACATTCAAAAGGAAGCACCAAACTGGCAGGACAGTCTGTATTTTATTAATAGTATGTACAATTTTACCATCATAACCTCCAGATATCACATACTGACTTGTAGGCCTACTCTTTTCACTTTCAATCATGTCTTGTGATCAAATCTTTGACTTGTGTCTGAGGCACAAAGGGATAAAATGAAGAAATCATGTGTTAAAAAAACAAACATCCCAAAGAGACGTACCTGGGTGTTTGGGGTATCTATAAAAAACATGATCCAAATGAACATAAAAGTTTATATTTGTCCTAAACTCAATGTAGTTGCTTTAGCCTGCCTGTCGGTGATTATCCTCAGTGTTAAAAGATTCACATGATCAAATTATTTTCTTACGAGACAAAAAGAGAACAGAAAAAAATGACTGAAGTGCATTTTAGACTTCACTGTAAACAAAGAAAGAATTGTCCCAAAAATGTCTTCTCTAAATTTGGAGAAGACTGTGGTTTTTATGTGTTTGAAGGCTTTCGTAAACATGGGACAGTTTTTGGTAACTTTTTGAAATTTGAAATTTGAAATGTTTGTTTTTGAGGTGCACATAACTGGAAGTAGTGTGGGCTGTGTACTGTCTGGTTGTTTCATTTTTTTGTGTGGATATTTTATGTACAGTACAACCCTGGAGTTTGCCTGTCAGGCTGAACAAATGGTAATTAGAGGTGCAAATTGTGTCCCAGTGTGAACAGTGTGTTTTGGGGTGTGTGTTTTTGTATTAGTTTTGTATGTGCAGAGATCAGTTCCAAATCTTTAGGAAGCTATCCCAGGAGCCGGTGCTCACTGCCATCCCATCGTCTGTCACGCCTAGACAGCTCACTCGATTGTCATGGCCCGCCAGGACTCCTGTAGGATAGGGCCAATCAAAGGTTATCATTTGTTTGTTTAATATTCCAAGTATTATCCACTACCTCAGTCAGTACAAAGACCAGTGTGCTGAGCTTTTCAATTAAACAGCTTGAAAGAAAATGGATTCAAAAATACTCTTGATACTTGATTGTCTTAGATAGATAACAATAATTGGGGAATAGAGAATTGTATTTATATAACACAAATAAATGTGGGGAATGTGGTAATTGACGTCACATGTTTCGGTTAATTATGCATCGATAGAAGAGATTTTAGACATCATTGGATGATACATTCAATGGAAGAAGGAAAATACACTACCTTGTAATCAACACATTATGCTTTTACTTATTTGAAAAATCATGGTAGAGAGCAGCAGTAATGTAAGTAGCATCTAGTGATAGAGAGTCAGGGGTTTATTCATTTCTGTCTTTCTAATTAAATCAACCACAAAGGTAAATCATGACTGTGAAGCAGCAGCATTTACCTGCTCTGTCCCCCTTCATGGCGTCCCAGATGTTGCAGTTGAAATCGTCATAGCCGGCCAGAAGCAGGCGTCCCGAGCGGGAGAAAGCCACGGAGGTGATGCCACAGATGATATTGTCATGGCAATACAGGCCCAGCTCCTGGTCTGCACGAAGGTCGAACAGCCTGCAGGTGGCATCGTCCGACCCTGTGGCCACTGCACTGCCATTGGGAAAGAACTGAGAAACAGAATAGAGACATTATTCTATATGGATAAAATGATCTTTCATAAATCGTAACCTGGACAACATGTGTGATCCGTCCAAGCTGTGAGTGTAAACCCTGCACTCACACAAATAGCATTGATGTCGGACTCATGTCCAGTGAAGGTCTGTCGGCACATGCTGTCCCTGATGTCCCAGAGTTTGACTGAAGCGTCACAGGCTCCTGATACAAAGGTGCGCAGGTCCGGAGACAGGGACAGGCTCATGACGTCCCCCGTGTGTCCCGAGAACACTGTGGTCTGCTGACTTGTCTCTATGTCCCACAGTGCACTGCAGACAGGTTCAATTAGGCGTGGTTAGATCATTAGAAACATTGTATTACATTGTAATTGCCAAATTTGAACTCACCATGTGGTGTCTCCTGAACTTGTAATAATTTGATTGTCATCAATGAAACGGCAACATGAAAGGTAACCTGGAAGAGAAAAACAGAAATTATTTTTTCCCATATTTCTCTTCCATTCATTCGGGGTTGCCACAGCAAACTATTGTGATTTGGTGAGTATATTTGAGCCGCTTCTTGTCACTACAGACAACACTTTGATTAGGTAAATGATGGCATACAATTAACAGTGAGGAGTGAAGCTTGTTGCATTCTTGAGAGTTCCGCTGTTAGGATGTATCATTAATATAACATAGACAAAACCATTAATTATGTACAGCCTAAACGGGAGCAGCTCAGAGCAGGGGGCTCTTACCTGTGTGTCCAGGCAGCTCCCGGCTCACCCGGACGTTGCCCTCTCGTGTTTTCAGGCAGTAGATGGAACAGATGTTGTCAAGGCCTCCACATGCCACATAGTTACCAGAGGGAGCATATGAACACGTCATGACCCACGAGGAGCGCAGAGGTATGGCATGGATCTATTAATATAAGAAACAGTCTTTATGTAGTCTATGTATAGTTATGTATAGTTATGTGATGAATGTTTAATTGCATGTTTAAATGAAACTTAGTATGTGATATAGTTACCTTGTTAGTGGTGTAACTGTCCCAAACAATGAGCTTTCCATCTTGAGAGGCACTAACCAGGAGTCTGCACATAAAGAAGTAGATTATATGTTTATGTTTAAAGGACTGAAGGCTAACAGCATATGCAAACTAGATCACACAAAATAGTCAAAGTCCTTCTGATAAACGTGGCAGTGTCATGGCTATGCACTTCCTTGTTATTATTCTTTCCATTCCCATCCGACATTAATCATTTTCTGTTCACTTTGAGCATGTTTGAGTCTACTTTTACTTGCTCCTTTTGTTTTAAAATGGACTAAAAGACAGCAATATGAAATTAATATTTTTAATGCCCTTTTTATAATTCAACCATCTCCATTATTCCAGATTTGTTGATTTCTTTTCTGCCTCGTGGAGACAATTTCTCAGTACTTCTGTAAATCCTTGATCAGCTACATTAGCCCTAAAACCGGCCTATATTGTATAATTGCTACTGATTGCTTCACCGGTGGTACAGTGGTTAGGGGCGCTGCACATGTGTGGTTACTCCCACTACAGTGCCATGGTACAGTGCCATGGGTTCGAGTCCAGCCCAAGGTCCATTCCCTCTCTCGCTCCCCCTTTCACACTAAAACTGTTCAGTCAAATAAAACCATAATGATAATAAGTAACAATAATAATAATGGACTAGTGATACCTGGAATCGGAGCCCCAATGCATGGCGTAGATTTTAGCGAGGTGACCACGAAGAGTGCGCCTTGTTCTCATCTGAATTCGGCCAACAGGATCCAGACCAGCAGTGATCTGCAGAAAGTAATAGTTTATACATGTGTACCTGTAAACAGATTTTCTCACAATATCTCTAAATGATTTGTGCGGTTTTAGAAAAAGACAATCACCTGTGTCAGAGTTGAATCGCCACATGCTTTCCTGGCGTCCTGTAGCAAATATAAATGAGGTGAACCAAAGGTAACGCAGATAACTTTGCTAAGTTAAGTTGCTAAGTAAGTCTGCACATGGAAAGATGAACATACTCTTATCTGGTTGCGTAGCTGCTCTGCCTCCTGACGAAGTTGCTCCAACTCACTCATTTTGATTGATTGTAACGGTCACCTGCGAAATGGAAAATAACAATAAATTAGGGGACTACCTGCGTACACACAAAATGCAGTGGATTAAAATAGTATCCTGTGAATGGGGCTCACACTTTATAATCCCTTAATCCAGAGACTTCATCAAAAAATGGAAGTCAGTCAAGCAAAATAACGGTCTTAAAATAGTGTTTGGCTTCGTTTAATACAATATATGAATAAACCACGCATTTTAATCTCAATAAATTACTAAATCCACTCAGTGGCAAAAGCCATGTAATCTGTTTATGGCCTTGCCTTGTTAAAGCGAGGAGCGTAATCTGCTATGATTAAACTGATCCAGAGTCAGAGGCACACATATACATGAACAGTAGTTTTAACCTGCTACAATCAGAAATCTGTCTTTTACTAGTATTTGCTCAGATGTATAATACTGAGCTAATTGAATTCAGATCTAGATTGTACACATTAGGCTTTCAGAAGGAAGCAGCACTTCCTGTTTTCAAATGGGAGTACAGTAACATATGCAAACCACAACCCAAACCATGAGCTGGTTATTTGCATTTGAGTGGCTATTTAAATTCACAGTAAGACTACACAACATACAGTTCACAGTGTGTGGACTGTGGAAGAGCAATTAGCTACAGTAGGTCAGTGTTCCCTGGGGGAGCTGTGACCAGATGGATCACAGCGCACTAATGGAGCCAAAAGGACTGAGCTGGGCCTTGGTCTCCGGGCTCAGCTGCTCATTTACCCAAAGAGAAGCCCCCTCATCCAGGCAGAACTCACACGTCAGTCACCTGTGAATGTCGCTCTATGGAGATGAGATCTGACTCTTCTAGCATGGACATTGTTCATTAACATGGACACTGTTCATTCACCTGGTGTACAATAATTATCTATTACACTCATTGTCATTACAATTTGCACAAATATTTTTAACAGTTACATGACATATTTTAGTGGGGATTATGTACATTGCAATGCACAGACCTATAATAGAAGAAAATAAGCATGTTATTAGCTCAAACGTGTAAGCCTACAGATACTATTTTGGTCCAGGTAAAATGACAAACTGAAACTACCTAAGGCTGGAGCACACAGGCATCAGACCTGTGGGTTCTCCCTACCTCAGTTGACCCAGGCAACACATCAAATCCAAGACAGATCCAAGTGGTGCCCAACATTTCAGTGACAGAGACAGCAACAGAGTGGTGCTATCAAGACTGACCCCACCCCATTAGAAGCTCATCTTATCTGTAACTTAATGAATGTGGCATGGCTTCATCTGCGGCTGGAGGAGAGCGCACACACAGCCCTCTCTGGCAGTGGTGATGCAAATGTCACAGACTATGTGGCACTTCAACACACAACATGGCCTGGGAAAAGGCTGCTATCTCTGTTTTGCAATACAGCCTAGAATATTACGGCAATGACAAGAAAACAAGGGGTTACATTTTTGATTAAACAGAATAAATGTGATCGTGTGCAGCTTTCCCAGAGCGCGCAAAGGGAGGAAAAGCCCTTACAACGCATGTACATTGATCTGCTCAAAGAGGCGGACCGAGGCCTTCCTGTGGATGCTGAGCCCATAGATTGATGTGGTTTCATGCGTTTACTTAAAATCACACGACTTACGACCACATTAGACATCTTAATGACATCTGTTTTCACTGCATCTGAAATAAGGGAGGCTACCTGTTAATTGTGCCGACGGATCCTTCCTTCTCTTTCCCTTTCTGTTTCTGACCGAGCACTTAAAATCTTCTTCACTCATCCAAAACGGGGTCTGTTTGGGATATAAAGCTCGCTTCGTGTGTCACGATGAGGCTTTTTCAGCAAACAGGCAGTCGTAGGAGGGCTGCACACATTTCCATTGCTTTATACTGCTTCTCTGAGCCACCGCTGCTCTGCTTCTGCTGCTGCTGCTGAGAAAACGAAGACTTCGGCCTTTGCTGTAACCGTATCGTCGCTCCTCTTTCTGCCTCGGCTCGCCCCGTTTTTACATTCGATCATTCAGAAATAAAATCATCTTCTTAGACACTAGAAAAGGATCCCGTGGCGTTAGTCGTTCATCAAAGATTGTCTGTGTTATACCAGCGCCCGTTTTACTCCGATTCTGCTTATCGTGACGTTATCCTCGCTTCCTTCCTCTCTTTGGTTTCCTCCTCCCTTCACCGACACTTCTTCAGCTCAAACAACAACAGTGCAACATATGTACAGTGCGTAAAACTCAACTAAGAAGATACACAGGGAGTCAATTTCGCGTTTTCCTCATATTTTTCAAGAAAGATAGTGCTCAGTCACGCGGTGGCTCAATGCGCTTCCCCGAAGGCTTCTTTAAACCAGTGTGCGTCTGGAGCGCAGTTTACAACCACACCCATCAGCGGCTCCTCGAGTGATGCGCATGTGGTGCGGCCCCGACCCCCTCTGATCCTCTCTCCACAGGTCCAGGATCAGGACTCCTCGACACGGATCAGGCGCCTTAATCCGGCCACAAGTAGAGACTGTCTGATTCAGGGGGACAGGGGGGCAACCGTGCGTAAAAGTTGGCTCAAAATTACGCGAATCTGTATTTTCATAATTTGCTGTTAAATGTGTAATGATCCAAATGTGATTCAGAAAGAACGTTAACATTTTATCGTGTCTTTTTTGTTATTAGTAGTCTTAATATTTATTTTTTAAGAGACACAGACAGTAATCAGTGGATTAAAATATGGGCAAATAAGACCCACATAGATAACATTTGTTTACATTATTCTTTTCTGTGTTTGTTTTTGTGCCCCACTGCCCCAGCTACCAAAAGGCCTGTGTGTACATGTGAGTCTAGTAATATTGAGTCGTGACGCGATATGCTGCCATCTAGTGTCCACAGCGAGCAGTATTAGTACAGATTCAAAATAGTCGCCCAATATAGTAAAGTCAGAAGCGTTTACACATGGGAGATTATTGGTAAACTGTGCAGGAAAGGCTGAAGTTAGACAACCATGAATACAAAACGGGTTTGACTGGAAAACATGTGATTTTCCAACGGTATTGCAGGTTGCCCCCTTGTGGTTGGAGAGGCAAAAAGCCAGACAGTTTAACGTAAAGCTCCCTGGACAAGAACATACATTTGGACTTTAAAAGTGTACATTTGTCAGATTATGATTTGCTAGATCTATTGCGCACTCTGTGCTGCGTGTAATCAGTTAGTACCAAATGTGACTTTGTGTTTAATGGCTGCAAGCTCGTGTTTTTAACTGAAAGGGGCGGGACCGTACCTTTTCTCATATTTTGTGGCGGAGTTTTCCCTCCCCTTTTCAGTCACATGGACCGTATTTCCCGTGACACTTTGGGTGAAATAAACGACGAGGCGTGACATGAGCGCCGTGTTTTTATTGGGCAGATCTTCTTTTCCTTTCCAGCATCCAACTTCTTCCTCAACTGCAGACTGTCCGTGCGCATCTGGACCTCTACGCACAAACTGTCCGCTCACGTTGGGACACGCAAAGCTTCAACATCAGGAAGTGCGCACAACTGCCCTGTCTCTCTCTAGGGTCCACAGAGGTAAACCGTCCTCGTATCTTATAACACATTGCTATGGATTTTTTGTCTACTGCATTACAATGTTGCTGATTTTATCGAGTGCTTTTTGTTCTTCAAAATGTGAGATGTGGCTGCTGATGTGAAACATGAAGTTGTGGGTTGTTTTGTGCTGCTCAGTTGTCCTCATCATCTTCCTGGCTGCTGCTTCTGCTGCTGCTACGCATTTGTGACGAAAACAGTATATTTATGGAAACATGCTCTTGTGCTCACTTTTTCCAAGAAGCAATAGTGCGTATTATCTGCATGATTATCACATGAATACAGCCTGAGCACATGAGAGGAGACTACTGCTTGATACAGGAAAGACAAAGAAAATAGTACATCATCATCATGTCAAACTGACATTATACCATGTGAGTCATGATGTATGTCAGGGTTAAAATCACATGATCAAGTTTGAGGGAGTGTTCACCCATAAGATAAAGACATGTGTGCACTTGTCATGCACTACTTCTCATGCACTACTTGTCATGCAATACTGTAATAATAAAAGGTGCACCAAAATTACCATCTGATTAATTACAGGGGTTAAAACTAGAAGTCTATCCCCAAAGCAAGTCACAAAAAAGGTTGATCTGATAGTTAACACAGGGTTTCAGAGTAGAATAAAGGTAGTTCAAGTGAGTGTGAATCAGCTGACAACAAATACCAGACAGAGGTGTGAGCTCAGAAGCAGAAACGCACCTTTTAAATTTCAAAGTGGGGCTCTGGAGGGGGCTGGGTTTAACTTAAGGGCTGATGACAACTGTTTTCATATCTAAAATGAAATGACCAAGTAATCTTTTAAATAAGCCAATTATCATCCAGTAAGTGAGGTAAGCAGATTATTTCAGCTCAAATTTAAACTGTTTAAAGTTCATGTTTTGCTCTGACTCTTCCCTGTGCACACAGGAAGTTCTGTGTAGCACTTCAGTGAACACTGTTTGTGGGTGTGAGAAAATGAGCTGTAATGCTTGTGGACACCAACATAATTTAAAATGTGGCATGAATGAATGAATGCACTGTAAAATTAAACACAAACGTGAAGAGACATTGCTTTATTACCCTTACATTACTTGTTTTTCCTCACATTTTTCATCCTTTGTTTATGATGGATTGTATTCTTGATATTCTAATTTTGTATATCATCAAAACAACACAACATTCTTCATTTTTATTATCTCCCAGCTCTATTCAGGGGAATGGATAAAGTAGCTGAAATAGGGATGTTATATGAGAGAAGTCATGAAGACTGCATGGCGACATAATTTGCAGAAGTTTGAATTCAGTTCTTGACAGAAAAGTAGAAAAGACAGAAAGTACATTCAGCGCCTGCTTAATGTAGTACGTATTTTCCATTTTGGTTTGACATTATTTGTAGGTATAATTCCACATTGATTGATATCTGAATTGGGTTGTGTTTTCTGTACTTTATCAATGAATGTGAATTAGGATATCTCTGACTATTTTGGGATCCAAACCAAATGAATTATCTGTCTAAAAGTAGTTTTACGTACATGTCTGTTCACTGGAGTTTGGAGAACGGCTTTTGATTCAAAGGAATATACTGAATCAACAATTTTCATATCACAATAATAATGGGGGGAAAAATGCTATTTTTTAGGACCAGGGTTTATTCAATAAACGTTTTTGACACAAAATCTTTTGTACATTCTTTATGTTAACATGTTTGTTGCCATTAGTTCTGATACAGCTGAGATAATTCCAAAACTACTACTACTATTATTGTTTTTTGTATAGATTCTTGCTCAAATTAGTATTTAGTTTTAGAATCTGTCAGTATCTGATTTTTGATACTTTTGACAACCCTACTTGCAGTGACATGTCTTGGCAGATGACTTTACGTTTGTTTGTTAAACATTTAGACATTTCTTGGGACATTTCTCAATTAAATTCTATTTATTTTTGTAAAACCCAAAATCACAACAACAGTTGCCTTGCAGGGCTTAACAAAATTGATTTTCCAACTTTCTGTTGGTTAAATCAACAATGATACAGTCATTGGTCAATAAAAGACAAGCAGATTGACCAACATTTTTCTGTTTGAGTTTTGTGTATGTCTACGGTGATTTGCAATGACAGACTTTCCATTGGACTGACCCGAACACATACAAATGATATCTTTGACTTATTTTTACAGACTGGTGCTAACATCCCTCACCATGTCTAACGAGCACACGCCGCTACTCACCTCCGGGGTGTGTGGCCTGACTCCAGTCAGCTGCGGCATGGCCTCCGAGACGTCCCCCGAGTCCAGTCCTCAGTCCAGCCCATCCCAGCCCAGCAAAGACCCACGGAGACTGAACACTTTCTTTGGAGTCATGGTGCCAACTATCCTGTCCATGTTTAGCATTGTGCTCTTCCTCCGAACTGGTAAATGGAAAATGTGGATTCTGTTTGTAATGATACACTGTATGGTGGCGTGTTTAACTGTGTTAGAATCAAATCTCAATGTAAATGGAGGTAACTGGCAAATTGCTGTACATGCAATTATTTATGTAGTATAACATCATCTGTAAACAACTAATGATTCTGTCTTATTATGTAAAAAAATCCAACACTATGGTTTAACAGGTAATATTGCAATCTTGAAAATGTTCTAGCTCCTGGATGTGTTGAAAATGAATGGATGATACTGCAGATCTTATGTCAGGATGTTATATCAAAATCACATTGAACGTTTTTCCAAAATTGTTCTACCCTTTTATAGGGTTTTGATGTTGTGGGATGACTCAGAATAACGTGATTTCTGTCTGACAGGGTTTGTGGTCGGTCATGCGGGGCTGCTGCAAGGTCTGCTAATGGTGGTAGTGGCCTATACCATAATTTCTCTCACAATCCTGTCCATCTGTGCCATCTCTACCAACGGAGCCATAAAAGGCGGAGGAGCATACTGTATCCTTTCTGACTTGTTGTAGTAAATGTAACTGTACAGTGGGCACATGTGAAGACTCCCTAACTGACTCTGAACAGACATGATCAGTCGCTCACTGGGCCCAGAGTTTGGAGGCAGCATTGGTCTCATGTTTTTTCTCGCCAAAGTTTGTGCATGTGGAGAGTATGTTCTTGGTCTTGTAGAAGCCATTTTGGATGTGTTTGGATCAGACCCAGGTGTGTTTGTTATGGCGGTTCAGTCCTTGTCATGACCACTGCATTCTGTTGTGGTCTTCACCCGCTTACTTTTTAACCTGCATTACCTGAAATAACACAAACAATTTACTTGCCGTAAATAGTACTTTGTACTGTGCTGCCTTATGAATGTACACTTTACTAGCATTGTATAAATAAACTGATCTTTATATTACACTTGCTCATGATCGTTTTCCTTCTTGCAGACTCCCCTGTGTCAGAAAGCGTGCGTGTGCTCCCTCAGGGGTACTGGTACACGGTCCTGTATTCCTCTGTGATCCTGCTGCTCTGCCTGATCGTGTGTCTTGTGGGTGCACACATCTATTCGCGCACAGCCTTTGTCATCCTCATAGTGGTCACTGTATCTTTATTGTCCGTATTCATCAGCTCTGTGGCTGTCAAACCCATCAGCTTCAACATCACACACCAGGGCCCAGGCAACGTGAGCCTGCACTTTAATGCAAGTTATACAGGCTACAGCGCTAAGACCTTGCGGGACAACCTCTACTGTGAGTCTGCGGTTTGGAGCTCAGATTTAAGTACATTGATTTATTAAGCTGTTGTTTATTATGTATCTTTTTCCTTTGCAGCTGGATATTCATTGGATTATAGCACTAGCTCAATCATGTCCTTTGCTACAGTTTTTGCAGTCATGTTCACAAGTTGCACAGGAATCATGGCTGGAGCCAATATGTCTGGTGAGGGCGTTTTTATATATTTATATATATATATATATATACACTGTATATACACGTTATATATGAAACTGTCATTGCTCATTAATAATTTTTTTAATGTTTATTCCATCTGTATTTGAAGGCGAGTTGAGGACTCCAAGTGTGTCCATTCCCAGAGGCACCATTGTAGCTGTCCTCTACACATTTACAGTCTATGTTCTCCTCTTTATGATGGTCGCTTCCACATGTGATAGGTACGTTGAACAGAATGATTACAAACTGATTTAAGAGAATTAAAATTTTAAATAATCTCTGTTTATTTTTTCTCTAGGACTTTGTTGATTCAAGATTATGGGTTCCTACAAAAGATAAACCTCTGGTCACCGTTTGTGACGATTGGCATTTACTGCGCCTCTCTGTCGGCAGCTATGTGTGCTATGATTGGAGCATCACGTATACTTCACGCTCTCGCTGTGGATCATCTCTTTGGTAAGAACTGAATTAAGGCATGAGTATATTTGTTCAACCTCAAGGCGTCACACTTGCTTTTGCTGTAGGTTTACCTTTAGCCCCGGCTGCTGTCAAGTCCAGCTCAGGAAACCCATGGGTGGCAGTGTTGTACACCTGGGCTCTGGCACAGGTCTGTTTATTTTATTTTAGTGTTATTGCAGTTGCACATTTTGTCGTAAGCTGAATATGTGTTTGTGTATTTTTAGAGTGTGGTGTTCGCAGGTCAGCTGAATGCTGTCGCCAGTCTGGTGACTGTTTTCTATCTACTGGCTTTTGCAGCAGTGGATCTGGCGTGTTTGGCTCTTGAGTGGGCATCAGCACCAAACTTTAGGTAAAAAAGTTGAACCTGTGCCATTTTATTTCATGGCATTTTCTAAATTATATTCATATTGAAATAAGATGTTACAATTTGGCATAATCTGGAGCTTTAAATGAAATTACCAACGTACAATTCAAGAACCAAATATAGTTTTTCTGCTCTAGACTGGGTTTTGTACAGTTACAGAATTGGTCAATACTTTAATACCAAACTTAATTCCAATATTTAACAAGTTTGTAATGTTAAAATTAACTACTGTCTTTTGTTCTTTGTTAAATGTTTCGAAAAATAACTATTGTATTCCAGTTTCCTTATCTTTGTCTCTTCTCTTTTTTTGCAGACCCACATTTCAGTACTTTTCATGGCACACTTGTCTGCTGGGCATCCTGAGCTGTGTCGTCATGATGTTTGTCATAAATCCTGTCTACTCATCTGGCAGCATCGTTCTGCTGTTGATCTTACTGCTCTTCCTGCACTATAGATCCCCCACCAGCAGCTGGGGCTACATCAGCCAGGCTCTCATCTTCCACCAGGTACTAACACAAAGTTTAACGTTTTTGGTTTGAAAATGCAAGCAATATGATTAGATAAAGGGCCTCTCCAGTGATAATAAAGCATTTTTGTAATTCTGCCAGAGGCAAGTCACAAGCTAATCACAAGCCCGGTTAAATGTTATGGTTTGCCTTGGAAAGGGATGTCATATCTTTCATATTCAAATCACTACACACTAGTTACAATGAAGCTGAAGTCCAGAGTGGAAGAAGCATAAAGATAAGAAAACAAGGTCCATTGTTCAGAATCTAATGGACATAGATTATGTGTAGAGTACTTGATTTTTACTTCCTCTTTAACGGTTACAGTTTATTTTAAAATATGTAACAAGTGTGGAAAAAAGGTAAAAACACCACATAAAAGTATTTTAAAGTTAACCCAGTAAGCAAATTACTCTGTTCACATTGCCCTCTACGTTCAGGTACGTAAGTACCTGTTAATGCTGGATGTGAGGAAGGACCATGTGAAGTTCTGGAGGCCCCAGGTTCTGCTGATGGTGGCCAACCCACGCTCATCCTGTCAGCTCATCCTGTTTGTAAACCAGCTGAAGAAGGGAGGCCTGTATGTGCTGGGCCATGTGCAGCTGGGAGATCTGGGTAAGGATCTGACATGATGGATGTCTGCAGCTAGATATATCCAATTATATTTATTTTACACTGCCACTGCCTAAAGTCAGCCCTGTAGCAATACAATATGGCACAATGTTGGCAGGAACAACTTTTAAAAACAATCTTATTCCAATACAACTACAATTAAATATTACAATAATATATATATATATATATATCATCATCATCATTTGTTGAAATATTATATAATAAAAATACATTTGTTGTTTTTTTTCACAGACTCGCTGCCATCAGATCCAGTGCAGCAGCAGTACAACTTCTGGCTCAGTCTAGTGGATAAACTCGGAGTCAAAGCTTTTGTGGACCTGACTCTATCTCCTTCTGTTCGGCAAGGAACACAGCACCTCCTGCGCATCACAGGACTGGGTGAGCAGCCACTCCCCGTGTGTTATCGTTTTTGTACCAAGATTGAGCTTCAGGAGGTGTTGTAATCGGTGTTTAATTAGAGAGAACAATAAGGAACGCTGCTCTGAATGAGCAACTGTCAATTCACAAATAACTATTTATTTCTGTTTCTCAATCAGGTGGGATGAAGCCCAACACCCTGATCCTTGGTTTCTATGACAGCTGTAGTCCTGAGGACTTCTTCCTGCAGGACTCGGCCTTCTGCAGCGCCTCTCTGGGACAGAGCACTGAGGAGGAGGAGTATAACTTTGGCGTGGACCTGCCCTCACTGCAGGCTCATTTTCCTCCAGTGCGACACGTGGAGAGCCCTCGCTGGCTCTCCCCCGAGGAGTATGTTGGCATAATTTCAGACGCTTTAAAGATGAACAAGAATGTGTGTCTGGGACGATACTTCTTCCAGTTGGAGGGTGAGGAGAAGGACAGTAAAGTGGATGGCTCTAACCGCACCATTGATGTGTGGCCTCTGAATCTGTTGCAGCCCGACTGCTGTGACTATGAGGATGTGTGCAGCCTGTTTCTGCTACAAATGGCTTGTGTTTTAAACATGTCCAGTAGGTGGCGTCATGCTCGCATGAGGATCTTCCTGAATGTTGAGACAAAGTCAGGCAGTCAGGGATGGGTGATGAACGAGGAGACTTTTCGGGAGCTGCTGAAAAAACTAAGAATTAGGGCTTCGATTAAGATTGTCCCTTGGGACTCAGTAGTGCATCACGCCCTGCCTCAGGGGGACCAGGTCCGGCCCCTGTCTGAGGACTTTCTGACTGCTGTCAACAGCCTGCTCATAGAGCACAGCTCACAGGCTGCGGTCCGCTTCCTGTACCTGCCCCGCCCCCCGACCCTCCATAGCCAGGCCCAGCAGTATATCACTCAGCTGGAGACTGTTACCAACAACTTAGGACCAACACTGCTGATCCACGGTGTTACCCCAGTCACATACACGGACCTTTGAGAACTGTCTTACAGGTACATCGTATCTGTATTCACTACACATGCTTCTATAATATATTATGTGTCATTCTGTTACAATGATGTGGACTTTAACATTCAACCACTTTCAACAAGTAGGATATGTGGGTTAGGCCAAGAAATAACATATGCATATTGTATAGACTAATATATAAATGTGTATATAACACAACATTCAGGGCAGTGCTTAAGTGTTTTGTTTTGGGTTTTTTTAAATAAAAAGTAAGGGAGGCTATTCATTCCTTTTAAACTGATGTAACTAAAGTGTTGTTAAAACATTTCAATTGCGTTTGATTAAAAGGGAAACATTAAACAAATGCGCACGCTGTAAAAGGACAGACAAATATACAAATATGTTCTGTGAAAATATATTTACTATTTAACATGTGTATAAAACCAATATTTTTTTAACTAAGCAGCAGAAGCATTGTTAGTGTTTATTCCTCCTTTGCCATAATCCTGTGTTTTTCATTTTCACACGGGCTCACGTCAGAGGTTTTTCTTAACTGTCGGATGAAGAAGGAGGACATTCGCAACCAGTCAGGCAGCAGAACAGTGAGAACCACACTCTACAAAACATAAATAGTACAATTACTATGTCAGAGCTTTGTCCATACTTTGACAGGTCTGTAAATGATGAATAAAATATACCTGTAGTGCATGAGAAAGACACCCACTGGTGTATGTGGAATAACCCACAGTGTTTAAAGCTTCATTAACAAATCCTTGAGCACTTTTAATGATGCAGTTGACAGGCCTGTGTCTTGTCATGTTTGTGGAAACCATAAAAGGGGTAACACACTGGAAGAAAAGAATTGATCGATACAAATTCTGTATCCTTCTTAATTGATCTCATGAACAATACTGGACCAGTACCTGAACAATGATGCCCTTCGATTTATACTCTGCATGAAGACATTGCGAGAAATACGTGACAAAAAGCTGAAGAAAAATAAGACAGTTGAGACGCTAAGTAAAATACATTTTACGGTTCTGTTACAGTTATTGACTTGTTAAATACCTTTGTTGCAGAATAAAGAGAGAGCAAAGGGTGAGGACGGACACCAGTTTCAGATGAGATGTTGATAATCAGACCTCTTCCTCTGAGAAGACAAAACACAGGTCAGAGTGTCCACACCATTCATTACCTGTGGTGTATTCTATGCTAATATGAAGTTTTACCTTGTAACCATACATGGCAGGACAAGCTTGGTCATCTACAAACCAAATTCAGTACTAAATCAAATGTTTAGCAGTATAATTGTGAATGCATTTGTGAGAGCAGCTTTACCTGAGGGACAGACAGCATGTTACAGTTGACAATGTTGGTGATTTTCTAAGGACAAGAAATCTGGTTAGTGTTGTGTAGTTAGTTTCATGTTTGTGTTTATAATTGTGGTCAGGCCTAATTTAGGACTTACCTGGTGAGCGCTGGGTGTCTCAAGGAAATATGCAAAGTGTTCTGAATAGGTAATTCCAACATTATTAACTATAAACGACACAAACACACATGATGCAATTAAGAGAAGATCCATGTATACATTTTTATAACATACTAAAATATACATACCAAGGATGCCTATTTCCAGACCTTGCAGTGCATTAGCAATTTTAGGATAGATGTTGTGTCCATCAGTAAAATCCACCCTGATGGTGCAAGTCTTTCGGCCATAAATCTCTTCTAGATGAGACATTTAGGATATTAAATAAATATGACATTAAGCCAATAAAATATGAAAATTTCAGATGCATTTACCGATCTCTTTAGCCACTGTCTGAAGTTTATCTTCTGATCGACTCACCAGGACAAGATCCAGACCTCTCCGCGCCAGCTGTAAATGGACATGTGGACAGACTGGTTTAGTGCCACTTTCATTTAGAGCGACTCCACTTTAAAATATAAGGAATGTATTAACTTCTTACCTCAATTGCGTAAGCTTTGCCGATACCTGAGGTAGCACCTGTCACCACTGGCAAAAACAAAACAAAATCAAGAATTAGTAACAAAACAAAAAGCCATACAAATGCAAACACATGCATGTTGCATTGTAAAGTGACTTACTTGCCCATTGACCATATGTTCTTAAATCCACTTGCCAAAATTGAGATAAAAAATATTGTCTGAATCCACTCCAGCATCTCCAGAACAGACTGAGCAGGTGCCACAGCAGTGACAACACTCCGATTGTGGCCAAAGTATCCGATAGCAGCATGGTGCACTAACAACTAAAGTAGGTCATAAACTGGACTTTAAAAGAAATGTTTTGAATGGACAGGATAGCAAACCGTCCCTCCCAAATATCCCGCTCCTGTCGCTCCGCCCATGAGTGACATCAGGCAAAGTGATGTTTCTCAAATCCACATAGTAGAAACCATTTCTGATTCATTCCTAAGTTCACTTGAGCCTTATAGTGAGAGTATATTATTTTTAAAAGCATAAGGCAACCACATGGACATTGTAACAGCACCAGGGATGCACCAGTTATTTAAGACATAACCTGTTTCACTGCATAGGCATGTAATCACCCAACAAAATGTTGAAGATAAAAACTGTTACAGCAGATAAGGCTGTGCATTTGAGACAGTGTGTCACGTTTCATGTGAGCAGAAACTGTCCTGATTCAATTGAATGAAGTCAACTCATGTTTGTCCATGGATAAGCTTTAAATTCACTGATAAATTTGATTTAAGTATTTCATGATAAGGAAAAGCAGTAAAAAGAAATTCTAAGCTGCAAGATCCAAGTAAAAAGCTTTCATTTAAACTGTCCACTTTGCCTAAAGCCACTAGAGGGCGTTGTAGTGCCCTGTGACACCAAAGTCACCCGTCATGTTTTATTTAGCCAGCTAACCTAACTGCTTTTGAGTTACATTAATTTAAAATAATAAAATAGATTGTATGTTTACTTACTTATTCTGGATGTGTTACAACAAAACAGTGTTCAATGCTAAAACACAAGCTGATTTTCAGAAATCAGATTTTCAAAAATAAATGAACTCCACAAAGCTTAATCTCAAACTGACAGCAAATATTCCTGTAGGAAACTTTGTCCTGAAAGGCTTTAAGCTTCCTTGCCCTGAGCGGAAAAATAGACTTGGCCCTAATCCTTTGAAGAAAGTTCTTTTTAAATAAATAATAAATTTTCATCACACTTTTGAACTTTGTCTACTCATGATATAAAACATGAATAATAATAATATGATAATTGTTGTTAGTCTTATATAGTGTTTTTGCTTTTCTTCTTTGTAATGCAATATACAGTAAGTGTTAGACGTGTCTTACCTCGACGATAAGACACTTTTAAAGCTCCAGCTTGGGTCGACTGAAGGAAGTGTCATTGCCAATCTGTGCATGATTTAAAGACTCTTTATTTTTACATAATTTTTTAGGTTTGTTTATGGTGACCGGTGTTTTTGCAATTCTACTCAACTAACCAACTAACAGAGGGATAGATTATAGTTTCTATTGTATATGATGCAGGAAGCTTATGGGATGTGCTACTTTACCACAATCAGCGAGAGATAAAAGATTCAGTTCACTGTTTAATGATAGACATGACGTAGGTACATAAAATTATCAATTGAGAGTCATATCTCTGAGCAAAGTCTACCACACAGAGAATGTCACCTTATAACCACCTGTGAGTGAAAATGCATCCAATAACACAAGAGACTTTATATGAAGACAGAAGATATAAGTCAGATGTCTGTGTTTTTCAGATTTGAAGTTAAAGCACTTTCCACATAAGATCATACTACGATCATTGACTGTAAGTAGAAGTGTGGCAACAATTCACAAATGGACTTGTAATGAAAACTGAGGACATCCTGAACAGCATTGAGCCTCTGGGTTAGTGTTTTTTGTCCTCAAATCAGATGTCTTGCAATAAATTAACCACATATTCATAACAAAAAGTCATTCGGGTATATATAATAAATCGATGTGTGTCTGGTGGTGTTGTCACAGTTTCAATGTCAATGCCAAAATTATGGTTACAACACTTTCTTTTGGACTATAGGGTGTAACAAAAATATTAGTTTCTTTTAATATGTAATATACTGTAATTCTGACATAGATCAAGATCGTCTTTGAAAATTGCATTTGAATTAAGTTTTTAACATAACATGACATTTTTAACACTCTTTTCCGGGAACGCTCCTTTTTACAAGTGCTCCTGAATCCTTCTGTGCTCCTTACCCGGTAACGTCACTGGCGCAGACTAGTTTGATATCAGCTGATCAATTAAGTCAGGTCATCAAGGAGGCAAACGTCTAAGCTCCTGAACTGACCTCACGCTGATTTTGATTAATTAAATGCGACAAGCTAATTCACCAGAGAAAGCGGGCGATTCCAGGAGTCCCCTCGCAACTTTACCAAATCACATGAATCACAACTTAATAATAAAGACAAAGTATTCTGAAGACTCAAAATCTCTATTATCCTGGTTATAATTATAAGTCACTGGGATAGGCTCCAGTCACCCGCGACCCCTAACGGGAATAAGCGGTAGAAAATGAATGAATGAATGAATAATTATAATACCACAGTATATCCAGTAAAATTAGACATACACAGGTAGTTACTGAAAATAATTACTTGCGAGCTGTTCATCCTAGTTTAAATTGGAGTGAGTGAATATCATAATGAGGAGTTTGTGCAGCGGTGGAGTGCAGTGATGTGACCTTGTGTTGCACTGATCTCTGTCAGTCTCTGTCAGAGATGTTGCTAAGAGGCTTGAGGCACCGATCAGTTTAGCACTGCCTCACCTAACTAATCTGATTACTTCAACAAGGTTGCTATAAAGACAAGAGCAACTGCATCACTTTTACTATACTTTTATTCCATTACTCACTCTTAATTTACTCAAATCCATTAGTGATTCTAACCAAATACTGTGCTCATTATAACATTACAAATATTTTCAAAGAATTGTAAGGTTATCCAGCTTTAGGAAAGTAAATCATATTCCAGGTCAAAGGAGTGAAGCTTACTACATGAATATTTTGGCTTTGGCTTTAGCTCACATCAAAACCTTTGACCATGAACAAATACGCTACTTACAAAGAATTTACTAGCATTAATGAGTTGGTTATTGAAAATAGTTTAACAAATGCCTGTTAGCAAATAACAAGTGCTAATTAATGGATTGTAAGTATTACCCATATGTGTTACTTGTATGTTTGATTGCTTCTTGTAGTTTTTTCTTATTTCTTTCTTAGAATGCATGTAATGTATATAATCAATTATATTAATTTAGGATAGAAACACAAAATGTATTTAATACTATCACATTGTGTATGTTGGTGAACAGGCCTGAAGCTGCTTCTGACACACAATGAGAGTGAGTGGAGGTCCTTATGGCATTAAGGCAGGGTTACATGAGGCAATAGACTTAACTCCAGGTATTTAGGACAATTTCTCTAACCACAAATACGGTAACTCTGTATAAAATATAAAAAGAAAAATCATTCTAATGTGTGTTTGTGTACACAGTATCGTATCACGCTTTAGTTGACAAAATCGTCTGTGAACAATTTTAGTTACTATTCATATTAAGCAGATTCCTCTTTCCTTGCTTAGCTGAAGTGGTGGCCTCAGTCGTACTTTCTCCTCTGCCTCCACCCCCTCACAGTGGTGTGGATTAAGAGCTAAGGCTGAGAAGTCAAAGCTTCCATGTCCTCTCCACTCGTCTTTCCCTGTACCTGTCTGCTTCTACCAACCATCTACAAGTCATTTTTGAGCCAATGTGACTAGTAGAGCAAGTCAAACAAGTCATTTTAGCAGACGTTCTTCATTGAACTTGGATTTCACAATTGGAGATGCATTTTTTTTTTCAAATTTTATGATCCAATTTTTATTTACGTATGATACGAAGACCAGAGGGATCACGGCTGCATACTTCACACACTGGGGAACTTAAATGGTGCTACTCAAGCAAAACCTTGGTAAGAACTTTGCTGATGTTTTCTACTCAACATGAGGTTTGTATTTGTTTAGTTTAATATTAAATGACACAAAAGGCCATGTTCATCTGCTGCTATTTCACGTGACCTTTTGATGTTCTCTGAGCGTTGAGAGAACAGAGCTATAACTTTTACAAGCCTGGTCTCCTCTTAACCTATTAGCAAAAGATAAGCCATTAGCCACATTAGGAGCTTGTCAAACCATCGTCCTGAAAGAACCTATGTTTAATGTTATGGATGTTGCATGTTGCATGGATACTTCACAATAAAGGATATGTTGGTGTCAATCATTGTTATTCAATATTAATGTATATAAACTTTAGTTTGAAATTGAGATTCACCACATCTACCCTCATAGCATATTAGCCATTCCTTATTTCTGCCATTTTGAAAAGTCTGACTCTAACAATAGAAAGATTTGGCAAGGCAATGCATGTTAATTTCTAGAGCACAATTCATACACAAAGTAATTCAAACTGCTTTGCATAACAGGAAAATCATAAAAATCTAACAT
The DNA here is from genome assembly GCA_019453435.1 of Rhinogobius similis. Classification (NCBI taxonomy): domain Eukaryota; kingdom Metazoa; phylum Chordata; class Actinopteri; order Gobiiformes; family Gobiidae; genus Rhinogobius; species Rhinogobius similis. The sequence goes on along the minus strand of CM033637.1, from coordinate 27,051,009 downwards.
ACAAAAAAAATCTGGAAAAAAAATTTAAATAATCATTATCAAATTGACTTACACTAGAGAAAAAAGCTGGTAAAATGATATCAGTCATACACAGCTGAACAAAACTGTTTTAGTCTAGATTTGAACATTCTCAGAGTAAAGGCCTGTCTCACTTCTTCAGAAAGACTATTCCAGATTTTAGCTGCATAAAAGAAATGCTTCTTCCCCATGTTTAGATTAAAAGGTAATTAGACAGACTGAAGTCTTTGAGATGACAAACTGCTGATAAATATAGACATCAAGTACAGATTTAGCACACGTTACTTGGCTCCAATTTTCAAACTTTTTGTCCTCGACAGACGTAATCAGCTTACGGAACGCACACTGAATTCAAAGAACAGTGTCCTCAGTTCATCCAGGTGCATGTGCAGACTGTCCTTAAAGATTAAATCATTATTGTCTTATTTGTCAATTGCAGTGATGGCTTGGGGACAAGAGACTCACTGAGTGCCAAAGGAGACCTCCCCCTCCACAAACACAGCTTCTGCCACAGCTAATCATCCTCCAACATCAGAGTGAGAAGATGGACAGTCACTGGGACCCTCGCCTTCTCTTCAACCTCTCCTTCCACCCGCGATGGCAGCATCACCCAGCCATGGACCAAAAACATAAAAGACTTTTGTCTTTACACCACAAAAGGAACTGTTGTCATAATAGTTTATTCAAATCACTGTCATTATTATCATCTCTGACACCACAGCTGCCATCATCCCAAGTACAACAGTCTACAAACTGGTCCAAAAACTGCTTCCTATTCATTTTTATATTATTATCATTCCTACCATGTCAAGCATGGGCCACAACCTTCAAACTAGCCTTGGTTGGACCCTGGACATGTGATATCTTGTACTCCAAAGCCCTTCCTGATGTAGCGGCACGCCTTGCCATTGCACGCATCAATAAAGACCCCTACCTGAACAAAGGTTACTGGTATGACTACTCTCTGATCTCTGAGGACTGTAAATCATCTCGTGCCCTGGCCCGCTTTGCAGAGTTGGAGGGCTATGGTTCGGCGTTCCTGGGACCAGCCAACCCAGGATACTGCTCCTCCGCTGCGTTGTATGCAAACCAGTGGGAGACAGGGTTACTGTCATGGGCCTGTCTCAAGCCCTACATGGAACACCAGCATCCAAATTTTTTGCGACCATTGCCGTTGTCATCCCAAATTCTTTTTAATGTGTTGAGATACTTCAAGTGGGCACATGTGGCCGTAATATCAGAGGAAAGTGATATATGGGAGGCCACAGGGTATGAGCTGGCGTCGTCTCTCAGAGCTCTCGGCCTGCCTGTTAAACCTGTGGTTGTGATGGAGAAGGACAATGAAGGACCTCGGCGAGCCCTGACCAGAGTGAGAGAGACCGATCGAGTGCGGGGTGAGTGTGAACACACCTCAAGTATTTCTAATGAAAGCAGTGTGTAATTGCAGGCTTGTACATTTCTCTCTGCAGTGGTTGTCATGTGCATGCCCTCTGTGCTGATTGGAGGCCAGGCTCAATACAAACTCCTGACCACAGCCCTAAACATGCGTATGATTGACCGTGGATATATTTTTATCCCCTACGACACCCTTCTCTACTCACTCCCCTACAAGGACGTGTCTTACTCTGTGTTTGCCAATGACACCAAGCTGCGGAAAGCTTACGACGGCGTTCTCACCATCACAATGGACTCTGGGAAAATGGACTTCTTTGATGCTTTCAAAGACGCACAGGACAAGTATGAGATTCGCAGCAGCTCAGAGCCAGAACAGGTCAGTTACCAATGAATGTTTGACTAAAAAGCAGATTGTTTATGACTTTATCTCTGTTTTTCAGGTATCTCCTTTCTTTGGGACTATTTACAACATGATGTACTTCACAGCCATGGCAGTAGAGCAAGCTCGGGTCAACAGTGGTCGCTGGGTGAATGGAGAAATCCTTGGTCACAATCAAGGAGGCTTTGAATTTCAAGGCTTCAACCAACCTCTCAGGGCTGGTAAAAATGGCCAAGGCATGCAAGCCAGGTTCGTAGTCCTGGACTACAGTGGCATGGGCACAACCCTCTACTCCACTCACGTCTTGGAGGCCATGCACAACGATGGGAGGACGGGTAGCTTGAAGTATCTTGGCCGCTCCATCCATTTTGCTGGAAGTACTCCGTACACAGATTCCAGTTGTTGGTTCAGCCCATACTTTGCCTGTTCAGGTGATTGCTCATTCAAAATACTGATCTTACTGCATGTTTTGTGTGTAATATTAAACCTCTTTTTCTGTCACAGGAATGGATCCAGTCACACAGTTATTCTTGTTCTTCTTCTTCTTCGCAACGACTGGAGGAGCAGCAATTAACTTGTTTTTGCGTTATAAGTAAGCATTGCAAGGTGTATCTCCTTAAGCTTCAGAGATATAGTTATAAAATGCTGTTTTGGTGTATTTTTAGGCGAAGTGGTCGGGTTGGCTTCAGTTTTGGAGATGGAAGTGGATCTACCAAAGTGGTGCTCACACTGGATGACCTGATATTTATCAACACTCAGCTCAGCAAAAGGGTAAGTATTTGTATTGTTGTGGTTGTTGTTGTTTTATTTATTTTTTTTTTTTTTTATCTTATTTTGTGTTGTAAACTGTGCATTTGCTGTTTCTCTTGTGCAGAAAATCACAGATGAAAGCATTTTGAAAAGTCAGCTTGATATAAAGACACCTCACCACTCTGTATCAGGCAGGAGTTACATGGCATCGACTCCAGAAAGCTCAAATGTGGCTGTTTTTGAGGTAAGAAATTGATGTCTCTGATTTTTTTCCTTGAGTTTTACATTTATTTAGTTTTTTCTAAATATCTGTTTTCCTAGGGTGATTGGGTTTGGTTGAAAAAATGTCCGTGTGGAGTTAAAGGAGTGAATACCGCAACAGAGGATATCTTTGTTAAGGTAAGCAAAATAAAGTCTAATACATGATAAAAGTGCAACAAAAGCATGATTTCTCTTTCTTCCCAGCTCAGAGACATGCGGCATGAAAACCTAAACCTGTTTTTGGGACTGTTTTTGGACTCTGGGATTTTTGGGGTTGTGACTGAACATTGCTCTCGGGGCAGCCTCGAAGATTTACTCGGCAACGAAGAAGTGAGGCTGGACTGGATGTTCAAATCCTCACTGTTGATGGATCTGATTCGGGTATAAGACTTGATCCATGTTCACGTTCAGATTAATTAACCCTATAACAAATGTATAAATTTGTTTTGGACTTCACCAGGGGATGAAGTACTTGCACCACCGGAACATTGTTCATGGACGGCTCAAGTCCAGAAACTGTGTTGTCGATGGTCGCTTTGTGCTGAAAGTCACGGACTATGGATTTAGTGAAATACTACTGACACAGAACATTTACACCGAAGAAGAGAAACCTGAAGGTGAGCCATCCATCGATGACTGTTACAACTATTTACAGATGCCACAAACTGACACATGTACAAATGCTTTGTTGTGCATTTTGTCTTTATTTTTAGATTTGTTTTGGACTGCTCCTGAGTTTCTTCGTAATTCAACAGCAAGAAAAAGAGGCTCCTTTTGTGGAGATGTATACAGTTTTGCCATAATTGTTCAAGAAGTTATTAGCCGCTCTGCTCCTTTCTGTATGCTTGACATGCCAGCAAAAGGTCAGCAAACCATTAATACAAATAACCCTGCCAGTTCTGAAAATAAATGCTGATACAGTATAAGTTAAAGGATTTTGTCCTTTGTGATGACAGAAATTATCAGCAAGATCCGAGAGCCACCTCCTTTATGTCGACCAACAGTGTCTGTGGATGAGGCTCCGCTAGATGTGATTCAGGTGATGAAACAAGCCTGGAGCGAGGAGCCAGACAAAAGACCTAACTTTGAGGACATATTCAAGCAGGTAAAAAATACAAACATGTAGCCAGCTTTCGTTACAGTGGTCAATAAAGCATGTCAATAAATGCATTAATTTTCATATTTTAGTTTAAGAACATCACAAAAGGAAAGAAGACCAATATAATTGACTCTATGCTCCGCATGCTGGAGCAATACTCCTCGAATCTGGAGGATTTGATCCGAGAGAGGACAGAGGAGCTGGAGGTAGAAAGGCAGAAGACTGATAAGCTGCTGGCTCAGATGTTGCCTAAGTGAGTTTCTAACCTCCGTCCAATGAGTCATGTCAAACACGAGTGTTTGAATATTTATACATTCAGAGTGGATATTATTCTGATAGTATGATTGTTTATTGATGTTGGTTGTGTCTCTTAGGTCTGTGGCTCAGGCTCTAAAACTGGGGAAACCCGTAAAGCCGGAGCATTTTGACGAGGTCACATTGTACTTCAGTGATATTGTGGGATTCACCACTATCTCAGCTCTGAGTGAGCCCATTGAGGTAGTTGACCTACTGAACGACCTCTACACCTGTTTTGATGCCATCATTGGATCACACGATGTCTATAAAGTAAGTGGGATCCTCTATTGTTCTCGATCTCTCTATTACAAAATCTATCATCACCATTTTGTGTGTGATTTTCAGGTAGAAACTATTGGAGATGCTTACATGGTAGCGTCAGGAGTCCCAAACAGGAATGGAAATCGTCATGCAGCAGAGATGGCCAACATGTCTCTGGACATCTTGCACTGCATCGGGACATTCAAAATGAGGCACATGCCTGAACTCAAAGTCAGGATTCGAATTGGCCTCCACTCTGGTATGTGTCCAGCTGATTTTAAATTGGTAAAATGTAGTTTGTTTTTGTGAAATGAAGCGTCACGTTCCAGGCCTAAGCATTTAGTAAATTCAGTAAATTTTAACTACTGACTTTTGAAACAGTGAGTGAATTGTACTCTATTTTCACTTTTGGCCCATGCCTGAGGTATCAGGTAAAATTTTATCAAAGTAAGTAGACAGTGTTTTACAGGAATGGCTAATGCAGCTTCTGAAGATGCTGAGGCAGAGAGGTATTTTTACTTCCTTTATCCACGTCTGGGAACTATTCCTGGGACACTGAACATTATCCACTTAGTGGTGGTGTCATCCAATTAACACACTGTGCACTTCATTTCATATTCTGCAATCATATACCCGTAACAATTAAAAAAATATACAATTTGTTGTCCTCGCCAATTACCTTTTTAAAGAAAAAAAAAAAGCTAATAATAATATTAGAGTCCTGTATGTGGTGTTTCAGGCCCTGTGGTGGCTGGAGTGGTGGGTCTCACCATGCCTCGATACTGCCTCTTTGGGGACACGGTCAACACAGCATCAAGAATGGAGTCCACAGGGTTGCGTGAGTATCTGGATCGCACATAATAGATTGTTCTGTTGTGACTGTAATATGTCTGTAATAGTCTTTTAATTCAAAATGTTAGATGCCTGCATGCCCTGCAGGAGAAGAGATGTAAGAGGGTTGTGTGTATGCTTGAGGCTAAATTGGGCGTTCACGTCGTTCTAATCCTTTAAGACTATCAGTAGAATTAAAGCTCAGTGTGTTTCTTTGAACAGTTTGGCAACAGTTACCGCCCATTTTTACATTTAACATAAATTGCAGGACATTGCTAATTAACCCTATATGATAAATAAGATGTGAAATGTATTTTCTTTATGTCTAGTTAGTTTCAATTTATTGATTTGAACAGAGGTAACAGTAATTTAGCTTAGTGTGAACATTGCCACCTAGTGGATAATTCAGAATGTATAAATCCAAGGGATTGATTAAACGAGTAATGCATTTTGTGGAAATAATAACAAATTTATGTTTATTGGCAGCTTATCGAATTCATGTCAATCAGAGCACAGTTGATGTTTTGAACAGCTTGAAGCTGGGATACAAGATTGCCACGAGAGGCATGACAGAGCTAAAGGTAAAATCAATAAACATGCTTCAACGTCATATTTATCATGTACACAGTGTCCTTGTGTTGCACCTCTGAAATGCAAATGTGTTTGCTTACAGGGAAAAGGCATTGAAAACACATATTGGTTAGTGGGGAGAGAGGACTTCAAGAAACCACTGCCTATTCCCCCTGACCTTCAAGGGTACGTCTTCTCTCTACCTGATGAATGCAATATGTTACATATGATTAAATCAGTCCATTCATGTTTTAATTCTGTGTTACAGCGGAAGTAACCACGGTATTAGTTTAGAAGAAATCCCAGTAGACAGACGACAGAAATTTTTGGATCGACAAAAGAAGATGGGGTAAACTGACTTTGACTCTTTTTTTATAAACGAGTGTCCCCACAAACTGTGCTGAAAACCAGGACAAATGTGTGACTGCATGTGAAGAACCCCATCATGAAGTGTGTCAACAAGAATATATCTGTCAACAAGAGTATGCAAGAAACAAGATTTTTACTTGGATACATATGCCATGACAAGCTCAAAATCCAAACCTACATGTTCTTTGTGCAATGTTTAGAATTATCCTCTGTGATCAAATATTTGTCATAGTTAACGTATGATCAATCAGTAGTGGACTACTTTTATTTTTATCAAATGAAAGTAGTCATTACTCCTTGCATTCTGTTTGGATGCAAAGTGTTATGTAAAAAAGTATTTCCTAAATGAGACCTTAATTAGTCAAAAAGGTGGAGCCGCCTTTTGTTCAATACAAAACAGTAAAGACATGGAGTTATTCTGTGTTCTTCTGAACCCAAAGCGTGTGGATAAGCGTACATATGGACAAAGCCACTTCTCATTCATCCTCCAGGCTTTGGGGGAAGTCTATTGTACATTAGAACATAGTTAGGTTTTGTGCCCTACAGAGTTTGGTTGCTCCTACAAGAGTATTTCCTGCTTGGTTTCCCTTCACCCAGAACACACAAAAGGTGTTATCAACCAACCTTCACAGCCATGACATCACCATTCTGGCACTGAAGCAAGTGACAAGACAATTGTGTCAGAATGTTTTCAGACATTATATTTGATGTTTTGTTTTTTGTGTTTTCCTTCCCTTTTTTACTCTGGGAAAATGCTTCTGTTCTTCTTGACCATGCACACTACAGTCCTCACTCATAAATGACCATTGATTTTTAAGTGACTTAAGCCTTCACAGCAGTCAGCGCTTCGCAAACAACAGATAAAAAGGCAACACTATGAACGGACATGGACTGCATGAACGAGGAGGTTGTATTTGAAATGGTTATTATATTATTGTATATATTTCTCTCTAGGGTCTGATTCAATTTGCCAAAGAGGTAATGCTTCTGTATATAAATGGACTGAAATGGACTGAGATGGAGATGATTCTGTAAATAAATACTGTTATAGTGTAAATTCTGTGTTCCTGTTTTTTATATATACTGCCTGGCTAAAGAAAAAAAGGTCACACACTAATATTTCATTGCAGTGCCATTAGCTTTGATTACAGCACACATTCACTGTGCCATTGTTTCAATAAGCTTCTGCAATGTCAAAACATTTATGTCCATTCAGTGTTACATTAATATTTCACTGTGATCTTGTTTTGATGATGCAAAGTGTGAGACTTTAGAAAGCCTTCTCCAGCACATCCCAAAGATTATCAATGGGGTTAAGGTCTGGACTCCGTGGTGCCCAATCCATGTGTGAATGATGCCTCACGCTCCTAAACGTCCTGAATCATCTTGGAATCAGAGACAGAAAACCATTGATGAAATAATCTGGTCATTCAGGATGTTCAGGTTCAGCTGATCTCATTCTTTGGGCACATAGTCCTGCTGAACCTATATGTATCGAACATTTCTGTTAATGTGCCAGTTTTAGTTTTAATTTTCAACTGTAGTCCCTGGGCAGGTGTTGAGATGCCAACAGCCATAAAACACAATAATACAAACAATATTTGCAAATTTGATATACCAATCAAAAGGTTAGTAAACTACTTAAAAGCTATTCAGTCAATACACGGTATATAAATTACATTATTAGTAACATTTAAACAAGTCGTGTGATATATACATCAGTCACTGATGTCCATGGGCAGGTTCATGCAGAACATAAAACAAGACACAAAATATTGTGTAGACCTAACCAACTGCAGCTCCCCAGATCAGAACACTGCCCCACAGGCTACAGTAGGCACTAAGCATGATGGGTGCATCACTTCACCTGCCTCTCTCTGTTCCTCCTCCTAGACGATGGTTCCTTCCCGTTTTTAATAATGCGTTGCACTGTTCTTTTTCTTCTAATTTTAATAGTTTCTGCGCCTCCTTAGATGTTTTCTCTGTCTGATGACAATGATTTGACCCTTCTGAAACACACTGGCATCTTTTCCACAACCATAGCATTTGTGTCTCCACGTGGTTGTTACAGAAATGAGAAGCCACTCACTACATCTTTTGCCGCAATTATCCAATAGGAGGCTCGTACCTGTTTAGCTGAATCCAGGTGGCGGCTTTTTTTTTTTCGGCCAGGCAGTGTAATACATCTCTCAAAAACAGTGTACAAAATACACCCTAGTTCCTCGTAAAAAGGAGTTTTATGTTCAAAGGTGATTTTGAGCTCAGTTGCTTATATTATCCCTAAAAGCGCCAAAGACATCACTGAGAGAGGCAACAGTTATTTTTACAACTTGGAAGATTTGCTATGAAGACAATTAGGTAACTGGAAAAGTAGCTTGTATAACATTCACTTTATTTTAAATTGTGGTTCATGCTGCATTAATGTGCAATGCTGCATTAATTGTGACCTGGACAATCTTCCAAACAGAGGGTGCACACACTTGATCTGTTTGGTTCTGGTTTGAGCCCGGTTTAGTTCTTATTAAGAATTGATTTAGTCCTATTCTAGCTTAGGTCCGGTCTTGTCTATGTTAAATTACAAATTTACCCTGAGCTTAGTTCTAATTTTGATGTGGCTTTAGTCTGAAAGCACAAAACCTGTTGATTCAGAGTAAAGGTTTTATTTTAGTACAACTCGTTTTTTTCTTGAATCACATATAGATGTGACGACCTTTCCACAAATTTCTGGCTTAATTATCTATTGTGATTTTAAAAGCCTTTATTTTAGAATTGACCTTTCACAAACACCAGTGACTGTAAAATCCCATAATGTGAATCCCCAATAGACAAGCGCTTTGCTCTTGCTCTCCTTGCGTCTTTACGCACGCGGCGCAACACCCAGCGCGTCCACACAAGCCACGGACCCCGTGTCTGCGGCGAACATGATGTTCCTCTGCGCAACCTCTCACATATGACTGGCACCGGCACCAAGGTGCCAGTCTCTCAGCGGAGTCAAGTCCGCCGCACGCACCAGCAGCGAGAGCGGAAGTCTGTCCCCAATCAGTTCATATTGACCGACGCAACCAAGGTTGAACGCGATATTGCAGTGCAGTACCACTGTGCAACCTACAGTTAATGGATGTTTAGGCGCCTGCACTGTTTAGTTAGCCTAAGTTTCATTTGTTATTTAGTGAAGAAAATTAGTAGGAAGATATGATGACCCCACATTAGATTAATAGAAAAGCGGTAATAGGTTTGCACTTTAAATTGAAGTCACTTATCTACAATGAGTTGCTGTTGTGATCTCGTTACATTCACAATTACATAGATCTACTACAGGCATGAGATTACATCGTTTTCATTGCCACGGGTAAACGCATAGAAACAAGCTTTATTATGAAAGAATGTCCGGAAGCCTCTCTGCGCCTGCTGTGTGTTGCTTGCGCTCGCATAGACTGGGCATCCTCAAGTCAGACAGGTGGAGGAGACCGCACCGTGGAGGACTGGGCTGGGCTGCAAGACGAGCACCGTGGACGCCGCGTGCACGGTCCGGTGGCGGTGCACGGACCTCTTCTCAGAATGAATCCCTTAAACCTGCTCTGGTCCGTTTTTCCGTCATATGGACTCCTGGATGTGGGCATGATAAGGACGAGGGATGTAGCTGATTCCTGAGGGCACCGCGTGGACTGTGGCGTTCTTGGGTGAATTTTATCGGCTTGTGAAAGTCTCGTTCCGCCTTGGCTATGGAGAACCAGGCAGCCGAGCAGCACAGCTATGAGGACGTCCAGAAAAGCGGCTATCTCCGCAAACATAAATCAATGCACCGGCGCTTCTTCGTGCTGAGGGCGGCCTCGGAGCATGGTCCCGCGCGCTTGGAGTACTATGAAAACGAGAAGAAATTCCGCAGTAAATCACCAGTGCCCAAAAAAGTGCTCAGTCTGGAGACCTGCTTTAACATCAACAAGCGGGCAGATTCCAAAAACAAGCATATGATAGTGCTTTACACTCGCAGTGAGAGCTTTGCCATAGCGGCGGACAGCGAGGAGATCCAAAACGAGTGGTACCAAGCGATGCTGGACCTTCAGTGCAACTGTAAGAATCACAGCTGGGATGTGGTTGGACTGTGGTTTTGCACCAGGCCTGACCTGCTCCAGTCTATGCTCATAATGTGTCATACATAGCCTGTATTTCACCACCATTTACAATCTGGCTCCATTTTATGTGAAGCATTATCTGTTTATTCAAAACAGTGAAATTTAGAGAGTGCTGTTCGGTTCAGGTCACTGAGTTCATTAACGCTCCATGTTTGTGCACAATATGCACAATTTTCATCCACACATTTAATTTAATTTATCTGCATTACATTGTGTTCAGTCGGTGCCTTAAATGGCATTGCTACATGTTGAAGAGCAGCTTGTTTTTCAGTGAGGCACATCCCATTCGCTGTGACGGTGTATTTTGCATGGCGCAGTGAGCATATAGCAACCATGCAAGGGACGCATCATATAGTAGTAGCCTATCGCGGTGCACTCCGCTGGAGCCGTGTTGTTGTTTTTCTGCACAGCTCTCTCTCTCTCTCGCTCTAGCTCCGTTCGCCTAACCTACATTCGCTTCACGCTGCTGTGAGGGAGGAGTGCGCTTTCTCAGTAAAAAAAAAGCATATATTTGGATGTCCCTGTTTTTATATTGTTATCCTCATGAATCACCAGCGCTCACCCTCCCTGTTTTGACTCGTGCGCTTCTGTCAGACAGATAGGGCTTGCCCGGCTCGCGCGCGTTACAATGTGATCCTTTAGCACTGAAGAGGTGGAGGGAAACCATGGTCTATGAGGGACACCCCCGTTTTTTCACGTTTAATTCCCGAAAAGCAGGAATAAGACATAGTGTCAAATTGCGCATGTGCAAGATATAATTATTACGTCCAATTTTGTTGATCAAATTAGTTATTTGTTATCAGTTATTTATATTAACTTCTCATTGCAGATAGCTATAGCTATAACAGATGTGTTAGGCCTGTTTGTATAAAGTTAGGCATGAATGGTGGTTTACTTGATAAAATTGTTATTGTTTTTTTAATTGTTTTTTTTAATTATTATTTTGCATGCATTAATATAATTATTTCTAATTTCCTTCAGGCAAAACTCCAGATGACTATGGAAGTAGTGGCGAATGCAGTTCACCATCTCCGATCCCAACCTTTAAAGAAGTATGGCAGGTTAAGGTATGGCCCAAAGGTCTTGGACATGCCAGAAACCTTGTGGGCATCTACCGGCTGTGCCTCACTGACAAGACTGTCAACTTTGTCAAACTCAATTCAGACGTGGCCTCTGTGGTGTTGCAGCTGATGAACGTGCGCCGATGTGGTCACTCTGAGAACTTTTTCTTTATAGAAGTGGGGCGTTCAGCCATCACTGGTCCAGGAGAGTTCTGGATGCAGGTGGATGACTCTGTGGTGGCTCAGAATATGCATGAGACATTGCTGGAAGCCATGAAGGCCTTAAGTGAAGAATTTCGACAACGCAGTAAGTCGCAGTCTGTAGGGACATCCTGTGGGACTGTCTCTAACCCCATCAGTGTCCCAAGCCGTCGCCATCATCCGAACCTCCCCCCCAGCCAGGTGGGCTTCTCGAGGCGTGCTCGCACTGAGACACCAGGCAGTAGCACAAGCACTTCACCCACCTCTCGCTATGGCTTTCCTAGAGCCAGGACAGCCAGCATCGGTGCACGGTCTGAAGAGAGTGGAACAAGTGGCAAAGGAACATGGGCCAGCTCCAGCCCAAGCCTTAATGGATCTTGTTCAACTACACCCACACTAAGGCCCAAACCCACCCGCGCACCCACTCCTGCTAAAATCACCCTTAGCCTTGCAAGGTACACCCCTAACCCAGCACCCTCCCCTGCCCCCAGCCTGTCCTCCAGCTCTGGCCATGGGTCTGAGTGCGGACTGGTGGGGGCAGCGGTGGGAGGCATGACAATCTGTTCTTACCCTCGGGTCTCTCAGAGAGTGTCAATATCAGGCTCCCCTAGTGATTACGGTTCATCTGATGAGTATGGCTCTAGTCCCGGGGAACACTCTTTGCTTGTCCCAAGTTTGTCTGGGCCTCATGGAGAAGGGTTGTCCAGCTATATTCTCATGGGGCACTCACACCATCGCCCCAAAGGCCGAAGGATCCTGCGGCGATCTTCGAGTAGGGAGTGTGAGGCAGAACACAGACTGCTGAGTAAAAGATCTTCTTTACCTTTAGCATCACATGAACGGCTCACTCCGCACCGGAAAGAGGAGGAAGATGAGGATGAAGAGTACACATTCATGTCACAGTGTCCAGATAGGGGGGCTACAGGGGAGGGTAAGAAGAGGGGAGAGAAAAGCTGTGGAGCTGTGGCTGGAGCACTGGATAGTGGCTACATGTCAATGCTGCCTGGGGTCACAACTCCTCCAGTTTCTCTGTCTCTTGCTATGGGCATGTCTGATAAAGGAGGAGACGAATATATGGCAATGACCCCCAACAACAGTGTGTCTCCCCCTCGCCACATGCAACAGCCGAGCACAGAAGGTTACATGCTCATGTCTCCCAACAGCAGCAGCTCCACAGACCTGAGCATGTGGGAGGGCAGGGGCCGCATGGAGAGTCGTGCACAGAGCAACTACATGAACGTGTCTCCTGTCAGCAGCCGCTCTGCCTGCAGCACACCTCCCTCTCATCCCGAACAGAACCAAATACAGCCAAAAATGTTCAATTCTTATTTCTCTCTTCCAAGAGCCTATCAGCATACTCTTTGCACTCGCTTTGAGGATGACTTGAGCAAAGGGGAAGAGAAAAAGGACAGCAGTGTTGATCACAGTTGTAGAAAAGGTGCCATGGTGTTTAGTAAAAGGAACAAAATGACACTGGGCCCATCAGGAGGCTGCCAACTCTCTATGTCTTCCTCGTCTTTCTCCTCCAGTTCAGCCAGCAGTGAGAGCCTAGAGGACAAGTCCCTATCAGCAGGGCGAGGGTTGAGTCTATTAAGGACAGGAGTAGAGTACAAAAGTGCTGGAACAAGCACTAAGGATGGGCATCATCCAAAATGTGGTTCTAGTAAGAGTCCAAAGCAGCAGAGAAGGAGTAGGCCACTGAGTGGATCAGACATGTTAAAAGCAAACACCCTGCCTCGTGTAAAAGAAAACCTCCCCCCGAAAGTATCCCAGAGTGTGGGGGAGTATGTTAGCATTGTGTTTACAGAAGACCGGTACAATGCACATCATGAAGGGTCACATCATGGACACGGCACCCTGCGTCCTGTGAACCAGCCCCTCTGTCATAATAACATTGCCAATCTTCCCCGCAGTTTTTCTGCACCTCTGTCAGTTCCTGCAGAATATGTTAGCATGGACTTGGGGAAATCCTCTACACACCCAACTTCTGTCAGAACCACTTTCAACACGCCCCAGGGCTCACCATTTACCACACCAAAAGTTAAACACACCGCGCCTTCTCCTCTGGCCGCCGAGACCAACATTGGGTACAGAACTAAAGTATCCACAGATTCCCCCTCCTCATACGCAGACAAAAACTCCAGTAGGCCAGGAATACCCTTAGTGGAGCAGTCCAGTTTGGGGTTTTCTCCTGTGAAATCCGTGAAGTCTCCAGAACGAAGCAGTCGGTTGGTCCGCGGAGACACACAGGGACGTTGTAGCCACCACACAGAAAAGTTTAACTCTTCTCCATCACATCCACCTCCATCTTCTGCTTCTCACTTTCCTGAGGGTAACCAGCCGCCCAGCCATCGACACCTGGACTGCTCACAGTGGGATAGTGGACAAACACCTACTGCAGCACCCCAAGCCTCCAGCTCATCTGCACAGCAAGGCCTTAACTACATTGACCTTGACTTGGCCGTTAAGGAGAGCCCTCAGGCTGGACCCTACAACACAGGAGGGAGCAGCAGTGGTCCCAGCCTCAACGCTTATGCCAGTATTGATTTCTACAAGTCTGAAGAACTGAGAGCACACCAGAGCAGTAAAAAGGAAGGTCAAGGTAAGTGCCACACAGGGATAAAATATCAAAATGTCTGCCCACAGTATATATGCCACACCTTGAATTATCAGTTTGTCCTGTTCATAGGAGAAGCTCTAGGTTTTTACAGCCTCTATAGGTCTATATAGTATCTCATTTTTTATTTTGACACTTTGATTGCAAGTGTTGAGACACAGTTACAGTGACTGTAATATATAAAACATAACAAGTATGAAGGCTGTTTATGATTCTGATTTATAAAAACATGATGTAGGAGTGGCGCTTCGGATAAAAGAGGTCTTTTACAACTCTTGTTTAGTTAAAACCTTGTCTTGACCAGTTTTAGTCCTTTTTACAGGTTTTATTTTAGTACATTTTACAGTTATATAGAAAGCAAAGAAGAACCACTTTTTAATGAATCTGTTGATGGACACAATATAGATTTTAGAGTTTAGTTTCATGTCATGCTTTCTTGAGGAGCACCTGTGTTTGTAGCTGGTGGGCTGAACTCTGTTTCCAAGCAGTGGGCTGTAGTCTGTAGAGGCCCTTATTATCACAAGTGGATGTGGGAGAGCAAAGCCAATTGATTTGTCTGCTAGTAATGAGCTGCACAGAATGAACAGGTGCAAGGTGCTATGTTTATGTGTGTGTGTGTGTGTGTGTGTGTGTGTGTGTGTGTGTGTGTGTGTGTGTGTGTGTGTGTGTGTGTGTGTGTGTGTGTGTGTGTGTGTGTGTGTGTGTGTGTAATGCTTTTCTTACAAAATGACAGATGGTGTTACTGAGCAATATTAAATGCATGAACAGTATACACAGACAAGAGAACTACAGATGAAATATACGGTATTGACTGGACAGTTACTTACTAAAGTAGAGTTGAGTTATTATGAATTGCACTTGCAACTGTCTTTAATAATTTCCTTTCAGACTGGATGGCAAAATAGTGATCATTTAGATTAGATTAGATTAGATCTTTATTGTCTCCTAATGGAGAAATTTGTGTTGGACAAACAATGGGCATAAAAACAAACAGAACTGACAAAAGACAGTCCAATCATCGCATTCACACACCAGGTACATCAAACACCCACTGGTGACAGTTACCCTGAACTTGCCAGCCTCAATTACCATCTGATTTCAAATGCAATTCAAAACACATACAGCACCATCCAAAAAGTACAAACTTATTACACATTTTCACAGAAATCCATCAATAATCCGTAGAGGAGTAAACTCAGGACAGTTTCTTACGATTTAGAAGAGAGATTGACATGGGGGCCATAGAATGTTTATATCTATTCAACTTGCAGTTCGGCAACCCGTCTCTTTTAATATTGATGTAGTGATTTTAATTTGCAAACAGAATCATTAAAAAAAACAAAACTTTTTTGAACAAACATTCTGCTGCAGAATTTTTATTTCCTGCCTTCATGTTAAATAATTAAGATCCTTGTTACTTACAGTGTTTAACCACTCACTCATCACCTACTGTCACATTTGAATTAATTATTTAGCACAGTATGCAAAGGAAGCCTACTATAACCACAGTACACATATTTCAAATACACAAATAAATAGACATTCTCCACACTCTGAAACTCTCAAAGTACTTTCATAGATCTCATTTGTTTAATATTTACTTATTTGTTGCTTTTTCAGATTGTTGACCTGCTTTTTTGGATCTGAGGATGAAAACATGACAGCTCCGAGCATCACAGCCAAGTTTGTTGTTAACTCTACACTGGACTTACCTGTTCAACCAAGTGTGTGCCAAGCATACAGACTTTTATGTAAGGTGAGGGTTGCTGTTTAAATTAACTTGACATTTGATGACAACTGGTAACATTTAAAAAAAAGATAATGACAAAAAATAATGATAATGGCACGGTAGGCTCACTCAATCAGACCCATACGGACTCAATCAACCAACCGTTTTCAAAGGGTTTCAGGGAATATCAAAAGTCGTCTGCAGTGTTAAAGGATTGTAAAACAAGCTGAAAATTTAAATGTTTTCTTTCTTTTTAATATACAATACTGTGTGGTAATCCTCATCAAATGTCACTTTGATTTAAAGTTAAAAAGGGAATGCAGTCACGATGACACTTGTTGTCACTGTAATAAAGCCTTTGATTACTTAAATGTTTCTGTTGGTTATGCAATGGATTTGAATACAAAATGTAGCTATTTTAAACTAATAACAATTGGACAGGTAGATTTTATAATGAAAACGCAAGTGCATTGTGCTGCAAGCCATTTTCTGAGTCCAATATTCAAATAAGGCAAAGCAACACGATTCATATTCACAAACGAAATCTATTGCATAGCACAGAAAACTGAAGGACAAGCTTTGGCTTTAGTTTTTATTCCTCTGCAGTATGGACTATAGTAGTATTAGTTTAATGATCAGAACTATTGCACATACTGTAGTTTGCTTTTCTCATTTCTTCTTAATTCTACTATAAAGAGACACATTACAACAGTACAATATATAAAATTTACAATATACATACAGTATAATGAGTAATACTATATAGCCTAGATATATATATATACTCTTTTATAAAGTGCCTCATTTTTGATTGTAGCTGTTTTTACAGATCATTTTCAAGTGGGTTGAAAAAAAGAAAAAAACTGTTGTTTCTCACCTAAGTCTAAATTGTGAACCTAATCCTTATTATACCATTATTAAACTGTAATCAAATTGCCTTACTATAAAATCTAGTTTTGTTGAGTTGCCGTGCCTACTACTTCAGCCACAATGTAAGCACTCTGTAGTTTTATTGTTGGTCTTCAAAATGAGTTTTGGTCAAAAAGTGAAGCAAAAAATAACAAAAAATCATATTATTTTTTGTGTGGATCAGTTAGATTTTAATTGTCACTAAAAATGGTCATGGTTTTGAATTGAAGTTGTCATTTCTTCCATTTCAACATTTTCCTGCTGTCCCAAAGAATTGCCAAAAACTTCTAACATTAATTCAGAGAAGACAATGAAATCAGCAAAAGAAAAGACGCTGCACTGAATTAAAGGATATAAACAGCAAAGAGATTTTGGTGAGAATAATGTTCCTAATGGTTTATATTGGGTAATGTAACGTTTATAGATTCAATGATCTGAGACTCAAGAAAAACTGAGCTACTGGTTCTGGCTGTGTATCTACAGGGTACAGAAGAAAAAGCTTTCTTTTTTTCCTTTACATTTTTTTAGCTGTTCCCACATTTAGATTGATTTTATCACATGAGTTTAGAACACTGTTGCAGATGTGTTAACTGCACTGTCCATATCAAAAGCATTCATTTGGTATAAGACAGTACTTTAGTGTTGTTAGGCAACATTGTGTAAACTGCTTCACTAAGAGTCTTTGAAAAAGGGAGACACTCAAGTGCCTGACTGTAATTATTAGTATTTTATTTGTATTTTTGCTCATTATTTTGTGTCATTCCTTGTGAATAATTTATACCAGCTTTGGAAAACTATCAGTCTTCCACTCTAAGCATTTTTGTTGGGGCTCTACACAATGCCAGTTCCTATCTGGTGCCAAAGTTTTATGTGTCAAACAATTTCAATCAGAGTCTGTTTGGAAAAGAAAAAAAAAGAAAGAAGTTAAAAAAATAGACTACTGCCAGCAGTTTGTGCTTAAACTTCATTGCCAAACCCAAACATATACATTTGTATTATACTTTTATAACCATTAGTGTAACCATTACTATTTATGATCTTTTGTATAATCTCTTTGTTATTCCTTAGGTGTGACTATCTAATTGGGGATTACCAAGATTTGGTGACTGTACCCATAATCTGTAATCTCATGTCCAGGCAGACATAACAGTTGGTCGTAAAGCCCCTTGAAGAGTCTGAGAAGGTTTTTAAAGATTAAAAATAATCAAAGTCTTGACACAGCAGCACTCTACGTATTTTTATTTAATCAAAATTAAGGGTTTCTGCTTTGTTCTAACATTTTGACATGTCATGTGGGTGCTGAGGTCAAAAACAGACACATTTTGTTAACTGTCTGATTCTAACTGTGGGAATTGATACTGTAAGTACAATCAAGATGGTGTCTATAATTACAATGGAAAGAGTATTGTATGTATTTTAAATTTATTGATAAAACTTTGATAATGATGTAACATGTACAGACGGATTGGGAACTATGGCTATGTAAACTGTGTATAGTGGAGTTTGCTCCTGGGTGAGGGATGGGCATGGGGTCAATCTGAATATTGATGAATCTTGTCTGTGATGTAGACAACGTCAATGTTTTTGATAAATGAAATGAAAGGATAAATGGTATGAAAAAGCCCATGTTCCAGTCTTATTCCTTATCGCTGTTTAAAGGTCTGCATTGATGGTGTGTTGCTATAAAGTCCAGACTGTGTTACTGTAATCAGAGTTTTGGATGGAGGGAATATTTAATCTGAGATTGCTTCTTTCACAAAACAGAATTTAGATGGCGATTTAAAAGGGTTTACAAAAACAAAGTGCAATTAAATTGATGTAAACTTATTACAAAAATAAAATATGTCTTTCCTATGTTGGTACAATGTAGTTTAGCAATGATGCTGTATTCTGCATAATCAGCAGCGCAGGGTTTATAAAGATGATACGTCCAGTATAACAGCCTAATTTTAATTAGGCCCATAGTTATTGATTTTAAGCACTGGACATATAGGGTTAACAACACCAACTTTTTACCCCCCGTACTTTGGGGTTTAAAAATAATAACACAGGAACTCAAAATGCTTACGGTACACCCATAGATATCTACAGTCTATGGGTACACCAGCAAAACAAAAACTTTACTGGTTTATAGTTTGTCGTAGAAAAGTTTTGATATGGCAATAATAAGTAAATTATTGAGGTGACGTATGCAGAGTAGTTATGATAGACTGCAAAATAAAACGTTATATTTGTTATTTTCATAAACCCACCAACATTTCAGAGCAAAGAACAAGTTTGTAATTTGACCACAAGATGGTGCTAGAAAGTTATTTGAAAGACGAGACACGAACCGGAAGCTTTACGTCAGGACGTCTTTGTTCAAAGATCCTTTTATAAAAAGATTGCCCACTTTTAATCCACATTCATTTTGTAAAAATATGTTGAAATAAAAAAAAATGTTTTTACTCTTCTATAGCTTACGAGAATACAGCTTTAACAAGCTGTGATAAATTTAATACATTATGGTGTGCTATTTACATTATTCATTGTCTAGAGTAAGACCTCTGTCTTAACTTTTCTGTTGAAAATAACATGCAACAACCTCAGCAGCTGTGTTCATCTTCATCAGAGGCCATTCATCGAGAGAGCAAAGATGATGAAATTGTGTTAACGTGGAGATGCAACCTGTAAACTGAAGGACCAGACTAGTATGCGACTCCACGTGAAGTCTACAGGCGTCAGACAATACTCACTTTGCAAATTGTATGTTATATTAGCACCTTGGCGTCCCACTGGTTTTAATTGCAACAAACATATAAGGTCAGTATGATACTTTGCTTTGTGTCATTGCAGTTTACTATTTTGCTCGTGAAGGGTGGGTTAAGTTAAGTTATTGAAAAGAATAAAAGAAGAATGTATCATATATACATACATACATACATATATATGACACACACACACGCACACGCACACGCACACGCACGCACACGCACACACACACACACACGCACACATTATTTTCATTCCTCACTTTGCCTATCAATTTTGTCCTTGTAAGATAACAAATTTGTCGCCCTCCAGCTGTGGGTTACTATGCAAAGTTACATTAGAATTTGAGCGTTATAAATTGTATTCTAATTGTAACATAAACACGTTATAGAGAACAGAAATGGGAATACATCTTAAATCATTTTAGTCTGTATAGCAAGATGTTCAAGCTATGGCTTTTAATACACTTTTCTTTCAAACTTTAAATCTGTAGCTGACAGAGAGGGCAAAACTCTTTGTGGACACCATGGCCCCACATCCAGTGGTTCAGGCTATCATCGATCTCTCTGCGGGAGCCATAGGTAAGACAGTTTTACATAAGATATTATTGTACTAATGCATTGAGTGGTTGGATGAGTGAGAGCTGCTGGCTGGTGGCTCTTTTTTGTGATGACACTGCCTTTTTCCAGCTCATTTCTCTCTGTTTGTACTGCTCAGTGTAGTGCAGCTCAACACAAGCCCTTTGATTCACAATGACCTTTCTCCACAGCTAAACTCAAATTGCTCTTGTTTTGTTGTTGTTTAGGCTTTTAATCAAAGCATCACATGTGTATCTTTTTAGGGGGTGCTGCATGTGTCTTTAGTGGGCAACCTTTGGATACTGCTAAAGTCAAGATGCAGACCTTTCCTACAATGTATCGAGGCTTTGTACACTGTGTCGTTTCCACCTACAAACAAGTGGGTGTGCGTGGTCTGTACCAGGGCACCACTCCAGCTCTTATGGCCAACATTGCTGAAAACTCTGTGCTCTTTATGAGCTACGGTTTCTGCCAGCAAGTCATACGCTTTGCTGCTGGACTGCCCAATGACGCTGTCCTGAGGTAACTGTCCTTAAAGCAGCACTGCACACATCTCTGTGGCTCAGCCTAACCTGTGTTTGTTCCTCCGTCAGTGACATGCAGAAGGCCTCTGCGGGCTCTGTGGCTTCCATTTTCTCCTCCCTGGTGCTCTGCCCCACTGAACTTGTCAAGTGTCGCCTGCAGGCCATGTATGAGATGGAGGCCTCAGGGAAAATCGCCAAAAGCCAAAAGTGAGGATCTTTATATTGTCCTTCATTTTGTGTTTTGTTATACGTAAATAAAAACACACATTTGTTTCTTTGAGAAGCACAGTGTGGTCGGTAGTGAAGACAATAATGAAGACTGAGGGGTTTGTGGGCTTCTTCAATGGTCTAACAACAACTATCGCCAGAGAGGTGCCTGGTTACTTCTGCTTTTTCGGAGCCTATGAGCTTTGCCGCACAGCCTTTGCTGAGCACATGAAATGTGACAAAGATGACATAGGTTAATAACCTGCATAATTTTCCTATTAATTTTGTGGATAAAAAGTGCTTGGCCAACCGCAGAGTGAATGTGACTTTGTTTCAGGCGTGCTGCCAGTCATCTTCAGTGGAGGCTTTGGGGGTGGCTGCCTGTGGCTGGTGGTCTATCCAATGGACTGTGTCAAGTCCAGGATTCAGGTCATGTCTATGACGGGCAAACAAGGCGGCTTTTTTAAGACATTAATGACCATTGCACGCACAGAAGGTAAGTAATTGAAAATACTGTATTTTACATTAATTCATTTATTTTGCCATTTATTTTGCTTTTAATTTAATTTAATTAGGAGTAAGAGCACTTTACTCTGGTCTCACTCCCACTATGGTCCGAACCTTTCCTGCCAATGGGGCCCTGTTCTTGGGATATGAAGCCAGCCGGAAATTCATGATGAAACAGTTTGACAGCTAATTTTTTGTGATGTGTTTTGTGATTGTTGGGACGATAAAATAACTGCCAAAATAACTCTAACTTTTTGTACTTTTTATATGTTAAAAATATTAAATTTTAGGTTTTTAACATGTTCAAATAGTTATTATCAAGTAACAATGTTATGCAACCCTAACCTTTTATGAAGTGTCATAAACACTCCAGTGTATTTTTATGGCTACCTCAACAGAGTTACATTCGCACAAATATTTTTATTGACCTATGCACATGCTTACTTAGATGTATCTGTAAAGCATGTATTGAGTCACTTGCAGTGTTCTTTATAGATGAATTTATTGAAAATGGGTTGAAAAACTGCTCCCATGTTATACTGTAGGTACAAGCTCAGAAGTATTATCTAATCTGAAACCACTCCTTAGTTTTATTACCCAAGTAAAGGGCAAAAGCTGCATTTCCAACTTACCTGTTACTATTTTTTGCACCTATTTTTAATTTGTTGTCTTATTTGTGATCCAATTTCTGCCTTTGAAATCATGTCTCAGTGAATGTACTGTGCATGTAACTGCAGCCTCATTAACTGTAGTGCAATCGGTTTCTAGCGGAAAATGACTGGAATGTTTCAAGAAAAATATTTTATTTGTCACACAAAACTTTTGTTCAAATGTGTGTACTGTAAAAATGCCTACAACAGTCTACAATAAAAAAAATGACAACAGAGGGCTACTTTGATCACTCTCTAACTAAATGTATACTTTTAAATGCAGAAAATAACTTGCTTATGTATAAAAGAAAAAGAAACAAAAAATGTTATAAATGATTGCTTCAACGGGTGCTTATTAAAATCAGAAGAATCATTTCTCCTACTCCACCAGCAAATGTCGCCATTTCATTCGAGATCAGAGACGGAGCAACCTACAGCGGCTGTTAAAGAGAGAAGGTTAGAGTTAGCTTTTAATATAAACCGTGTGTAAATAAAGTCATTGGAGAACAAACTCACCCCTTTCTCTATGCAGGTTCCACACAGACAACCGAAGAGGCCATTGATCATTTGAGAGGCGCAGAGGATCAGCTGCAGACCGCTCGTGGCCAGCAGAGTACTGAACAAGCCAATGTGAAACTGGACAATGTCTTTGGGCTCCGTGCACACGCCCCACCATGAGCTGTCGGACAGGTAACTTCTGTCTCTGTCAATGTACACAAACAACGGTCAACACTTGGACTGCATTGTCACGAGGATGTCACCTGGTGCGTAATTACCCGTCTTTAAAAGGTGTGCCCCAAATTAGAAGAACACGGCAGAGAGGGCCATTCTGCAAACCCAGAATTGCCACAATAAAACTATACAGAGCACCAGCCACGCCCACTGCAGCAAACAAAATGGACAAAAGCATCTGAAAGGGAACATAGTAAAAGTCAGAAACATACATGCTGTCATAATAACAGAAAGGGCGTGTTCGATTTATTTTCTCTCCCCCTCACTGTCCTTAAGTTGCCTCTAGTGCTGCGGGTTTTGTGGGTTTATAGTGAACAGGATGTCTGCTGTGCTGTTCCCTGACATTCTTTACAAACTGAGTAACAACATGACAAACAGAGATTATTCAGGAATGAGAACAACCATCTGCACTTGAACGAAACGTCACTTTCAAATATTTCTTATTGATTAATACAACACTAAGCTTATTACTTCTATTACTACCACAACTATTAAACAATCTTTCCCTAATAGTCTAGCTAATGTATTTCCTCATTTACAAGTGGAGAAAACAATTATGCACTAGAAATACATGCTCACCCCACAGCGGTTTCCACAGCAGCCCTGTTTACCGGTCAAGTGAATGTACAAAGCTGGGAGCAACACCTAGACAAGATGTTTACAACATTTACACTCAGATCAGAAAATGTTCCAAAACCAACAAATAATAACTTTACACAGCTCAGAGGGCGAATGCTTACCATCACACCACCTCCTACAAGTCCTCCCATGTATTTAACCTCCTCAGTTATGTGTCCATCTTTTGCATATTTGGTCTCCCCTCCAGGAAAGAACAGCACTATGTTACAGATGACAGAAATAAGTGCCAGTGGATACAAAGACACTGCAATGAAACGGGAACATCTTCCAGTGCACATGTTTCCAGGTGGACACTTTGCAGTAGTTGAAAAACTTGTGCTCGCTGAAAATCCTTCCTCTTTTCAGAGAAGTGTAACTGCGAACTGAGAGAAATGTGTCTGCACTTGCAAATGAAGACACATGGATGACTGTCAAGGTGTGGGTGGGGAAATGACAAAGATAACATAAGCAAACAGAACGTGGGATTGGCCACAGCGACAAATGTGACTCACGCCAAGGTGATTCCGCTTTACAAAGACTGACTGTTCCGTGGAAGAATGCGGTGTGGCCCAGTGTTCAATTTATAATATTTATAATGCTTTTCAAACATTATTCAAAATTCAGTTTAAGATAACATTTTTACTAACCTGTTGGGCTGCTTTGCATGACACATTGATCTGAACAAACATGAACTTTGGCTCTGGTTCTGCAGCAAAAGAAGCACAATGAGTCACCTACATTTTTTGGCAATTATGTAATGTTTAAATGTAATTTGTGAAAAATGTATCGGAATGTGGAAACTAAAATAAACAAACATCCTTTCATGTGACACAGAAACACAGAGAAAAGACTTAACATGACCTCATGAACTGCCTCTCACAGGATGAATGTATGTTGCGTTATGTCAATAATGTTCTTTTAGGTTGATTCAAATGTGATTTTTGACTGCCTATTACATTTTCAATCAAAGGACCTTTTTGCGATTCCTCGGTCTACAACAACAACCTTCGGCCTTTAATCTGTGACCATACGCTGCTGCCAGATCCACAGTCTCATCTGGAAAAGCGTCCCTCTCTTCCTCTGCCTTCCTTTCACTGAAAGCACCTTCAGAGATGAGGCCTCCAGACTGTGGCCTTCTCAGCCCTGCAGGCGTCCGACCATCAGGTCACGACATCAGGCTCATGGCTGGAATAACTCTTTGGGTAGTAAGTGCTTAGATTTCACACAAACTTGATATCAATTAAGTTATCAACTTTAACTCTAACATATAAATAGATACATTTCTAGTTTTTCCACCTGTTATTGACTCATTTGCATATTTTACAGTCATATTTATCTGTTTGTTTAATCAATAAATCTCCATAAACCACAACAGGTAAAGAGTTATTTTATTTCCAGAAAATAAGTCAATTTCACGGTTACGTTCTCACAAACCTTCACTAACCAACTTTAATTATTAATAATAATATACCATTGTTTATAGATCATGATGTTGATAATTGATTTTAAGAAATGGTGGTGCCCCTCTAATTCTTAATTGCTCATAAAAAAATAAATCGATGAACCATACCCACACTCTCACCAAGAGCTGTTTGTCATGCTTTAAATTTCAATACAATTCCTTAATCAGTATCAACATTTCCTCTCACCCCTCTCATGTTTGGTAGGGCATGATAGCATCATGGGTTTGGTGTAATGTATAATATACATTTTTAAATGTCCTACAATACGCTTAAGCAGTATTTTCACTATGTACACCAACTTGCTCAGGGTCTACATGTGTAAATTAGCATTATTCTATAACCTGGCATCTTCCCACTTTTGTCTTGGTTAATGTATTGTTGTGCACTGTCCCTGTACAAATAAAAGCATACCAGACAATTATTTATCTAGACAGTAATGCTCAGAACACTATAGCAGCAAACGCGGAAAATGCATCATAGCATATCTCGAGAATAAGTCTGCTTTATTTATGCTACAAAAAGTAGTCGCTATAGCAACAAAACCCACACCTGTCTTAATTGAGTTTAGCAACAGTGATGCACATGCAATACAAAAGGGCATTGGTTTGTGCTTTTATGATTATGTTAAAGGCAGGTATCATATATGATTTCCCCAGATATCATATCAGTCAGATTTGGAAACTTTGCTCAATATTTGGCACTAATATTTCTCTGCACTTTTTAACACAATAGCAATATTTGCTGCTTTCAAGTTAAATACAGTTTAAAGAAATGCAATGCAACAGTGTTACTTTCAGGTACAAGGTGAGTTAATACGAGTTCTCCAATAATATTTCACGTCAATTCATACATTTGTTAAAATACATTTGTTTGCTTTTTGAAGTTATAAGTGCAGCTTTGTTCTCTTATATTCTGTGGTCTATTGTGCATTTATTCAATTATTTGTGTTTTTATATCTCAAAAATACAAAAAAAAATAAAAATCTTATTGTTAGCAGGGTCACCTCTCCACAGACCTGACCTGTAACTTAATCATGTGGCGTCATGTGGTCCTCCTTAGTGATACATTTAATGCTTAACGTCGTGCAAAGCAATATTATTTTATGGAGACAATCAGGTGGCAGATCATCCACCAGAAAAGTTACATAGTGCACCTTTTAATAAAAACACAACATCTTGACACCATCACGAAGTTATTTTGAGTCTGTCATGTCCTGCAACCAACGTGGATCATAATAAGAATACAAAATAAACAAGTCATGCAAAGTTCCATTATTTTTAGAACTGGAATAAAACGTTGGGTTCTGACGTAAGGACGCATCCTGAGCAATAGCCAATCAAAACCGACCCTCATTTGGGATGCCCCCTCAGTGACTGCTCCCTCTGCACGTCTGTGTGCTGCACGGCTAGAACTTACAAAGTTTGCTACAAGGTTTTCCCAGAAACGAGCTGCTGGCACAAAATGACCACGCCAACTGTGAAAGACGTCTTGATTACCTTTTTCATGTCACAAAAATGTTACGAGGAGTTTTTTGTCAACTTTCGTGTCAAAGGTGAGAGTGTTTGAAAAATCCCTGAAAGGTGTGGTCTACAGAAGTGGTCACGTGGCTGTTGGGGAACAGGAGTTGGCTGGTATAAAAATTAATAATTACGTAAAGACAATGTGTTTTTGTTGCAGTATCGTGTCTGAAGATGGTCCTAAGTAAAGTTGCGGGATTTTGGATTCTCTTTGATGTGCTGCTGGGTAAGAGAGTAGTTCAAAGCTTATATTGTCCAGAGGCTTTGTGCTCATAGACGAGATCCAGGCCTATTCTTTAGTTTATGATGCCAGCCTGATTTTTCTTTATTAAGGTGAGACACTACAGGTCAAACCCATGTTTTTTTGGTCTGTTTGCTTTCTCAACATACAGGCTTTCATGTGGAAATCAATCCGCTCCTGAAGATGTTTTATTTCTTCATTTATACCACTTCGGCCAGACATTTCCCTGGGACATTGTAACTTCAAAAGGCCGTTTTCTTAAAATGCATTTTTTTCTCCCCTTGGGACATAAAGATCAGCCTTAAAGTAGCTCCTACACACCAAACTTTACGATCTGGGACAAGATTTTAATGAAATGTACAGAAGGAATGTTTGATACCTAATTCCAAGCCTGATTTATTTAAGTTTTAAGTTGGAAAAAAGTAGGCGGATATTGAATTTTTAAGGCCAAATTTCGGTCTGATCTAGTTTACTCGAGACTAAATAAAATATCCAAAATACAATCCCCTCTATTTATTATTTTGTAACTAATATGTGTACAAAATGAACCAAGAAATTTAAACCTAGTTCTGTCCATTTTTCAAATTTAAATATCCCAAATATGTGCAATTTTGGCTGGGTTTTTTTCACATAAAATGCCATATGAAAACATTACATGATGAAAAACGTGTAATACATTTTTTCTTATATTTATGTGAGTAAACTACAGAAGTTTCAAATTGATCACTTTAAATTTAAGATTTTTTCCTATTCACCTGCAGTGTCTCACCTTAAATTAAAACATTGTGTGCTTTCATTTAATTGGATGGTACACCAATGTTTTAAGTACATCTCTTTTTGTTCCAAAGTAGAGATGGAGTAAGCCTCAATTGTGATCCTGTCTGGTTTAGCCATGGAAGTATAATAAGATCCATGGGTTTAGCAGAGTGAATCAGGCTTAAAAGTAATTCACTCTCTGTTGACTCTCTCATGCTGGGCACAGTGATGAGTCCACGTGCATCAGTTCTGGTTAAGTACGTTTTAATCTCTTGCACAAATGTCCATAATACTTGATGTGTCATGACTTGCTTCCAGTTAATATACAGGAAGGGGTGAAAAGTAACAAAAGCAAAAGTACTTGTGTATATATCTGTACTCAAGTACATTTTACAGTGAATACTTTTGCACTTTTACATCATAGAGCAGGTATCTGTACTTTATATGTCAGTGCATTTTTAACTAGACTAAAAGTAATGAGTTATTTTAGCATGTTAATGGTTAAATTGTGTCGTAAGGTTTTGAGCCCAGGATTTCAGCAACCAAAAAGTATACAAACACTGACAAATTGCTTGACAAAAAAAAAGAACAATTCATTATCAAGATCACCACATTTCACTCTTTAATAGTAATTTCATAGCACCAAAAGTAAGCGTGAAATACATTTCCTTTTCACTCTAGTGAAAAGGAAATGTATTTCCTTTTCAAGTAGTTTGCACTTACTTCTTCAGTAGATTTTGATATGCAGCACTTTTGCTTTTACTTGAGTAATTTTTGCTCCTGTATCTGTACTTTTAATTAAGTAACACAATTGAGTACTTCTTCCACCACTGAATACAGTCCTACCCCAGTTTAAAGTGCATATGACCGGTTAGAGCAGGGGTTCCCAAACTTCCTCAGGCAGGGACCCCCAAAATAACCATGCAACCGATCTGGGACCCCCTGGCAAAATTAAATTGTTGTCTGTGATCATTTCAAGTTGCAACCCATTTAAAATCTGGTTTAAGTGTGTTTATTAGAGTGACTTCTGTAATTTGTCATAATTTCACAAAAATATATGGTTTTCAATTAAAAATACATTAAATACATTATCATCATTGTCATAATATATATAAATATATAAAATCAACATCTTCCAAGTCATGTCACCCCACTTTGAGAACCACTCGGTTAGAGTACATGTTATATTTATTCCGTTTTAGAACTCAGCACTATTTTTTGTAATTTTCTACTTCACAAACTGATGTAAAACTATGATAAATATTTACCACAGAGACTGTTCCACCAAACTTAATTCATAATTTGAATGTTATAGCAATCAGACATATATTGACATAATTGCAT
This sequence comes from Rhinogobius similis, assembly GCA_019453435.1. Classification (NCBI taxonomy): domain Eukaryota; kingdom Metazoa; phylum Chordata; class Actinopteri; order Gobiiformes; family Gobiidae; genus Rhinogobius; species Rhinogobius similis. Next base: position 27,022,241 of record CM033637.1, on the reverse strand, counting down.
TAATTCTACAGCACAGCTGCTGCAGTTGTTGACCGTTCTGTGGCGGGGCCGTGCAGATGGTCTGAGTCTGACATCTGTTCTGCTGCAGCTTTATGCTTTTTCATGGCCGATTGTGTTTGCAATGAGACACAACTTCCCCCTTGAGTAAGTGTTTACTATTTTGTATTAATTTATTCTAGACAGACCGAATAAACTAAAAATGCTGCTGAAGGTACAATGATTAAATTGCAAATACTTCAGTTATTTAGGTAATAGAATACCCTTTGTAAACCACAAAATATTCTGTTATTGAACTTACTAAAACAGCTAACCCTTTAGTTTTTAGACCTCTTGAATGAGTTTAGTTTCGTTTCAAAGGTGCTCTTACTTGTTATACATGAATGCAAATCTAATCCCATCCACAAGTTGTAAGAAAATTGCATTTTTTCTCCCTGTTGTTGTATGTATCCAAAGTAGCGGACTAATGGGTTTAATACCTTCAGCCGGTTTATAATAACCTCCTTCATTCAATATGCAGTTAATGCAATCAGTCATGTTTCTTAATTTCTAAGGGCCTGGGCTGAGAAACTCCTCCTTCTGGCACAGACGGGTGCCATTGTGCTGCTCATCCTGTGTTATCAGGGTGAAACTCTCCGTGGTGAGTGAACACATCCAAATCAAATGTACGGTCCGGTCTGGTTAATCTGTAATCATGATAAGATAACTTCATTGATAAAAATATATTGTTGTAAGCATACTGTTGTTAAAGCAACAATGAGGGAGGAACTGCAGCCATTAAGAACAATAAAGGCCAGTTCCTCATTTTACTTTATAAACTCTAGTCAGTTCTAAGCCCGCACTGCAGTTTTATTTTCTATTTCAATCCCACACCTCCAGTCTTCCCAATCATCTAGTTTTAAAACCTTAAAGGCAGGCAAGTAGAATTTTTCCTTGAGACATGTAAAGATAGCAGAAATAAGCCTCAGGTGTGTGACATGGTTAAAAGCTCATAAAAGTCCATTTAATATAACGTGTCTCCAGGTTTGAAATGAAAATATTGATTATACAGATAGAAAGTGACATTCTTAACTTTTTCACCATACCCTAAAATAACAAGCATGATGTAAGTTTTGTATGTCTTTTGTGTTTCAAGCCAAGGCAACTGACCAATCAAAAGCCAGTACAAGGATTTTTTTTTTTTACTAATGCCTCCAGTACAATTCCATTTGAGGTTTTCTTTTGTATGTCCAAGGACCAAGGTACATTTCAACAAAATAAAATACGGACGTGTTCAACATTGCACTTGTAGCGCCATCTTGTGGTATAGATTAGTAATTGCTTTGAGAGTAAATGAAGTAAATGACTGAATGATTGTTCGTTAAAGGCAGCAATGTTGTTTAACATTAACATTAACACTGACTGATTGGCTGGAAAATGCAATCACCAACCAAATCTAGTTGTTGCAGCATCCATGTTTTTCTGTTATAGGAGTGCTGTTCCTTTTGACACACTGTGCTCTGATCTTCCTGCTGGTAACATACGCCGCCTCCTCATTCATCTCAAAAATGCAACACACAATTTTGCCAGCTTTAATTTTAAGTAAGGTATTGGATTTTTACATTTGTTTTACCTTTAAATGTATATATTACTGAATCAAACTGGAGTTTTACTTCTCTTGCAGCTCATCCAGGCCAAGGCTAATTACTGTAATGGAGACACGGGCCAGCTGTCCAGGCCTGCTCTGATATTATCTCTAGGTGGCGCACTAGGAAAGACCTTCAATTATTGGGTAGGTATAAAGGAGGGGGGGGGCACCACTTACTTCTACAATTTTCTGTCAATTTTTGCCCTTCCTCTGCAGGATACTTACATTATTGTTGAAAGCTTGTTGAACACAATGTTGGCTTGCCTCAGCTTAGTCCTGGTGGTCCAGATGTTTTACTACAAGAGGCAGAGCAGGAGCAAACAAGATAAGAAGAAGAAGTAAAGTTTACAAGACTTTTTGTGATGTTGTCTGTTCATTTAGTCTTTCTTGTATTTTTGCCAAATGTTATACTCCACAATACAGCTGTGATTCCAACACCATTTTGTATTTTTGTACAGAGGATCGTTTTTTGTATATGTCGTTAAATCTAGAGAAAATAAAATGTGCAAATCTGTTATGTATTGCTGGTTTGTTTTGGATGCACTGGAATTGGAATTTCAACAAAGAACAACAACGACATACTTTTTTTTTGCACAGGTAAATGCAAAAAAATCGATTGGAAAGAATTCATCCACCAGACCCACTGAAAAGTAAAGAAAGATGTGTGTAATTTACCCTTAATGAAATCAGCTGTTATATGGAATAATGGTGGTAAACTGCATATGTGAGTATGTACTGACAATCCTATTTTTACAATGCATTTCTGTCATATCACTATTATTTATGTAATATGTTATTTGTGCAAAACGTGTACCCAAAGCATAAGGCCACAGTGGCTGCAAGGTCAAGTATCAGGGTGAACCATAACTTTCTCCTTCTGTCCTTCAAACACGGTAAAGTGAAAGTGACGCATGTCATTATCAGATAATGTTTGTCTTAGCCTACTTCAGTACAGCAGAAACAAAAATGTTGCATGTTTGGAGAAGCTAATCAACACTTACCTTGATCCAACATGCAAACTTATCTATACAAAGAAGCGGAAAGAAAGCTACAAGAAATGGTATTGTTTTATTTTGCTCAAATCATAATGTTAACTGCCAATATAAATAACCATTATGCATAATTGTCTAAGATTATGCAAAAATAACATTTACATTTGAGAGAGCAAAAACTGGAGTGAGAAGACTTCTACATTTTAACAGCAGATTCCTGTTATCAGATGCACGATAAACCAAACGCCTAATACTAAATAACAGGTTAGTAACAGTAGAACATGGCACAAAATATAGGTAGGTTACTTAAAAAATGTCATAGCAAATCGAACTTTTCCAATAACAAAACGTTCTATTGCACAAATTGTCATAAACGTTAAAAAATTTACAAAGAGTAACAAGCATTCCCTGTTTTAGTCTGATGCTAATACTTGAAAAATATTTGCATACAAGTCTGGAGTGCTGGCAAATTAATATTCAGTCACTACACTTCAAAATAACAGGCATCCATTTCATTTTGAATTCAAAGGAAAAAGTTAAAACATAAATTCACTGTGAGCAATATCAAAGGTGTTTCTAAATACCTACCTACCTAAATACCTTCCTTATACCATAGCTTTCACATGACTTTTGGTAAGTTAATTAATTTCACTGTGTCTTCAAGAGCATATGCCATGAATGCACTGTGCTCTCACATTATAAGGAATGGGAAAATCATTCATTTTCATGTGAAATTATTGGTAAATCCGCATGATCACATACATATCTCTGTATCTTCAGAATGGGCATACAGACATTTGCATTGTCACTAGATTAGCAACTAACCTTTACAAAACTATGTGCTTCGTTGTGTAACATTATTGACCCTCTGGATTTCATTATGCCTCATTAAGTTGCCACTACAAGAAACCTTTGCACCCGGCGCTTAATGAGTTATCCTTTTTGGAAGTTCCTGTCCCTGAGCTAGCCCCAGTAAAACTTGCGCAGCTCGTCCCAGAAGAACAAAGACAGAATGGTGTGCGGACCAAGTCGGAAGTATGATGCTCCCAGGCCCTTGTACAGTCCCATCAGCCCTTCCTTCTTTAACGTCTTAGAAAAGCAGTCAGTAAATCCTTTATAAAGCTGCCCCTGGATGAAAAACAAAGTCACATTTTAGATTTTCTGTTAATTCTATAGCCTTTTGCAGTGTTTTTTTTTATTTTTTTTATCTGAGTAGATGTACAATTAATCTACTGTGCCACTGCTGGCCATCACTTATAAACTACTTTACAGTCTATATTTGTTAAAAAATGGCTAGAAAAGTTGTATGTGAAATAACAGGCCTACCTTGCCCATATGGTCCACTGGTTGGTTGTAAAGTCGTGTGCTCACAACATCAAAGGGAGTCATTGCCATAACCACCACCACACTGCTAATCATTCCAGCACTCAGGGCAACCAGCCAGCTGTTTTTGGGAAAAACCTGAATAAAACACAAGGCATACTTAACGTAGTGTATATAAATGTCTAATTAGCACTATTGGTTAAACAAACACAACAGCAACTAGGACTCACTACCGATAAGACTTGTTTTTTTTACTATATACCGTACTTTTGACAAATCGCTGGGTTTCAGACATCACTACATTCTATAGGCCAATGTTTTTTAACAAAATAAATGTTAAATTGTTTGTTGCAAGACAGAGACTTTGGGTCTAGTTACTAATAAAAATGATCAGTGGAGTCAGGTTTGCAGGATGTTAACTTTGATACGTTTGTAATTATTAATTATTTGTAATGTGTATTGCTGAAGAAGATGAGAGATGTGTTTAATACAACATACGTTATCTACACTAATATTGAAATAGTTGAAGTTTGTGTGAAGGCGTCTTGGACATGCAGCCATTCACCAGAAGATCTGAGTTACATAACCCTTGTGTTTTTAGCAGGGGCCCTGGAAATGGCATTGGGTTTCAGTTCCAGAAAAGAGTATCAGCCCAGTGCTTTGTTAATGCAACAATGGCGGCATTTGTGACAAAAACACAGCTACTGACTACCAAGTAGGACAACTAACTGTCTTCTCTCAAGTATTCATTCTAATTCAGACAATCAGTACTGCTTTATGCATTCCTGTTAGTCAACTTCAGTTTCACTCTTACAAAAACGGCTAAATGGGCTTTGTTGCTGGAATGGCTCACCTGACTGGTTCATTGCTATAGGATGTTTCCATAAGCAACCAAAAACCACTCTAGACCTTTACCAGTCAATTAAGGCTTTCTATAATCACACATGTTCATGTTCTAGAGATGCATAAGCCAAGAGCTACTAGCACCTGAAACATTTGCGACTAAAACATTTGACATTTTCCCACCTGCATTTCAAGTACCAGTTCTTTGGAGGAGGAGAAGGTGGAGAGTTGAGCCGCAGACCCCACACTGACTCTGGGTACAGCTGCACTGGAGCCTCTCCACAGACCCAGGACTCCGTGCTCCTTGTAAATGACTTTGAGTGCGTGTATCATGCCCTGGAAAACACCCAGGGATAAGTCACCTTATGTAACTGGACATTAATATTGTTTGGTGGACTACCTGATGTTTGTATTGGTGTCCTACAGCAATGGAGGAGGTAGACTGACTTTGCAAATGGGTCTTGACCTGTGAAAAACCGAGATTTTTTTTGTTCATTGACTCCTACTCAATGCCTGACCAAGCCAGGTACTCACTAAATAAACGGGGCTGCCCATGACGGCGCCCACCACTCCGGACACCGCTCCTGCCAACGTGGTCCTGACTGTGCTGACCTTCCCACTGCTGTTGTGGATGTAACCAGATGACTCGATGATCGCGTACGACCCCAGTCTAACTCCATTCATAAAAAACTGGTATACAAGGCCCGGCGCGAGTCCTTTCTGTAAACCGGACAAGCCGTCCACTTTACCAATAGTGTAGAAGGCATGAAACACGTTTCTATAATACACTTGGTACGTCCCCCGGCTCCGTAGCTCTCCTTGGAGCTGCATGCGTGTTTTGACCACTTCCAGCGGGTTGGTGAAGAGGCACGCTCCACAGGCGGCGGCTCCGCTCAGGAGGAAATCCATGAAGCTCGGAGTGCGGGGCAGATGTGCTCGTGTCAAGCCTGAAGGCCCCGGGCCCCTCACCAGCTCAGAACCCACTCCATGGCCCCCTGCCTCAAGCCGACACCGCCACGCGCTGCACAGAGCCTCCTGTCAAAGCCTGTGCAGGGCGCGGACATGAGACGCGTTCAGGGACCTGATGTATCCTCGGATTTAAGAGCTATGGTCCGTAGGGAGGACGCGTTAGCGCGAGATAAACCGTTCAGTTACAGTTTTATGTTTTGTGCGCACGCTTCAGTTATTTTTTGTTTTTTGGTAAGGGTGAAAATATTAAATAACTATACCCTATAAGCGCTAACGTGTTGCACGTTTTATCCCGTAAGTCCCGTGAACGCAGTTTGTGACACAGCTACGTATGTAAGCTGTTATGACGCATACATTTTTATTTAGGGCCTATAAATCCTTCTCCTTTTTCTTATGCGGCCCCATGAGAGATTTGCATCACCTGGAGAAAAGTACAGGGTGAATATGGGGAAAGTGGCCAGATAAGTTTATATTTCAATTTCCAGAATAAAGAAAATAAAGGATTTGAGATTCTTGCTTGAAATGTGACAAATTAAATTATTATATGTAAGCAGACACAGCAGTTTGGGATAAATGCTGTTAAGGCTATAATGCAATCTCTACAAAATATGAATGCACTAGGTTGCATGAATTAATAAAACCAAAAGTAAAGCAAAGCAAAAATGTCCTTAACGTTAATTTTATTATAAACTTTTTGTTACTGTTCCACTTACAATAAGGCATTGGTAAAGTGGGACAGTGTGTGTTTACAGTGTGTGTTTAGTCAAATTTAACCTGTTGTAGTTCATTTTGGCATATAAGACTAATTCAAAACATTGTGAGGTTTTACTAATAACTTATAGTCAAGAATAGTTTAAAAACATCTAGAGCTTTACACTGTGTTATTCATTCACTCCATCTATATATCAAGGGTGTAGTGTCGTTCCAAAGGACACAAGGACACTGCACATTTGGGACTGCTCTACTGAGTGACACACTGCTCCTGCACCAGTCCAACGCAACACTCCCAAAGAAGGTGCAGATGTTTAAAATAAAGAGCAGCCATCTTACTCAAGCATCTCGCACATAGGCCCATTATGGCTCTATTCCACACTTAAATGGTTCAAATCATGCATTTACTGTAATTTGTAGCATCTATAACCAAATAATAAACTGTTGGTGGTGTTCCACTTCACCAGTAGCACCTCCATAAATCATGGGGGACATGAGACGTGGGGACCAACATGTATGTTTGAGAAGGAATACCAACCTCTGTGTGTAATATTTCTAAAATATTCTTTCTCTGGTATAAGACCTAGAACGTTTTAAAAATGTATTCAATTCAAGACTTTGGCATTAAAACAAAAAAATGAACATAGAAGTAAATATATATATATTTATTATAATATAACGGTGATGATGAGAGTTATCGGTGTCATTTATTTGTCATTCTCATTAAAATAGGTTTCCACAGACTGTGAGCAGGTCTGTGAACTGGCACTAAACAGAGCCAGTGCTACTCTCTTCTCAGCTTTGTCTGCACCTCTCTCATCCTCTCTGCGTGAACAGGGGACGGGTCAGGCGTCTGTGACACACTACTGTCCCTCTGTAGTGGTGGGTTTCTCTTTCGTTACTGAGCAGGATTATATGGTGAGGGTCAAATCTGAACCTCTTCAAATAGGATTTGTGTTCAGGGTCTTCTACGGTGCCATAGCCTCATACAGGAAATTAGATTGGCTTAACTTTGTGAAAATAGGACAATTTGTTAAGTACAGCGGTAGAGTTTGACATTGCCATGGCAAATCATGCATATGTTTGAAGTGTATTTTGAATTAAGAAATTCACCATGATCAGAAAAGAACAACAAACACATTTAAAAAACATAAAATTATTATTAATTAAATAATAAATAATAAAATAATACATCTGGCAAGTGAAAACCCGACTATGAACTGGTCACAATGAGTAAAAGTATACTGCACTTATCCTGAACAGTTGTTAATCTCTATCTCTTAGATACTGCAGTCTACTTGTGTTTCACATGACCTAACTCTAAATCTCTATTGTTACCTTTGATATGTATGCCAAAACTGTGTACATGTATGTAGGCTACAATTACAGGCCATACATAGACAACTTTTTCGTTCAAACATTATAAATGTTGATAATAATTTGATTTTGCACATGTCACCAGGAATCACAGGTGATCTTAGGTGTTCAGTGTTTGACATAGTTTCTTTCCTCTTTAGCTGCATGATTTAAATCACTCTTCTCAGTTACCTGAACCTGTCGCTTAATCCTCTCAGCTGAAACGAAGCCACATTATATACCTTCCTTCCTCTGGCAGTCTGTTTTTGTCATAAATAAATACAATGACATACAAAAGTATGCACTGATTGTGTGCCATGATGACAGATACTGACCTCTTTTTTAAAAGATGCTATATGTAAACAAGGGTGACCCAACTATGTGCTCTTACTTAGACACCTACATCTGCTAATCCAATTTGCCGTGCAATTTGCTCCACAATTGGTTTGCTCCAGAGATACTTTTCAAGCTTTCAGCAAATTGAAAGCTTTGATATTTTTAGAATTTTTGTAATATCTGTGCTTGCACTTTTAAAATATAGTGACTTAACTTCGGCAGTGAACATGGCCACTGCTCAATTGCATTAACATCTTGTATCCAAGATCCTCCCTTCACTAATGTCAAAATGTAATCCTTGCCAGCTAATGAACTATCAAGTCGGATTTCAAGTGCAGAGTAAACCTCGACCGGATGCCCCAACCTTTCCAACTCACCAGGCAAGAGGCGCAGCAGCCACACAGTGTGGAGACAGTGCCAAGAGACGTGTCAGGGATCCAAGACATTTTGACATCTCCCTTTGATGGAAAAACAGAAACAAATGGAAAAAGGATATTAATTTGCATCAATTTAATTTGGAGTAAACCTTTTTGATAACTGACTTGGACAAGAAAGAAGGTAAGAAAACACAAAAATACATTACTTGACATGCAGTAGAGACACAACAGAGACATACACAATTAAAATGTAAAAATAAAATAAAATAAAATAAAATAATAATTTTAGTTGCATTTAATTTTTGAATTACTTGTGCACTGCTAACCTGCTGTTACTTTGCCTCTGCTCTGAGAACACAGCTATGCATTATATGTCTTGTCCAAAGTCCCTATCAAATAAATAAATGAAATATCCGTACATGTACATTTATATAGTGGATTTACATTGTGACCCAAAACCTCAATAACTTGAGAATAATAAATTCAATGAAATCACACTTGCTCCTCGAATGCACTTAAAATATAAGTGCATTATTTCACTGTGTTCTGAGGTCAATAGAATTCTGTTGATACGCACAAACATATTTAAACAAGAGCAGATCAAGGTTTTGTCAAGCAGGTCAATCATCAATAAGTAGGTCTCTGGTATCAACTGTTAATTGGATTGTGTCAAGTTAGGAAAAGAACCAATTTGGCAGACAGTATTTGCGCTAGGTGTACCGGGTCAAGACAGAGCAGCTTATTCACATGAAATTTATACACCCAACTGGCTTAACTAAGAGATTAGTCATGTACTTTGTGTTTCTCTACAAAAACAAACAAACAAACAAAAAATATTAGTGTGTTATCAAAACTACTACTACTATAAGGTGTGTGCATGGACAACTCTTGGTTTATATTTTATGCTATAATTTACTGTTATACTCCAGTTTGAACAGCAGGGTGCAGCACACTGTAAGATAAAAGTTTATCTCTTTGTTTCTTTCAACAACATTGACTTGTATATTGTTTTTGTCCAGATTGAACCATGGATATTGGAGGCTTGGAGACAGTGGTGGCCAATTCGGCTTATGTATCAGCCCGTGGCAGTGTGGATGGAGCTGCTGCAGCCACCATGAGAGACAAGAAGATGCGTGCCAGACTCAAACTCCCTCACATCAGAGAATGTGATGAAATGAAAACCAAAGTAGACAGTGCTTTTGACAGCATGTGTGTCAAACAGCCTATAGGCAAACGCCTGTTTCAGCAGTACCTGGACAGCGACGCCACCCACAAGAACGCTGGGCAGCTGTGGAAAGACATTGAAGACTACATTGTTTGTCAGGAAAAGGATAGACTGCAGAAGGCCCAAAAAATTGTTAATAAGTATTATGAGTCCAAGTCCAAGACTTTTTGCAGTTTCCTGGAGGAGAAGGCTGTGACTCGAGTGAAAGAAGATCACAAGAACCTGCATGGAGACCTGTTTAAGGAGAGTCAGCAGCAGCTGCTCAAACATCTGGAGAAGAGTGCTCTGGCAGGGTTCAAGAACAGCATGTACTTTCTGCGTTATGTTCAGTTCAAGTGGCTAGAGGGCCAGCCCGTCAATGAGGATTGGTTCATGGACTTCAGGGTGCTGGGAAAAGGAGGTTTTGGAGAGGTGTTTGCCTGTCAAGCAAAAGCAACTGGAAAGATGTATGCAAACAAAAAGCTGGACAAAAAGCGCCTGAAGAAGCGCAAGGGCTATGATGTAAGACATTACCTGTAGGGAAAAACATATTCTACACAAACTAGTCGCTGGATAGTCCCATTTCACCCACATCAAAAATTCATAACATTGGAGTGTTTGGAAAAGCAAAGATGGTGAACCAGTATTATACAAGCTCAACAGCTCAGTTCAAAGAGGCTTGTGGTCGTCTTAAAGACCTCCCAAAGCTTCTCATCCTCGTACCCAGACACAAGGCATAAACCTCTGATATGGAGGCTAAAGGCTAAAACTATATCTCTTGAATGCACACAACAGCAAACACTAACCACAAATTGCATTTATTTTGTTTTAAATGTTTCCAAATACCTTTCCCGTTGGAAGTTTTGTTGAAAATATAATATAATATCAACAAAAATGTCAAAAAAACAAACAAAAAATCAAAACAGAAAGACAGGTTCAGAGAGCACATTTTCTAAATGCATGTTTTTTGCACTAATATTGTCCACACATTTGTTTTAAATTCAGGGTGCGATGGTGGAAAAGAGGATCCTTGCTAAAGTCCACAGTCGCTTCATTGTGACTTTGGCTTACGCCTTCCAGACCAAGACGGAGCTCTGCTTAGTCATGACCATCATGAATGGAGGTGATCTGAGGTAGTTAATATATTTGTATGTACGAATCTGAATCCGAAAACTTTATTGTCCACAGATGTGGAAATTTGCCTGTAAAACTGTAAATTTACTGACATGAGCAAATTAATTACATTATTTACCAACAACAGCATGCTTGCTTGCTTGCACAGACTCAGCTTCACTAATCAGCCTACAAGAGATAAAGCTCACAATCAATGTACATTGTGGGCTCTTACTGTGCAACAATAGAGATCAGTGGGGTCTGGGGGTCTCAGAGGGACATAAATATAAAAATGATATCAAAACTTAAGACTATTACTCAAACTATTATTTGTAATTTACAACTTCAAATCATCATTAAGCCGCTGCATTAGTATTTTTATTTTTATAAGTAAACCCATGGGATTATCAGCTCAATAAAGGGGCTGCACCGCTGCAGACTTTAGAGATGGCCGATATAGATCAGGCTGATGCAAGCCAATCTTCAAGTGTACATCACTGTAATGTCCCTCCACAGATATCACATGTACAACGTTGATGAGAAAAACCCTGGCTTCAATGAGAAGAGGGCCTGTTTCTACACCTGTCAGATCATCTGTGGACTGGAGCACCTGCACCAGCACCGGATCATCTACAGAGACCTCAAGCCCGAAAACGTCTTGCTTGACGACGCAGGTCAGGGTCAAGTTATAATAAAAACTCCTTTTAATACAGTAGTAATCATACAAGAAATGTGCTGTATAAAAGAAAGTGAGAACAATCATGGAAACACAAGCTTGTAAATGTACACTGCAATAATCTTAACGTTTTACTTTTAGGACATGTACGTCTGTCTGATCTGGGTCTGGCCGTTGAACTTCCCCCAGGAAAAGACAAGACCAGTGGATATGCAGGGACACCAGGTACAAGGTTAAACAAAGATGTCTTATGACAGTGTACAGTCGTGAACTGTGCCCCTTAATTTTCTGTTTGTTTTGGTAGGCTTTATGGCTCCAGAGCTGCTCCAGAAGAAGGAGTATGACTACTGCGTGGACTACTTCACTTTGGGAGTCACTCTGTTTGAAATGATCGCCGCCAAAGGGCCTTTCAGAATCAGAGGAGAGAAGGTCCTACATTAAATACAATAAACCTCAAGGTTCTTGATAGTTATAGGACCAAAAAAAACAAACAAACATGTGTTTTCTTCTCAGGTTGAAAATGAGGAAGTGGCACGCAGAATCATAAATGACCCTGTCAATTATACTCCTGCCTTCAGCAAAGATTGTAAAGACCTTTGTGAAGGTTTGATGATGAAAGATGCAGCAAACCGACTAGGGTTCAAAAATAATGAGTGCGCTGAGCTCAAGAGTCAGCCCTTCTTTAAGGACATCAACTGGGGTCGTTTGGAAGCAGGTAAATGTCATCACCCTTTTGAAAATCATGTGTTTATAAGAGCAATATCAACAGTTATCTATCTCTCTGAACAGGCATGCTTCCTCCACCATTTGTTCCTGATCCAAAAATGGTCTATGCCAAAAGTATTGATGATGTGGGAGCCTTCAGCTCCATCAGAGGCATAGTTATGGATAACAAGGATAACGAGTTCTTTACTGAATTTGCATCAGGGAACATCCCCATCCCCTGGCAGGAGGAGATGATTGAGACTGGTGTGTTTGGAGAGCTGAACATCTGGGGAGAGAACGGCAAACTGCCAAACGACCTTGACCCAAATTATGTTGAAGCAAAAGGTGGTGGGTGTATAATGTTCTGAGAAATATCAACCCAGTAGCTTTCTAAAAGGGTTTCAAAAGAAAGAAAAAAAAAGCTACTAAAGGTAAAACAATAAATGTTGTTTTGCTATTTTGAAGCCATTATTTAAAAATAATACATAATATGGATAGTTAGCCCAGCTAAGATACGTTACCTTATATTTATATCATGTTACGATGCTTACATTATTTATATTGTATAAAATATGATGAAGGTTTAGTGGATTGATCTGGAATATTATGTACAAAGTTTAAAAGAACAATGGTTGTTGATAAAATGTTGATAAATGTAAATATGACTGCTCTTACGACCAGTGCAAAAAGGAAGCATTGCATATAAGATATTCCAATTTATTTTGTATAGAAAGCTATCGTTGTAATATACAGTGCTTGCTACATTAATTTGTAAATGCTTATAATGTTTATTTTTGTCGGAGTCATTAGTGAATAATTAATAAATGCTGCAAAGTGAAGTGTTTCTTTTAATTTAGGATTACAAAAAAAACAGCAAAATAACAGGTCATTTAAAGAATTTCCCCTTGGGGATTCTGATAAATTATGAGAATATATTCCAATGGTATACATATGGAAATAAATCATACAATATGAATATATGTTTATTTTTAATTGGTTCAACTCCCATGTGAAACAATCAACATAATTATTTATTTTAAATTAATGGTAGATAACAGAGCACTGTTTTGGTTTGATAAATGCTCAGAGTTCCTGTAAATCTGGGACTGCAGATGGGAAATAGTAATTTAGCTATAATCTGGTGCAAAACATACTCTACACTGCGTTCCAAATTATTTTGCAAATTTTATTTTTCTCTGATTTTGCCAAATAGTCAATATCAATGACAGTCACATTTAAAGTACAATTCAAATGTTATTGAACAAACCTCTCAATGATAACAGTACTTAAAAAAAAAAATGATAACAGTATTTTTTTTCAAAAATACTGTTATCATTGGGGGTATCAAACCATGTTATTATTGTAAAGAACTGAAAATGGTCATTTGTTAAATTAGAAGCATTAGCAGGTCATATTTACTGAAATCAAAAGCTATTTCAATCAAAACATCTGAACAAGTCAAGTTACATTTTAACATAGGAGCCCATATTTGATTGGAGCTTCACAATTCTTGCATCCACTGAACTTGTGAGTTTGTGGAGAGTTTCTGCTTGAATTTCTTTGCAGGACGAGAATAGCCTCAGAGCTACTGTTTGGATGTGAACTGCCTCCATCATAGATTTTTGGCTTGAGGATGCGCCCAAAGGTTCTCAATAGGTTTGAAGTCAGGGGAGGATGGGGGCCACACCATGAGTTTCACTTCTTTTATGCCCAGAGCAGCGGAGCATGCAGAGGTATTCCTTGCTGAGATCAATCAAATCAAACTTTATCTATAAAGCGCTTTTCATACAGAAATTGTAACACAAAGTGCTTTCCAATTTACATATTAAAATAATTCCCCGAACCCACCCCCACCCCGCCCCCACCATCCCCACATTAAAACTTCCACAGAAACACATAAACACGCACACACGCGCACACATTCACGCACACATTCACACATGGGCATAAGGGTGAACTAGCTGTGAGAGCACCATCAGAGGAGCTGTCTGCACCAGGAGCCGAGAGTCACCTGCAGCCAGAAGACACAGACTCAAGACCCAGAGGAGAGATGAGGCACACACCAAACCTCCACCAGGGGCCCATGAGCCAGCGCCCAGGGGCCACAGCCGACCACCACTCCTTGTACAGAGGGCCCCTCAGAGGAAATGATGGTGCATTGGCTGCATGAAGATGATACGGAAAGCACAGTACTATGTTTTGTACCATGGAAGAAAGTGGTCGGTCAGAAACTCCACATACTTTACAGAGGTCATTTTCACACCTTCAGGGGTCTTAAAGGGGCTGACCAGCTCTCTCCCCATGATTCCAGTCCAAAACAGAACCCTCCTCGCTGACCTCACAGCCTTGTTGGGACATGAAGAAGAAGAAGAATTTTTATTTATAGAGCGCTTTTCCACCTAATAGGCACCCAAAGCGCTTGGTGCACATGGTGGCCGTTCACCAACCATCCACCACTCCATCCATCTGAACCATCCAGGGTTGCACGGCACTCATCAGTGAACAAGACTGTTTGAAAATGAGTCTTCATGTATTTCTGGAGCCGTTTCTACTCGTGAGTATTGGTTAAGGGTGGCTCAATAGAAGGTTTATGCATAACTGCAGCCTCTGGAGGATCCTACACCTTGATGTTCGCGGGACTCCAGAGGCACTAGCAGCTTCAAATACCCTTTTGCTGCTTTGTAATGGCATTTTAGCAGCTGCTCTCTTAATTTGATGTATTTGTCTGGCAGAAACTTTCCTCATTGTGCCTTTATCTGCACAAATGTGCTATAAATCAGCTATAAATCTCTTAATAGTGCGATGATCACGCTTAAGTTTTCATGAAATATCTAATGTTTTCATACCTTGTCTAAGGCATTCACGCTTTTCGACACTAGGGAGATCTTTTTCTTTCCCATAGTGCTTGAAAATGGTGGTCTGTTTATTAATGTGGAAGGATCTTCTTAAGTCATTTTTCCTTTAATTGGACTTACCTGGCAAACTAACTGGCACAGATGTCTGAGAATGATTTCCCTGACACACAATACCATCCCTGAGTTTCGCTGGAAAACACTTAAACACAATTTGCATCATACTTTGGAACGCGGTATATTTTAAGTTTATGTCCCTTCAAATAAGGACTAAACTGCTGAGTATTTCAAGACAAAGTGCCTTCAATATAAGTGGCCCTTCAAAGAACAATGAACCATTCTACAACTTATGGCAGCCGGTAACTTTTTCAGATCTTTGTAATTAAATAAAACCATAAATACAGCTCTTTATTGTGGAAGTTGGTTGATAAGTTATGTATTTGTGCATAAAATGTTACACCCCTCAAAACTGTGATTTCATCGAAACCATGACAAGTGCCGTGACTGTTCAGGCCCGTGCTAAATGTCACTATTTAAAGAGTGGTTTACAGAAATATTAATCCATCATAATGCACAGCCAGTTTAGGTAAGGATTAGTCATGGAAATGTGGCACTAATTAATCAACTGAAACCCATTATTTTACTTCACTTCACCTTAAATTCCCCTCAAAGTTAGAAGTTAAGTGCGAGAATAAAAACTAATACTTCAAGTGAACTCTCCCTTGAAACACAGGGGGTCAATGCGGACACAAGCAATTCAATCAAATAGTTCAGGTCACAGAGGGAAGGGCCAAGAAATAAAATATTAACACAGTGATCTATGATCCAAAGCAGCAATGTTCGTATCCTTTTAGCTGAGTATATGGCAGTACTTTGTTCCCGATGATTGGCTGCTGAAGGATTTCGATAAGATACAGTTTCTGTGAACATAGATGAAAGCAATAAGACGAGTCATAAATATCAGACACCTAGCTTTACCTTAAAATGCACAGAGTAGGGATGCTAAAAAAATGATATTGCTATTCAAATTATATATATTCTTAATGTACAGCAAATGACTAAATAAGGGTGTGTCCTGCTGCCTGCCTGTCTCCATTTTAAACTTCACTATGTCAATACGATTTCAAAAGACAAATATACACCATTTCAATAGATGTAACTCTGTGTCCACATTCACACATGTTAATACTTAACCAATGTTAAAACAGACGTCTTCACACTTGAATAAATCATTCATCTGTTGTCTATTCTGAATGTAGTATTTGCTTATGAAAATGAGCATAACTTCACAAGCTACCACCAATTCATCAAAAGACAAGATAAGACAATGCCCAAGACAGGAGAGATAATATTAGTACTATGAACTTTAGAAAGTAAAAATACTTACTATACCATGCATCATCAAATTTGTATAGCAAATTTGTTCACAAAAAAAAAAAAAAAGAATGTTGAAAAAAACTGATTTGTTAAATTAATCCAAATGGCTCTTCAAACCAGCTGACTTAAGGTTGTGAGAAGTGCCTTATCACATCTATGAACTGAAGCAATCAAACGTGTAAAAAAAAGTGCTCAGTGTATGCCTACTTTTCTATGGTTAAAACTGTCATCTTGGGCGGGAATAGCAGCCTCATAACGTTGGTACAGCCGACAAATCAATGTTCAAATTAGTCTGGGAGCATGAGAAAAAAATCCTGTGTCAGTTCTCACACTCCCAAAATGTACATCAGATCCACTAGTGGCCAATAGAGCTCCTTGCCCTGGAATCTTTGTATTTATTTTTCACATTTTTGCTAATTATTTATCAAGTACTTTTTAACATGAGGGATATTGTTGAAGTTGTAGCACTTTTCCTAGGCTTTGTTAGCTGGATTTTAATTTTTATTTCTTTGGAGGATAAATACTGGAGAGAGTCTACTCAAGATGGCAGTGTCATTATAACGTCAACCATCTACGAGAATCTGTGGATGTCTTGTGCAAGTGACTCGACAGGGCTCTACAACTGCAGGGATTTTCCTTCACTTTTTGCTCTGCCAGGTATGTCTTCTTTGTGTCTTATTTCAACTAGATTTTTTTTTAGAATTTAAGAGAACTAAAACATACAGCAGATTAGACAAAATGTGAAAGAATGTTTGAAATCTGTCTGAAACGTATTTTTAAAAAACGTTAATGTCTTGCTTCCCTATTGATGATTCAGATTTGTAAAAGCTGAGTGTGCATTTTATGAGGGATG
This sequence comes from Rhinogobius similis, assembly GCA_019453435.1. NCBI lineage: Eukaryota > Metazoa > Chordata > Actinopteri > Gobiiformes > Gobiidae > Rhinogobius > Rhinogobius similis. Next base: position 27,004,930 of record CM033637.1, on the reverse strand, counting down.
TATTGTATACAGTTTAACAGAATAGGATTCTCGGTTTATTCTTGTCTGAAGACTAGAATATTAAAGGCTGTTGTAAACTGCAACTGTCTAATCTGATCAAAGGTACCATATCAGAAATACATTGGATTACTCGCATCATACTTTGCTGTTTACATATAATTCTAATCATCTTACAACTCTGGTAATAATAGGAATGTGCATGTAACTGCAGCTACTGCATGTTTTTTTGTGTAATTAAAAGCAATATTAAATATATCTCTGGTGAATGCAATATCATAAATAAAAGTAATACAAATAAAAGTAATACAAAATTATGAATAAAATGTTATCACAACTTTAGATGGTGTTAAGGATTGTGATGCATTACATGCTCATTACCTTCAACTAACTGTTTGACCATTTCGCATTAAACATGTTTGTTTTTACTTAATAAGTGTTTGATAATGTTGACACAGTGTTCAAAGCAGGTGTCGGAAAGTGACTAATGACTTTGGGTCTATAGACCTCAGTGCGAAGGTTGGACTTTTCTGTTGTCTCTGAAGATAAGCAAACATTTGTCGCCTTAAAAGAGGCTGAAAAGAAAGGAAAATAATGGGGGAAATCATAAGTTAACATTAATCATTGATCTCAGGTTTCTGAGGAGCCCTTCTGAGGTGTTGTGAAAATGAGAGAAGCATTTCTACATTGAACTGGCTAACTAATAGCTCAGAGATCAAATTCCCAGGGAAAGTAAGTTTCATTTGGTAAAACATTTAGCTGGATTGGGAAATTAGGCAAAAATGAATGCTGTTGTGGAGGCTTTTGCCTTTTTCCTTGGTTTTCTGGGCTGGTTGATGGTTGAGATTGCTCTGCCTAATCGATACTGGAAGGTGTCCACAGTGGATGGTAATGTTATCACCACATCCACCATCTATGAGAACCTCTGGATGTCCTGTGCCACCGACTCAACAGGAGTGCATAACTGCCGTGACTTTCCATCATTGCTGGCACTGAGTGGTATGTGCTTCAGAGATATGGTTTTATTAATTTATTAATGGCTACTAATCAGGCTCACTGCCAAAGCTTTTGGTTTTACATGTGCCACTGATGATGCTCAGTTAGTGATTTAGAGAGATATAAAATAAGATAAGATAAGATAAGATAAGAGATCCTTTATTTGTCCCACAATGGGGAAATTCCACTGTTGCAACACACAGTTTAGGACAGGAATGAAAGAAATAGGCGCATGCAATAAAAATAGGATAAATAAAGATGGTAGTAAAAAATACAATATAAAGTATAAAGTATAAAGTGCACACTCTAAACTAAAGTGGCTTAAGTGTATTGTTATATACAGTAAGTGAGTATGGTGAGGTAAAGTGTATTAATAGTATGTTAAATTATATCGCACATGATTATTACAGGTGAATGACACATGTTACAGTATTGCACATGATTGTAGCGGGTGAATGGCACATGTTACAGTATTGCACATGATTATAGCGGGTGAATGGCACATGTTACAGTATTGCACATGATTATAGCGGGTGAATGGCACATGTTCAGGGCTAACAGTGTTCATTGTAAAGTCTGACAGCAGAGGGAAGGAAAGACCTGCAAAACCTCTCCTTCACACAGCGAGGGTGAATCAGTCTGTCACTGAAGCTGCTCTCTCTGCTCTCCTGCAGGGGGTGGGACTCATGGTCCAGCATAGACGTGAGTTTTGTCAGGACCCTTCTGTCCCCCACCTCGTGCACTGAGTCCAGAGCACAGCCCAGAGCACAGCCCAGGACGAAATTCAAAAACTATGCTGTTATGTTGGGCAGAAGTAATAACAATAACAACAAGATATTTGGGTTTTAGCTGAAATTGTGCACTGTGTAATTTCTAGTAGTTGTTGCAATTAGTATTCCAGTTGTAGTCATAGAGGAACTGTGCTGCCTGTACTGGGTCTTCCCATAGCACTTTCAGTGGAAAGCTTTGGGCAAGTAAAGGTGCTGTGTATTTTGTGGTGATTCTCCATAATTGGAGCACTTGTCTCACACTGATGGATCAGTATAGGAGTTCAGCCGCAATGACTAACCTGTGCGGAGCTCTGCTCGTGTTGTGGTGCTGCCCCACGCCTAATAGCTGTAATAGCTGTAATAGATGATAAACGGCTGATAAGATTGAACAATGAGAACCCGGTAACTCTTGTAATGTGATTACTGAGTATATCAAAGAACTCCTCTCTTATCAACAGTTATTATTATTTTTTTATATGACTATATAAACTAGGATTATGTTTTTGAAAAGGTAAGTCCAAGTACTCTTGTCCTGTTATTTGCTTTAAAAAGAAACTGTTATGTGGTTTAAGACATATTACTTTCCCAATTGTACTTAAAATGGGTAGGTGAACTCTGACCTTTACTTGTTCCTGGTGTTTGTGTGCAGGCTACATCCAGGCCTCGCGGGCTCTCATGATTGCTGCCATTGTTTTTGGGACATTTGGTCTCGTGGCAACTCTGGTTGGGATGCAGTGCTCTAAAATTGGAGGAGAAAATTATGTCTTAAAAGGAAGAATTGTTGCAATAGGAGGAGTGTTCTTTCTATTACAAGGTAAATACAAAAAATATATAAACAAATCACTCTATCAGATATCGGATTGGTTGGACACATAGAAAAGTCTCACTTAAAAATGTTGTAATCTGTTTTTTTTAAATACTTATCTCCCTTTTTGACTTTGGTCTCATCCAGTATAAAAACTCTGTGTTTACAAAAGCTATCAGTAAATGAGTCACTTGTTCAGAAGGCCATCAACTGAGCTGCCCAGGGCCATGTTCATATTGGTCTATTGTAAACTGAATCATATACATTTACCTTTATCTCATATGAGTTGTTTGAAGAGAAAAGAATGGTTAATAATTAACTTAAGGCGAGACCCTATAGGCACTACACCCATTTTCTTTCAATTTTTTTATTTTTTGGTCAGATTGCTCTCTCAACATATCGGCGGAAACAACAAACTTGTCCAATCTGCTCTTAAATATGTTTTTTTTTTTTTTTATAATTTAACCCACAATATCCATAGATTTCTTAAAATGCATTTTAAGTAAAAAAAACATTTAAAAAATCTGTCAAATCTAGTTTACTCAAAAACTAAATAAGAAATCCAAAGTAACATGAACTAAGAAACATGAACTAAGAAATTTAAACCTGGTTTTGGCGATTTTTAAGATGTATATGTCCAAATATATGTATTTTTTGGCAATTTTTACACATATGCCTCATTTCTACATGAAAACATTACGTGATGAAAAACGTATAATATATTTTTTTCTTACATTTATGTGTGTAAACTACAAGAGATGTTTCAAATTGATATCTTTTTTATATGATATCTTTTGATTTTTTCTTCTTCACCCGCAATGTCTCACCTTAAATTTAAATAACCACATAACCACTAAATGTATTTTAACTATATTGTTTAAAGGATTAAAGTTGTTTTGGTCCTTGAAGCCAGAGAACACCAATCACCATTTTTGCCAGAAGTGTAAGGCAGTTTCAACCTTTTTTTCTTTCTCGTATTAGGAATTTGCACCCTGATTGCCGTGTCCTGGTATGCAGCCAACATCACACAGCAGTTTTTTGACCAGTTTTATCCAGGAATAAAGTAAGTTAAATTATTCTAATATATTGTAGAAAATAAATCACACTTTTCACCACATTACCTTCTAAATGTTGTTTAGGTATGAGATTGGTGAGGGTCTGTACATTGGTTGGTCTTCGGCAACACTGGCCATTTGTGGCGGGGCGTGTCTCCTGTTTGCCTGCAAAGGAAAGACAACAGATGAAAAAGTGTACGTGATCTCCTGATAAGTGTCCGTTATTCCTGCAAGATGTGACTGATCTTAAATTTATCATCTTGAATTACAGGCCCTATCCGTACCAGCCATCGTCCAGAAGTCATGTCTTCTCAGTTATGGCACCATCTCAGTCTGTTCCCAGCAACTATGGAAGAAACGCATATGTTTAAAATGTGTCTACAACTCAGATCTAGGGATTTTGATATAATATGCATAGGTAAGATATGATAAACAACAACAAAAAAATCCAATCAAATAAAAATCTGATTTGTCTAGAAAAAACTACTGCAATGTCTAAAATACTCCATGTCTATTCTTGGAACCATGTACATGTTTATATATATATTTTTAATTTTGTGTGTGAGACTATCATAAACAGTTACTGGAGTTAATGACAACCAACAGACATAAGACATCAGAATTAAGTATTTTGACCCTTCCATTCTTAAGTTACAGCTAAGAAACAGAGATTTCTTATCTTTCAGATTTTAATACATCATGTGTTAAATGTGTGTTTTGAGTGTTTTTTTTTTTATAAACAATGAATAAAATGCTTCATTAGTGTACGTTTATTGGGTATGATTATAATTTATAATTGAGCCCTTCTTTAGTGCATGATTTGTACAAGAATCCAACAACATTTTGTGGATATCTCGGGACCTGCAGGGGCAAATAAGACAACCCACATTCATCTGCTGCAGTCTAACACCACCGCATTGTCCCCCTCTGTATTATTGTTTGATGATACTCACACTTTAAAGCTATGTATTAAAGAAAATCAAGACATGCACAAGTACAACTGAATGGCTGCAAAGAATCTTTTGGTATGCAGATGGAAGAATCCTTCTGAGCCATTTATAGAAGAACGGCTTAACAAATACAAGGACATCGCACAACTTGAGCTTTCAGCTGCAAGTATACATGGCGCTCATGCCAATGGTAAGCAGGCAAGTAAGGTATTTATGAGTTAATCCTAAATGTTTACCAAATAGTAGATGAAGATGATGTAATTGTTTTCTTAGGATCTCCTTCTCGTTCTTCCTTCTCTCTCAGTTTTCTCTTCACTCATATCTGGGTTGGATATGGGAGAATATGCAAATGCCACAAGGAAATAATCACAAAAACCTAGAAGACCTATGAGAAACCACTCACGTTTGTACACTGCCTAATATATAGTTTGAATGTATGTAATGGATGGGGCAGGGTTGTGTATCAGCTGATGTGCGTTTCAAATCCATAAACTCCTTACTCAGAGCACCAAACACTCAACCACTTGGCTCTCCTCAACAGTGTAATATACTGTGATTGGATAATACAAATTATGTGATGATTATTTTTTTCCAAGAGTAATGTTTGTACTGCTTGTTTGAATGATAAATGAACACTATTTTACCACATATATTAAAATTATGATTTTATTATAAAACAAACACATTAATAACTTTAAAAGAAATGTGGCAAAAAGTCAGATGCTAGTTGTTAATTAAATCTTTAGGAGCTTCCTTCACCAAGTTATCCAAACTTAGACCATCAAAGCGTATGAAGTGCCATCCTTCACTATCAGTGAGGTCCTGAGCACCTTTAGCTGCGTAGAAATCTCGGGCTGGAGTGTTCCAGTCTAAAACAGACAGCTGCAGCCGGACACATTGCTTCTCTGCTGCAACCTGGAACAAAAAGGAAAAGTTGTTATGGCAAACCCAACAGGTACCAACACAAAAACTAGATAATGATTGATCCATAGCCACAAAAACAATAGGTTACCTTTGCAACTTTGCTCATCAAGCCTTTGCCAATGCCTTTACCTTTAAAGAAAAAAATCAAATATCAAAATGCTTAACTTTCTTAAATTGTAATCTTGGCTCCATTTTCACCTCTGAATTCTGGCATGACATAGAGGTCTTCCAGGTAAACTGTTCGCCCCTCCCATGTGCTGTAAGTGTAAAAGTAAAGTGCATATCCAACTACTGTGTGACCTGTAATTCAAACACACACATATCAATAAATTATCTTTAAATTTTAGTAAGGAATTGTTTTAAATAAAAGCCTAACATATAGATACCACATTCAGATCTGTGCTCATCAGACACTTCAGCGATCAGACATTCAAAAAAAGGATTGTGACAGAAACCATCACGTTCCAGTTCTGAAACATAAATAGATTACATGACAGGTGATTTTCTTGGCTTAAGTATTAAGCAGTAGTATCTTGAACTTATGACTACTTTCTAGTACATTAGTACAAATAAATAACCAAAAGATTGTCCTGCATTATTTGACTACACAGGCTATAAATCAAAGTGCATACCCCAAGTTACACTTCACATTTCACTATAGTTAAAGTGATTGTATTGTCCACTTTTAATTTATATTGTTGAATGGAGGATTGAACTGAAAAAGTGTTCCTTGGATGTAAATTTCATCGGAGTTATATTGATGGGATTTTGTTTGTGAATTAATTATTTGAAATCAACACAGTACAACTTTTCTTTACAAATGCTTGGCAGAAGTAAGGCCATGGTTTATTATTACCCACAGGAGGCAGTCTACCGTTAAAAAAAAAACATGCACGTTATTTAGACAGAAAATCAGGTGCAACGACATACCTTCGTAAGAAATTTTTACTTTGTTTGGCATCTTCTCAAAAACAGCTAACTCCTGCAAAGTAAAAAACAAAACAAAACACGTTTGTTGTAATGCAATTTGCCATTTGAACTTTGATGTGTGGAAACCGAGGTAAAAACAATGCACTTGCCATGATCATTCGTGCGATGTCTTTGCAGTCTTCTTTTTTTGCTGCTCGTATTCTATAATTCATGTTTGTTTACTTATAACGCTATATCTACGAACACCCACAATAAACTAGGAGTTGAGGAGAAAAATGTACCAATCGCGGTGAGATTTTACGCTTTTAACCCTTAACCTGCACAAGGACATCCGGGGTAAAAGTTTTTTTTTAACACGCAAGTAATTATGGGAGTTGTAGTAATTATGGTGTAGCGTAGTCTTCTCAGAACAGTGATGTTTTACAGAACATTTGCAGGTCCACTCAGGTGAGATGGTGAGACTCAGAAATTACAAACCAATGACTATTGTGTTGTGTCACCAGAGATCAAAAATAGAAAAAATATTTTATTTTTGCTTAAAATATTCTGTCACACTGTAATCACTGCTTGGACATGATACTGACATACAAATAAAAGATGCACAACAACTGTCCACAAAAAGTTGTAATTTATACAAAACAGATTTATTCTGAAGTAAAAAACAAACATTAAATCTATAATAATATATGAAGACACCATATAGATGACAGTTTCCACTGGACATTACTGTATTTACAAATTTGTCATGAATCTGCTCTGTAACAGAGTTCAGATAGTGTCCATCAAGGGTTTGAGATAGTTTGCGTCCAGCTGCACCAATGTCTTAAAAAAAAAGTTAAAATGTGTCAGTGTGGCGACTGTGTGCTTGCTCCAGGCGAGTCGGACCGGTTGATCCCAGGATCTAAAGATGAGGAAATGGAGGTTGGAAGCACAGAGCTTTTAGTCTCCAGTGAAGAAGAGGCAGATGTCGGTAACGACACAACAATGTATTTCTGCAGAGGCCTAGATGCAGTCAATGCAGACCCACTTCCAGACTCTAGTTTTACTAAAGGTTGTAAGGTAGATGAGGCACTGGGAACAGTGCTGGTGACTGGAGAGGCTGTTTGAGAAGAGCTGAGCGTGATCACCTACAAAAAATATGAAAATTGTATTTTAATTTGGCAAACTGTCTTGTTTATTTATTTAACTGGATGAGTCTAAAGACAGCAGAGTCATATCTGAAAGGCTGAATAGAAATGTGAACAAACAAAACAGTTTAATGGTGAAACCTTTGTACCTGCTGAGTAGAAGCAGCTCCTGCACTAGTGGCCATCACAATGTACTTTGTGGCAGGTGGAGAAGGCTGAGAAGGCGTCCCAGGACGAGGCGACATCAGTGCTAGGGAACTTGGCACTTTGATGATGCTGGGGGTTCGAGGTCCTGTCGATCCACTTAGCCCGGTTTGAGAGACTGAGAGAGTTGGCCGCGGCTACAAGACAAATATTCTCACAAATACTGTATAGAACTTCACACATTATTGTATAATTTTTCATACACGTGCACATTTAAGAATACTAACTGTACTCACTTGTGTGATTGTTAATGTGGTTCTATTGACTTGCTGTGCCTGGAGTGCTGCCTGATTTCTGGCCTTAATTACATGAGAGCAAAGCATCGGTCCAAGGTGACCATAGTCCACACGATACTGATCCACATTATCAGGCTGAGGACGGATCTTTGCAATAACGCTGGCGCAGTGTTTCTTAAAGAAAGACACAATGTTATGTTCAATGATTATACAACCATCAATTAAAAAAAGTTCTGTCCCGGTCAATTACCAGTAAGAGGCTTTGAACATGGTCAGCTCCTATTTTATCAATATTGGAAATCACTGGCCCTTCCATCACTGCTTTGATGCGAGCACCCTCTACAGCAAGCCGAGGAAGAATAAGTGTCTTTATCACCTACGAAGATTTTAACAAAATTTAGGCTTTTGTCGATACATCTGCAAACAACCAACAAGGAACATACAATAATACTCACATCAGTACCCAATTCCGCAAGTCCAGCAATGCAGCCATAACGTGTTGTCCACTGGGTTTTATCGTCTAGCAAACTCTGGAAGATGCCATCCAGAAATGTAATTTTAAGTGAAACATCATCATAAACATCAAACCATTATCATTCATTTTAATTCAACTTTTATTTTGTGTTCGAGTTTAAAATAGACAAACACATGTACTAAATGTATGTCATTTCAATGTGTAGCTAAATTCTTACCTTTGTAAAGGTCTTTGTGATCCGAGACTGGATGTTGTTTGTTGTTGTACTGAATGTTTTACAGCTTTGGGCCATTAGTCGAGCAGCAAAGTCGCGTAGCGCCCAGTGGTTGTCAACATCAGGTCGCAAGCACAGCTGCTTACTCACAATGCAGGTCACAACAGCTGGAATGAGCTCATGCAACTATACACATTCACATACACAGTTAGAAAACCCTTAATAAGGTAAAACCATTTGTATTTAGTATATAACACTTTACTTACATATTTCTCCAAGTACAGGGTAGGGTTGTCCATTAGAGCTTTGACCATTCTCATCAGATAAATTAGGAGAGCCAAGTTGTTCTGTACCACATTTACACGGACCTTTTAAGACAAAGTTAAGAAAAAGTTTTTTGGGATTTTTTTTTCCAAGAAAAGAAAATGAAGATGGTATGAACAAGGTCTTTTTACCCCTTCAGAAATAAATGTGCTAAATCTTGGAAGCATCTGATACAAGCCAGGATCAGTTGCAATACTTTGTAATGCCTCCTGGATAAAGAAAAGCAGAATACAAGAATACATGTATTTCATAGAATGATGACCAGGAAACTCAAATAATAAACAAATGATAAAAGAATTTACAGCTCTCTTTGCTTCACAGGAGCCAACACACGCTTCTGTAATTTCCTTGTAGTAGAGTTGCTGCTCCACTGAGAGCTCGTGAGTGCTGCGTGGCTTCAGCCTGATCAGTCCCTTCTCTTTTCCTTGAAATGGATTTAACATATTAACATTTAACATAACACCAAATATGAAATTTCAACCACTCATATAAAGTTGGTGACTGACCTTTGCCATCGGCAGTTGTTCCACCTTGACCCTTTCCCTGAATTGCTCCATCCTCTTCCTGACCAGGCTTGACAACTTTGAGAGGTTCTGTCGATTCTGTCTTTTGCTGCTCTTTTGATGCTAATGACAGTAAAATTTACGTTACATATAGAACAGTGAATTAGGAGTCCAAACAGGCAGCATTGTTATCAGGACTTACCAGGCGGAGGATTTTCTGGAATTGATGGCTGCATCCCATCAATACTTAACCAGTGAGCTAGATAAAATAATATAAATAATCACTGTTAACCAAACACACACACTTCAGTATGTTGTGCAGGTTAACTACCTTTTAGGGAAACATCAAGTGGAACTCTGGGGAGTGGTGTGTTGATTATGTCACTGAGGTCAACTTCCTTTTCTTCATAAAAATGTAATTCCCTTCCACCACCACTTGCAAAACGAAAAGGAATAAACTCTTGGGACTGAAAGCCATATAGGGGCTGTGGGAAGTCAAGGTGTAAAATTAGTGAGCAAAGGACATTTGAAACAAAATGTTTAAGCATCAAAACATTAAACCATACATGTTTTTTCTTACCTCAACATTCTTGAGCTTAAGGGCATTATCTATATCACTGGTGGTTAATTTTCGTCTTTTTCCATGGTGCATAAACTTGAGTGCATCCTGTAAAAATAAGAAAGGTTGTACAATTGCCATAATTAAACGATCTTCAAACAGTCCATAAGACAATCCCTGAAACCTTTTCTACGATGAAACACGCCTGGACAAATGAGGGATTACATCAACGAATGCCATAATTAAACACATCATAGATTCATGTGATACTATGTAATTTACCTGTGCAATTTCTTTTATCCTGTAGCTGACCTCTTCGCTCAGGGCTACACAGCTGTCCTCCTGGAGCTGTCCCACACCAACAGACTCAGCCATGGCTTTCATGGACTCAGTTGGAAGACTGACTGAACATTGCTTCTGCCGCCGTTCCTCTGCCATTTCCACTGTCAGAGAAATACAGCATAAATGAGCATCTCCACAATGCAATGACACATTACTTATACAGTCTGTGCATACTGTGCATGTAATGCAAACAATAAATAAAAGTTTAAAAAGAAAGAGTTGTAATATTATTGATAACAAAGAAATCACATGTCCAAAGTTTCAGTACTGAAATCCTACAAATAGTTAGTTTACTTCAATAGTATAAGAAAATCTAAACACGCGGATGTGCGCTCATGTGTTACCGCCGTTACTATAAACAAACCCATTCTGTAAAAGCGGGCTTGTCAGTCTGAAGGAAAGAGGCTAAAGCAAAAATCAAACAACAATACCAACCATACAAATTTTAATTTTAACATTCAATGCACCACATTGTAGAAATTATTTTTAATTTAAGTAATTTATTGTCTATAAATCCAATTTTCAAGTGAGTTAGCTTAATTGCTAGAAAGCTAGTAGCTTCCCGTTACACTTACCTGTTTTAAGTTGCACTTTAATTTACTTTAATCCGGAACACGAACAAACAGAGACATTTGCTGTTAAGATGTCATCATTGTTTTACTTTGCAGAGCCAAAAAATGACAATGAATTTCCATCGCATGTTATTTGAAACTAAGAAATTGTCGGATACTGGAGACAACTCAATTCTGCATCAGCGCCTGTGATCCGTCGCCATTTTGAGTTCCGGTTGAAATATCGCGAGGAAACAAAAGGGACCGGGAAGACATTCAAACACTATTTACATCTGAAAAAATATGAATGCTAATTCACATATAGGCCTAAATTTAGGTTTAACGCCAATGTAGATACACAAAACAGGTTATTAATTTTTTATAAACGTTGTATTTGCTTACTTTGTTGATTTAGGGGTCGGAACTATTGACGGATCGAATACTTCGCCGGTAACTTTATGCAGTCGGAAACACGGAGCCTTGGCGTCGTGGAAGGGCATTTCAAGAAGTAAACATGTATAAAGGCATATTACGGAATTTGTTTTTAGGTCCAAACACATCGGCCAAATTCTCGGAGGCTTTTGCTTTGGCAGTTACATGTGGCAAATCCTCAACGACAAATTTTAGGTGAGTTTTCAAGTTCAGGTGAAAGAGGTATATCCTCATAGCTCGTTCTACTGAGGTTATTTGCTGTTATTTGATATGAATACCCAGACGCATTGAAGAGCTCTGTAGTGATAGTCTGTCGTAAGGTTTGTTGTTATTTTTATCTACTACTGTTTTCTTTTTTTTTTTTTCAGATCGATAAACACCACTGGTGCTAAAGGACTAAGAACATGTTCAGCTCAACTTTGTGAAAAGAGTGAAGCTTCTCCAAATGCACCAGTTAAGACAAAATCTTCTGACAACACATCTGACGTGGAGGTTAAAAGAAATCTAGCTATAGAGACAGCTAATGAAACGTCTCGGCTGGAAGTAAATTCAACATCATTAACAGCAGATGATGAAAGTATAACAGAGTCTCATGTTATAAGTGAATCAGATGCAGTAAAGCCTGTTATAGAGAAAGCTAGGAGTGGAAAGGAGGGTCTTCTGGACCTGCTTGGTACAATGAAAGTAGAACTAACTAACAAAAGGAAGCTAAAAAGTTTGAAGGGAAAACAAGATACTTTTCCCACGCCAAAACCAAGATTGACCTCCTTGGAGAGCACTATCAGTATGTTTCAGAATGCTACAGTGACAACTTCACAGCAAAGGTAACGACAGTGATGCAGTGATTTCAGTGCATATCTCATTTAAAGCGCCTTTGTTCATTATTTTATATTTTATTTTGCAGTGAAACTATTGCTCCAGACCTTGTTGCTGCTGCATCTGCTGCAGCTTCCACTCTCCCTAATCCCAGCCAGGCAGAGTCTGAGCTCCTCCAGCAACTGCGCCAGCATGAAACTATTTCTGAGGCACAAAAGAAAGGAGATGGGAACAATATAGGGTTGGTTGAGTTAAGATTACACGCAGTGCTTAATAATTTTTTAGAATAACCTAATTAAATTCTCAAAGAAATGCAGTTTCACATAATTACATTTGTTGCAACAGGATAATCATAGCAGAAATGAAAATAGGAAAGAATGCAAATCGAGCGAATGCTCGTCCGGCTAATCAAATAAGATTTGATGATGATGGAAGAGGTTACACTCAAGAACGAGGAATCACTGGTGAACTGGATAGTGTTCGAAAAAGGTATAATTTGAAATGTTGTTATTTTTATTATCAGTCATGTCTTGAATTCGTGTCCTATTTTATTAGGAGAAACCTGTTTACATCAAAGAAATTGAACATTTTCTCTTCTTCAGAACAAACAACGTTGCCCACACTTGGTAATGTCCAACTTTCCAACGTAATTATTCAGTAAATGTCATTTGTCAAATCTAACAACATACTGTTGTAACTTAGCACGAACAACTTTATGGGATATGGATTATGCTGACCAATTATCTACAGTGACCAATCATATGCCTCGTAATGGTTTTGAAGAAATGATCCAGTGGACGCAACAAGGGAAAATGTGGCAGTATCCTGTTGACAATGGTGTTGGTATGTAGTAATTTTGATTTATTTTATTATTTATAATAAATAAATAAATAATACATTTATTTATCTTTTTTATCCAAAGGACTTGAAGAGGAAGCTAGTGTACCCTTTCATGAGCATATCTTCTTGGAGAAACACTTAGAAGAAGGCTTCCCACGTCAGGGCCCTGTTCGTCACTTTATGGAGCTTGTGATTGCTGGTTTGTCCAGGAACCCACACCTGACTGTCCAGCAGAAGAAGGAGCATATCTTCTGGTTTAGAGAATATTTCTGTCAAAAAGAAGAAGTGCTCAAGGAGGATGATGTTTATCTAAATTAAAAGAAGATGTAAAAAAATCAAAAAGCAAACAACAAAAGCTCTGTACCACTATAGACATTAAATTAATAAAAAGTATTTCTTTGTGATTTCATCTAGTTAACTATTAAAACATAATAAGTAAAGGAGAGTACATGATGGAAAAATACTTGGATATGACACATTGTGATAATGATATATCAGTATAGGTGTGTGTGTGTTTGTGTGTGTGTGTGTGTGGCTGGCAGCCTCGCATCTGTCAGGGTTGCCGTGACTGCAGATGTAAAGCGTCTTTGTCTAAAAAGTGTTAAAAGATATCTTTACACTAAATAGTACTGGATAGCCAGTTATTCTAATGGACCCATGGTAGTAATGCGTGCTGTAACATTTGACATGAAACTTGTCAGTTCTGACTAGTACCGATAGGGGGGGCTTTGTGGCATGTCAGCAACACTAGCAGATGCGATTTGGTGTTACTTTCAAGGCCCATCAAGTGTAATTGAGTTTTCTTGCAGAATAATTTTATTTGGCCAGGTTTTCCACGGGATACTTCAATTTATCCCAGTTTATTTTTGTAACACCCAAAATCACACAGCAGTTGTCTCAGTGGCCGATAATGACACTTGTAATATACTGTATGATAGAAAACATGGTGGAAAAAAAAACAATAATTTACATGCATTGTATTATTATTACTATTATATAAATACGATGCATGTAAACAAAGAATTAAACTGGAATAACAAGACAATTGTCAGTAATTAAATTAAACTCCATTAAACAAAACATCTGAAAGCTGAACATATATATATATATATATATATATATATATATATATTTTTTTTTTTTCTTTTTTTTTTTTTTAACAATTTCAATACTATTTATTTAGAAATATTATCACTTAATGGGTATTTGACCGCATTAAACATCTAACATCTTGTTTTGCTTAGATAAAATAAATTATTTTTGGGTGATAAAGGGTAACGTACTCAACAATGACAGTAGGAGACTACACATTGATGGTGATGGTACTCAATCGTATCACAGCGGTGTACTCAGATGTCGTACTGTGTAATCAGACAGTGAAGGCACCACCAGACTCCAGAGTTGAAGGATGGTGTGAACTTCTAGTAGAGTTCAGAGCCGGTGTTGCATGACAGCTTTTGAGTTCAGTTTAGAGCTGCCGGACTGAACTAATCACTGTTTGATCAGAATCTCATAATAACATCAGTTTAGTCTTCTTTAGCATGTGTTGATATGGCTGAAGGACCCCCAGGACCCACTCAGTCGGTAGAAACAGACGCAGACTTCGAGCCTCTTCCTCGCCCACGGTCCTGTACGTGGCCCCTGCGCAGACCGGAGCAGCTCCTGGACCCTGGGAGCTCCAACACATCCTCCCCGGCCCCGTCCCTGCACCAGGAAAGTAACGGAGAGTACATCAGCAACCTCGCTTTATTGGAAGAAGACTATGGCGAGTACACGGAGCAGAAATCACCTGTGCCCTGCGGTGAATACCAGGGGAGTCACATCCTTCATCACCACCACATCCATCCACCTCCTCCTCCTCAGCAGCAGCAGCAGCAGCTTTTGGGTCCGCATGTACAGACAAAGCAACAGGTGCCTGCTCCCGGCGCACCTTTGGGTGGCCCCTGCAGCATCAGCCAGAGGAAGAGCAGTTCGTCCCGACGTAATGCCTGGGGTAATATGTCCTACGCTGACCTCATCACTAAGGCTATAGAGAGCTCACCTGAGAAGAGACTGACGCTATCACAGATTTACGACTGGATGGTCAAAAGTGTGCCCTACTTCAATGACAAAGGGGACAGCAACAGTTCAGCAGGATGGAAGGTGAGTGCACGCGCCCAGCCCAATAATGACTTTTACTGTGCAAATTACAGGAGGAAATTTTGCTCAAATCAGTTGGCTAGACTAAAATAATATTGATCCTTTTTTATCCTCCATAGCCCAATAGAAAGCACCAACATCTGTGTTTTCATATAGGTCTAGAAATTGCTGCACATAATTATTACAAATTTGTATCTCAGGAAATGCCCTGTCTCACCTCAATCACTCTTATTATTGCTTGTGCTTGTCTGTATTTTAATGAGTGACCACTAAGACATAAGTTAACCTGCAGAGTACACTTTGGATCAGTCATACCCTCCTCAGTGTGAATGAGCAGAGAGGACATCGTCAAACATCCTCCATTCCTGAGCCGTGTGCTCATATCTTTGTCCCTGTCTTCAGTTTCCTCTGCGGATGCCCCAGTCAGAGGAATCTGGTCTGAGTCCCATCACTTCCTCTTTGACCCTTCAGCCTTTACTGCAAGGCTTTGTCTAAGATAAAATCCCTTTACACGAGTTCTAATTAATCTTTGATTTATAAGGCCATGTTGTCTTTGTCCAAGTCTATTGTATTTGGTTACGCATCAGGGAAGAGACAAGACGCAAGTTCCATGAAATGAGACGTCCATGAGAACAAGACAAGGAGATTTTGACATAGTGTATAATAAATAAATGGCACAATTCAGTTCATATATTTTGCCCCACAATTTTGGATGAATTTAGTGGTCATTGTAGCATTTGTTTTGTTTTTTAACTGAACCACATCTTCTCAAGAGATGACCCAAATGGTCAGTGGGTTTCATGTGTCCGCAAATGGGGAAAATGTCACAGTGTTACTCTACTTGTGTGAGCACAATATTGTGGCAATCGTGCAAGATCTTATGGCACGAGATTTTGTCTATTTACACTTAACCTAACATAAATGTAAAATGAATTGCTGAGTTGACGGGTCTTTTCCCTAAATTCAATGAGCAAATTCAAATGAACTTTGTTTTTATCAGCACTGGCATGCTCCATGGTCTTTTGAACCCTCTTAAAGTTATTTTTACTCTTTCCTGTTAAAAAACATCACAGCCGCTCCACAATGAACTGTGATGCATTTCCTGCTCCGTGGATGGAAAACAGTGCCATGAGTTAACACACTCCACCCTCCACACACCAGGGTCAGCCTTGGAAAATGAGCAGGCCAATAGAATGTTTTTGTCCCAGTAATTGTTTTATACCCACTGTGCTTGAGTAAATATTGCTTAAGAGTGTTTTGGCTGTTATGTTTTAGGTGCCACATCCTTAGTTAACTTGAGAGAGTGCGCTGAGAGCGAGGCCTGATGGAGGGACATGACTTTGAACCTTTGTGATTGCAAAGCTCCACCTTAGAAACTGGCAGTGGGCGAAGGGTGGGATCAGGGCACACTTCCTGTGTCTGTCACTCCATGGCATGAGAAAAGTTTTTTAGGATGTTTTTGAAGGTATGGCATCTTAGATCTTAAAAGTATTGGCTTAAGGAGCCCATCCCAATGGGAGGAGTAGAGTATTTTAACTCCCTTGTTTGTGAAGCACTTTGTCACCATTTTGTCTGAGAAGGGTGCTATATAAATAAACTTTACTTACTTACTTAGTTTCCCCAAGGAGTTGATCTTCTGTTAGTGGTGAACGGCAAAATGTAGCAACAGGAAAATAGGACCCCTGTGGGAAATGTTGAAATTGACAAGATAGTGCTTTTGGACACTCTCTGCATTGCATAGTGCCACTTTTAGTGCATGTTCGAAGTAAATACATATGTTGCTTAGTTCTGGTTGCTCAACAGGTCCAGTTGAACAATCACATGAGTGCACAGTGTTAATGAGCGTCACCCATATGTAATGAGCATGTAATGTACTGTCACGATCATTACTATGAACTTGATGGACTAAATGAAAGATAGAACAATATTTTTCTGGGCTCAAAATGTATCATGTGAACTTTTTCTTTGCACTAGTGAGGAATAATTTACCTTAAGTGTTTTATTCTGCTGTAGGCTATTTATTTTTTTCAGCTCATTTAAAAAAAATGTTTACCAAGATTATTCTGCTTTATGGTTTATTTTGTCAGTGGCCTAAATCGAAATATCTTCAATCTTCATCTTATTATTGTTTACTGTTTATTATTGATTAGCGCTTCACAATGTGTTATTGTCACAAGCCTTATTGCACTGTTGTATTTTAGTTATAGTATTTATTTTAGTATTTACAATATATTTTGTTTAAAGTCAGAAGAGATATACTTGAGTCAATGTGTTCTATCTATGTAACAAATTACCTCTGTGAACTCTACTTGGGGACACAGGTCTATAGAGAGCAAGCGAGACGAAAGAAACGGATAACTGCCAGCTTTTTTGTCTGGGGATCACAAGGTTAAAGAGGAGGGAGGCCTGAACTTAAGAGGCCCACTGGGAGCTTGAAGTAACCCCATGGAGAAAGGGAGGCTCGGGGCAGGGGCTTTCTGAAGTGAGCGAGCATGTCCCGAGGGGAGCAGGGGCGCAGTCAGCTGACCGGCGGGACGGGCTGTATACAGTCTGCAGATACACATGTGTGAGCCACTGGAATCTGTGGCATGTGGCCCAAAGCATTGTTCTCTGGGCACAGTAGTAATAACCCCCTGCCAATGTTCACAAAGACATGATCATGCAGACCTCAAAACCATTATGCAAAACATTAGAGCTTGGTTTTGTGAGAAACAGTGAGGACATTAAAAAAAGTAATGCCTTTTTGTTTCTTTTGGTGTGGTCAAATTAATTACAGTTTGGTCGATTTGGATCAGAAAGTCAGTGTAATGTTCCGCAAAGCATGGAAACCTAATAAATGTGTGCGAATGTAACCTATTTCTCCTGATAGTTGATCAAATCCCTATCTGAAAACTCCTCTTCTCTGGTCTTCATCTCCCTCACGGTCCATCGTAGAAGTGGGTCATCGCCGTTTTGTGTTAATTCAACTCAACTCGAAAGCTCTTCTTGTCATTTTAGTGCCTCAGATGTCACAGTCGTCCTGAGGAGGCGGAGGGGGAGCACCGCATGCAGGAAGACACTGGCAGGAAGTGGCTTGTCCTTTTACTGTAATCTCAGCAAGCTCTCATGTAGTGCACTATATGACTAAATCTATCTGCACTGACTAACAATGACAAAGATAATAAATTACAAGATCCTCCACAGAGTTTCAATTTGCAATAGTCTATTTTTACCAGGGGTGGAAGAAGTATTCAGTTGTGTTATGTTTATTAAAAGTATGGATACAAGAGCAAAAAATACTCAAGTAAAAGTGCACAAAAATCTACTTATGCAAGAGCTAGATCTGTCACAATAATTACTATATCAGCTTATTGTACATTAAATGACAGACGGAACAATGTTTTTGGGGGCTCAACATTTATCGTGTGTAGTAACCAACTAAATTTATTTATTGCAGTTTTTTTTCAGTGATATTGTAAATTGAAAAACATATTTGACTATTATCCTAAGTTTCAGTTGAGGTAGTTTCAATATTATCGTTTATTGTGATCATTATATATAATATTTTATTGTGACAGGCCTAAAGGTTTGAAGTATTTTATGAAATATTTTATTTGTTTTGAGAACAGAATTGTTAAAGCATTAAATATGGTGATTGATATAGTATTGTGCTGACTTTTGGTCAACAGTAACACCTTAAATTCATAATTTGTGTAGTGAATAGTGTGTGTATATTTCTGTTTGCTCATATCCAACATTTTTGCCGAATGTCACTATTAACATGCTAAAAATAACCCCTCAAACCATTAGTGGAAAAGTACTTTCTACGTTTTAGTTTTTAAAAATTCATGGAGTAGAAATTAAGTCAAATGTATCGGAAATCAGATACTAATCGATGCTAAAACTATATTGAAACTATACTCAGGTGAACAAGTATCGATACTAAGAAACACACTTTAACTTTTTGTAAACCATTTTAGAATTAGCTTTATCAGAACTAGTATAACACCACAATGTTTGATAAAGAAGGAACTATAATTTTGTGTCTATTGTCCAAAACACAAACCTAAAAAGAGCATTTTTTTATTATGTTTGTGGTATCAAAATCGGTATTGAGAACCGAATTTTAAATTTTAGTATTATGACAACACTAGTAGAAAGTACAGATACTTGCTCTCAAATGTAGTGAAATAAAAGTTAAATGTAGAAATCACATAAGCAAAGTACAGATACCTAAGTACAGTACTTTTGGTTTTGTACTTTATTTCCATCAACTACTGATTTTTTTCAGTTTCATTTTCTTATTTTGATGTTCCAAGTTTTAAAATAACTTATTATTTATGTTTTCTTTTATACTGTACAGTGTAGGCCAAACTACTGTACTTTTCTGTGCTGTCGTTGAAAAACACCTTTTGACTAACTACTACATCAAACATCCAGCCAATAAGCATGACACAGAGCTGACCCTGAAGAAGTCGCTTACAGTGCAAGAGATAAGCATACTTCCTTATTTTATAGTATGGGCTATTTGACGGATGACCAATTGTTCTACTCGGCATCACTTAGAAGTGATGGATGTATTTTTGTAAGTCTTCGCTGCTTTAAATGGCAGGTGGTGTTAAAATCGGTCTCAGGAGGGAGTTTGATGTTTGTGTCTCATACCATTGGACCATGTACAGTTTGTTGTGGACCACTTTCTCTGTTGGCTGCACCTGTCCCCTCCTCTGGCCCTTGTTTGTTTACTTACTCTGTGACCGTTACAACCAGCTTCATGCTTCACTGCCCAAGAACCAGCAGCTGTGTCAGTCTAATTGTTTTGGAGTTTTGGAGGAGGAGTTTGCCTCTTTTTAGACAGAAATGTTAAATAAATGATTGCTTCATACATGATACAAAACTTTTCATATATACTATTTTGATATTTATTTTTAGTTTATGTTTGCTGTGAATTCTGGCTCAAGACTACGTTCATCTAGGGCTGGGCACTATGGACAAAACGACCACAATTTATTTTTTGAGTAGGTTGATCCCGATAGTCAGACAAGATTGTGTCAGTTCAACAAAGGTGTGTTATTTGAGGTTTAATTATTAGTCAAATGTGAAATGTCTTTTATCACACATCACCTGTTTTCTTGCTATTAGAAAACAACCAAGCTTTCCTTTGTCCAGAGGCTATTTGCTATCTTGAAATACTGAAAATGTGAAAACCTTCAATGGCCCATATGTTTCCTCTTGAGGTTTCACAGCTCACAGCCAATGCGTTTGGGAAGTTGAGCTTCATTCAGAGACTTTATTAAAGCCTTGCTGTGTCTGAAGTAGTGATGTGTGCAAGGGGCACCTCATGCATTACTGAAGCTGGGGTGCCTTTTGTTCCCTTTGGGCTGAGGTGTGGTCTGTCCCAGACATGGATTATCCCAGGCCAGTCCCGGACCGCTGATCTATTGTGGTCCATAATCAAAGGATGCATTTGCATATTTTAGATCTCATTATAATAAAAATTTTGGATCTCAAGTTAGGAGTTCTGATTTCTCTCTACAAGTTATTCATTTCCCATCATCACCTGAAAATTGAGAACACAAAAATTAAATGGAGTCACTAATAAATAGTTCAGATTTTTCTGCTTGTCAAAACTCATGTGCCGGATATCCTCTGATTGTTGAAGCTTCTGAGGTAGCACGTAATCCGATGCTTGTCAACCATTCCTACCCCATTACATGCATGTAGGTTTCTAAACACAAAGTGAGTATTCTCAGTGCGGTGAACTCATTGACCCTGGTTGGAAGCAGTAAAAATGGCTCATACTGTGGCCCTCCCTATGCATGTGTCGAACCCTGTAACCTCCCCCATGTTCTCATACATACACAGACCACCACAGGCTCTCCGACGATCAGGCTTCACGGTCTGCACTCAACACAATGAGGAGCACCAATCACTCATGCCAGTGTCAGAGCTAAAGTTTGTAGTGAGTTGTAGTTTAATGTATACAAATCATACTCCTGCATTTTGTCTCCATGGAGATGTTTCTGCTTTGCTCGGAATGTCCCACAGTGTGCCATTAGACAGACCTAGAATTCATTTGATTTGATTGAATAAACTGTTTTTATTGCTCTAAAAATAACGATAAGAACACTTTTTCATTCTTATCGCCTTTTTATAGATCTGACCTATAATTTGGCTTGGCATCAGTCTGTCTTCATAAAGTCAGATACATAATGTGGTAAATTACAGGCAAGAAATAAGATCTCCATGGAGACTCGCAGGTTGCAGACCCTACACCAGAAAAAGATAGAGCTTGAGGTTGAAGATATAAAAAACGAACAGTATCGCAACAGCTGTTTTGAAGATTATGCAAAAGTAGAAATGACCTCAAAATCAGGCCTATTCTGATAATTACTATATCGATTTTGAGTTCTCTGTATGATAGATGGGATAATAATTTTGTGCACATTTTTTATCAATAGAAATAGTTGTAAATTTTCTGTAATACATTAATCTGTGGAGGGTGGAATCAGTAACGTTTACGACTCTTTACAGATACCAACTAAGTATTTAAGTGTTTAATTGGGCCATTTATTTGTTGCAATTCATGGTGTGGGCACGATTGTATATTTAGAGGGTTTACTGACATAATTCATCTTAAAAGGTTATTGTGTCAGCGGGATGAAGTACAGTAGATTTAATGTTATCGTTAATCATTATATTTTTCTGTAGCAATATATCGCACATCAAAATTGGTTATTCTGACAGGCTTTCTCAAAAGGAGATAAAAACGTGTAGCATATTTTACCAAACATGGTGAAGTATGTTATGGTCCATTTACATTTTGTGCTAAACTTGAACCTTAACCGAAACATTTGCAGCCACGTTTTAGCACGTTCCTGATGCATTGTTAAAATATCTTCTGAATATTGTTATCGAGATAATGCCAAAAGATACTGAGATTTACATTTGTCACTCACCCCTACGCAATGCACCTTTAAGCTACGAACACTAATAACCGCCGCAATATGAACAAATCAATTAAGTGTGATGTTTTTAAAAAGGAGCGTCCCTATTCCCGACTGAATTGTGTGGTTAGGGACATCTGGCTCCACTAACTGCAGGCTCTTAAAGGGGATTTCCACGACACCAGTAAACTGTATCTTGTGGTCTGATTGTACCCAGCATGCACTTGTCTGATTATGACCATGGGCTATGTATGTGCTGTAAGAGTGTCTTTCTTCACCTCTCAACCAATCTGTGTTTTTCTTCCTGTGAATTTGACCACAGCAGGCGCCCCCATGTCCATTTTAGATTTGAAAACATGGCCTAGGAAAAATGGACTGAATACAGATTGAGTAAAGTGCTCTTGTTAGTTTAGGGATACAAGCATTTACAGTTTTGGGGTTAACCCAGACTTCCTTGTTCAGCCCAGTTTAATGCCATGAAAGCAAAGTGACCACGTAAATGTAGAATTTCAAAATTAGAGAAGCCATTAAATGTCAATAACACACTGGTAATTATAAAGTTTGGAGTGAATACCCAAAAGTGATAGTGATAGCTCAAAGTACTGTAACTCCAAAGCTGCAGTTTCGGGTCTGCAAGAGAGCTGTCAAAAACGAGATACTTGCTCAAATGAGTATCTAGTTTTAGAACTGAAACTCATTGAGCAAGGTTCAATACAAAGAAATTACATAAACAGGACCAAATTTGACCTTTCGTGAACAGTTGGAGAATCTTGAGCTTTATCAGAACTAGTGTAAGACCACAGTGTTAAATAAAGAAAGTACTATTTTTTAGAGTTGAAAATGTCCATCAATTGTCTTAAACCTTGACCTAAAAAGAGCATTTGTAGAGCATCCATGTGGCATCGAAATCAGTATCGAGAATGAATTATATTATAATATTTCGAAATTTTAGTATCGTGACACAAGTCTGCAATGGTCAAGCAAGGAAAAGGGTCATAATTGTTGTTTCACATTGTGGAGTGCTACTTAATTGACTGTATATCAGCTTAGAGGTCATATTGAAAAATGTCTGTTTGTGCTCGTATTCTGTAATGATTCTAAATTGCTTGTTTTAGTGACTTTTCATTGAACCCTTACACCCATTTTTTTCCCAGTTTTATAACAAATAAACAATTGTTAATAGTTAAACACTCGACTCATGCAAGTGTTGATGTCAGGGATTTGTTTTTAACTGGACGTTTTGCCTTAACGTTGGTTGGCTCACACAGGCTTATCTTTTTCACTAATATTTATTTAGTGCAAATGACACCTCAGGTCTGGTATATCGGATCAGTCCAGCCTGCGTCACTGGAGAGCACAGAGGGGGAGTGGAACAGCTTTGCTAGACAAAATATTATGAGAAAGGGATATCGACATGCGCAGACATCCTGTTCATCTGTTGCCTTCACTCTCTAATACAGTGTGAAAAACTACCATATTATGAACAAACTAATCATACACATAACATGGTAGTTTCTATGAAGCCAGAAGTATTTGCAAATGTGGATGGTTATTCCATGGAAAACAAACAAATTTTCACTTTACCAGGACAGCAGTAACGCCTAAAGGGAAATACCAAATGGGAAACATTATTTAATAGTTCAGTAAATAACTTTTTGATGTTGCTTTGCAGAACTCCATCAGACACAACCTGTCGCTGCACAGTCGCTTTGTTCGTATTCAGAATGAGGGCACTGGGAAAAGCTCCTGGTGGATGATGAATCCTGAGGGAGGAAAAAATGGGAAGTCACCACGACGCAGAGCCGCCTCCATGGACAACAACAGCAAGTTCACTAAGGGCCGAGGACGCGCAACTAAAAAGAAGGTATTACCTCAACTAATTTAATTAATTTTACGTCTATACAGTTATCTGAAAGTTTTAGGCCTTGTTCACTGGGAGAAGAAGCAATATTCTTCTTCTACACATTTACCCAGTGGAACGCAGAAATTGACTATCTACTTAGTGCTTTTTCCTGAGATTTTTAATTACTCATCCTTATCTTCTTGAGGAGTCAACTTACTTCTTTGCTGGTAAACTAGTAATAATAGTACTTAATAATAGTAAAATAGCAGCACTTTTTGTTATGTTCTTGTATTTTTAGTTATGTACTATGATTTAAACAAATAATTACTCTTATATGATTTATTTTTGACATAGGTGGTTACTTTGTGTATTTTTACAGATGGCAGTGGCTGACTTGGTTGACAGTAGTTCCCACAGCCCGTCTCCTCAATACCCACACTGGCTCGGAAGCCCTCACTCTCAGAGCACTGAAGACCTGGACTCCTGGCACACCTTTAGGACCAGAACCAGCTCTGATGCCAGCACCCTGAGCGGCCGCAGATCCCCTTTCCCCTCTGAACAGGACGAGGTGGGTGAGCCAGACATACACATGGGTTACACTGTGGGGCCCAAATTGACCACCACACTACCCAGACTGTCTGAGGTGACGGGGTCCATAGCTCAAAGAGGATCAGAAAATGTCATGGAGAATCTCCTGGACAACCTCAACCTCTTGTCGCCTCAAAATTCCCAACTTGGATCTGACACGGTGCATACTTCAAATGGCACCATGCATCAGAATAGCCCATTCACCACCTCCCACCACAAGAGCAAGTACAGCCAGGTGAAGATGACCCCGCTGCTCCCTGTCCGCATGCAGGGGAACAAGGCTAGTTTTGGGGGTTACGAGAACAGTTATAGCTGCCCTCCTGTCCCAAAAGACCTACTATTATCAGATGGTGAAGCCACAAGGGGCTCTCTGATGAGGAATGGCTGCTTGTTGCCCCCGTACAATAGCCAGAGTCTTTTAAATCCACACAATGAGGTTAAATTGCTACCTTCTTCTCAGCCAATTCCACAGTCTCACCAAAGCCCTCTGCCCTCTCGAGAATTGAATAGCTGCAACATGATACCACTCACGAGTTTGACTAGTCGTCCAGGGGCCCCTCCTCGGCTGTCCCACATAGCACACAGTAATAATTTTATGGTCTCTAGCAATAGTAATGGCTACACGGAGCTAACTGTGGTTCACCCACGCGGACCTCACCAGGAGAGGCTTCCCAGTGACCTTGATAACATGTCCATAGAGAGGTTTGAGTGCGATATGGAGTCAGTTCTACATGATACACTGATGGATGGAGGGGCGCTGGATTTTAACTTTGAACCAGCAGGGGCACAGGGCTTTCCACCCAGAGGGAAAAACACCTCACATAGCTGGGTGTCCGGCTAGGGCTTACTGTGGGCGATTGACCTCATGATCCCTGATGAGAAAGTATGGAGAAGCACCATGTCAAGCAATATATTTCAATTTTATCCCATACCAATATTCAAAAACATACAGTTTTACAGTTTTAAATGCCAAAATAACATCCTCCTCCATACATCTATTTTTGGTAAAGCAATGTGACAAATCTAATCTCTTATGACTGTCCACAGTTTCATTCTATACAGTATATTACTTGCATTGTGTCGAAACAACAGTCCAAAGTCTTTGTACATTGAATTACTATATATTACAGATAGTTTAGAGCTTTATCAAAGTCTTTTCACTTCAGTGACATTTGGAGAATAAGTGTGTGTGTACAGTTATATGAATTGTAAATATCTTTTTAATGATCTGCTTTTGTATATGAAGGTTTGTTTGAGCAAGCATTTGGAATTGAAGTATTTTAATGTGTACTTTTGTCATGAAGAATTGTTTACATACATTTGTTCAAAGTGTCTATAAATATTTAAACACATACCTCAAAGTTTTACCTCTGAAATGCTGAGGGATAGGGAATGTTCAGCCATACTGGATTTACTGTGTACACTGTGTTGTAATCAAAATTAAACTTTGCCATAATGTTGCAGATTTCTGAAGTCATATCATCTTTTATATTTATAGGTATGTTTAGCTCATGGTAAATGTTGTAAGAGTTGTGACTTGTAAATTCTACTTCAATATTAAAACAAGACATTTTATTGCATTTTCTAAAATTAACTGCTGGTCAAATTAAGTCCAGGCACGTGGGTTCCTCGGTAAACTTATTCTTTTATAATGTTTCATATTTGTGCAGTCACACAGTTTAGGCTATTCTATCGTCAGCAATGGAAGAGCTCCATCTGCTGGACAAAAACTGTAAGGCCTGCCCTTTACAAATGACAAACTGGTCTTTACGATTCATTGCATACGCAACAATCCATTCAACACTCTCAAAAAGTTTTGTTTTGTCTGAAAATATTTTACAAAGTCATTTCAAATATAGACTTTATTGTAAGTTACAGTGCAAACTATAAAGTGCAGAGCATAGGACAGAAACAGTAACATAATGGGTGACACACTGGCAGAGCAAGAAGGTTCAATGTTCAACTTTTCAAATGGATCCGAAGTGGAGTTTGCATTTTCTCACTGTGTCAGCGTGGTTTTCCTCTGAGTGCTCTGCCATTTCCACACTAAAACATGTACTTTGGGTCCCATCAAGGGCCAGAAGTCCCCTGAGATTCTTAATCTCATTGGAGCTTTTCTGGTTAAATAAAGTTGAAATAAACACAAAGGTTTAAATGAACAGAAGTATTTGTATTTTTAAATCTAGATATTGTGGTCAAGTGCATTTCCATACAATACTACATTGCAGTGCAAATTCATTCCCTGTCACACTCGCTGAGCTGGAGTATGTTCTTCATTTGACAATAACACTCTGAACTGAACGCACATCCAATCAGTTACAAGGGCTTTAATCAGATTAGTGTTTTTAGAGCATACAGTGCAACAATTTGTTCTTCATTTGATGTTCTGTATTTGATGATGTTACTGCATTTTCCTCTCATAATGTATAGGGAACTGAAAATAGAAAATACGACATATAAGTCTATGTTCAATTGGCATTATTGTAAAGCAGTTATTGTCTGTTATACAAGCTTCAGCACCCACTTGAATGTCACAGTATATACAGTGGTATATGTGTGGGCATTAGACCTCAAACTGAATAGGCTATACATAAATGCATGTATTTTAAAATATATATATATAATATATATTTAAACTGACATTGCCATTAAGCAAAACAATTCACAATTTTACCTAGATTTGTATTTTTACTATATTTTTTACTCCTGATGCAGGTTTGGAACATTGGGTTTAAATTTTGGTCATTATTTTAGAACAAAGGGAAACAATCAAGCAGCAACCTCTAATGTTTGTATTGTAATGTCAGATATTCAGTAACTAACACCAAAACATAAATGTCCATTTAATAAATTTACCCTTGGCCTATTGAAAAACATAAATTCTAATTTACTTATTCAAAAGGCCTATAAGCAAAGGAAGTGACAATACTAGCAATATTAACCATGGAGCTGATTTTACATTTAGTGCAGAGCAGATTGGAAGAATTCCTGTAAATAAAGAGAACATTATTAGAGTCGATGATGATAAGGTGTTTTGAGTGTTGCATGTACTCACTGTGATGCACCGCCATGCTGTTCTCCTTCCAGCTGTTGCCCTGGTACACCCTGCAGGTGTAAGTCTTAGGAGTCTCATCCGCCAGAGGGGCCCAGGTGAGACGACACAAGTTGGGGTAGACCAGGCTCACGTTGCTCCTCCTGCGGTCTTCTATATTCACATAAATGACCTGATTTGGGACAGTGGTGCCCACCAGCCGACTGTCCTGCCTGTACTCACAGTACGGGCCAGGGATCTGATAGGTGGGGGGAAACTCACAGTCCACTCTTACATTGCGCTCCAAATATGTGAGACAGGGGAACATCTGAGGTCCTCGAGGAGAGAACAAGAAAGTGGACACTGAGCTCACTGCCAACACAGATCAGACAGACCCACGGTTATTATAGGCCTATGCATGTCATGGACTAGATTGGCACTATGAGACAATATTGCAGGCCTAAGAAAATAATAATCTTGAGGTAGAATGTAAACCCAAACCCATGTCACTTGACAGCAGCAAAACACTGTGCTCAGTAGAATATTTAAATGTAGTGGTACATACTGTGGGTCTGGGTCTGCTGAGTGATCTGGGCGCTCCCCAAAAGGAGGCAGGCAGTGGAGAACAGGTGCAGCTCCATGGCGACGAGCATCAGAGGCGCCCGCTTCGACCTATAGAGTTCACCACGGGACAGCAAGTTACCACACCACCGAGAGCGACCACCGCTACAGTCAATGTTACAAACTTGAGAGGGCAAACATGCAGCATTCAGAGTGACAGGCTAGAATACAGCAGTACATGTGCAGCGCAGTGATACCGGGCGGGCCTGGATGTGCGGTCCAGTCTGCTGCAGCCTGCGGATGACTACGCCCCTGCAGTGACTTTGCACTGCGGTACTGACGATCTACACATGTGCGCGTTTAGCCTTGTGCAGATGATAAAGGTGGGTCTGGGGGGGCTACTCTTGTGTACAAAGGTTTAAATGTCTGATTTTAGGCTTTATGCTCAGGTGAAGCATGTCTTACCTGATATAACTCCTGGTCCAGTTAGTGCGCGGAGCAGATGCAGCCCCTCCGATGGACTCCCGCTCAGCCAAGGCTGTGCTGCAACTGCAAAACATGCGCGCTGCATAGGCATCATTTTCCGCCTCATGCGAGGATTAAGAGGAAGCATTTTTCTCAATTTTAATTGCCAAATCAAAATGGTCTGATAAAGTATTACTGGAGTCAAAATGAATCTCATCAGAAGTCTTCAAACCAATCAACGTAAATGTTGTGAATACCTTTTGATAAATGCGTGTTTGTTTTGGATAAGACCACCATAAAAACTCATTTGATGCTCTAGTCTAAACTACAGACTTTCTCAATGGTTTGGGAAATTAAACTTTCCTTTGAAGAAGAGCAAGAACTCCCTCTAGCGGGGAACAGTAAGAACTGCATCACACACAAACTGATCCAAATGAAGAAATCAATACTTTTGGTGACATGTAGTGTAAGGACCAATGCGGAGCATTTGGAAAGCACTGAGAGTAGCATTATGCAGTGTACAGGAGTTATGTTTATTGTTTTCTCAACTGTTCAAAATGAAACTATCTCCATTTACTTAATTTATTTGGCTAGACTTAATTTATCACACACTTGTGCACCAGAAAGTATACTCTTGTGGCCAAATTGCACTAATAATAATAAGCCCATGAAAACAGTTCTCATATAGAGAGCAGATGACCTTCACAGGCGGTGGAGCAGGAACACAGAGCAGTGGTGGTCCAGAGTGAAGGGGGTCGCTGTGGCTCCTCTGCAGTGGATCAGCAGCAGCCTCCAGCAGAGCAGCAGCGGGATGCAGAGCTGATTTTGGCACTGATCATGGTCCCTGCATTAGTGCTGTCCACAAACACATCACATTAGATTAAAACAGTTAATGGTTAATGTATATTTAAAGTGTAGTTTCTATAGTACCATCCTGCAGTGTGTCAGTCCCCAGAGGCTGCTCTTCTAGTTCAGCAGCTGTCCGGGCAGGACCTTGAGAAAATAAATGAGCTCAGGGGATGAGAGAATACAGTAAAATACAGTAGGAACATCATGGTTAAAGTGTAATGAAACTTTTTACTTTGCTTTTCACTTTTGAAGCCACCATTAATGTATGCTGTTCCTTTAATATGTTTCAACATCTCCAGCCCATAAGTATAGGAGAAAACACACACACACACACACACACACACACACACACACACACATATATATATATATATATATATATATATATATTATATTTCTTTGTCAAATTACCCTCCCATAGCTAAAAGATAAGCTTTAGTTTTGTAGTTTTGTTATATAATGTTGAACCAAAGCTTTAATGACCTGACCATAAGTGGAAATCAATCAGGAGTGAAAGTGAGATAAATTATTACTCTACACGATGCTACAGACAATAGCTGACATGTTGATATAAATGCTGTTTTAATGCTGACTGCATATCTAAAACCACAAGAACAATTTTTCTTTCTCATTAAAATGTCACTACACTCTATAAGAATTGTGTAAAGACATGTTATTCTCTCACATGGTAAAACACAGGCTACAAATCAATACCTATCCCTAATACAACAGTGAGAAATGTCCCCAAAGTCCAGTGGCGCTGCACCGCCCCCTCCTGCTGTTCTGTCCCCCTCCCTCTCTCTGCTCCCTTTTCTTCTATAAGCCGACCTCTACTGTATCCAGCCCTGGCATCACACTGCAGACACCGAGAAGCGCTCAAACTGCATCTGCCAAGGTGAGTATCCTTTCATTTCTGGTGCTTAACAGAATAATCTGATAGTTGAGTGGTGATTTCTGCTACAGGCACACAGGTCCTACATTCTTGTACTTCTGTAGAGTGCCAGGCTAAAACACTGGGGTCCGCACTAAAGCAAATATTTGAGTGAAGGCGACACAGGGTGTAGGTTCAAATATGATGTGTTGCACCTAGTCTATTTTTTGTTAGTGAGCATGATAAAGAGATGTTATTGATAGTTAAGAATAGATTTGAGACTTAAAAGTAACTCATATGAAGATTTTGTTCAGACCTGCCACCTTCTCATGTTTCTGAAATTCAATATGCACTTAAGCCAGCATCAGCCTGTGAAAACAATATATAACAGATGTATAAATGTCTCTAACATGGATTTCTCATGTTAAAGGATATTTTCTGAGAATGATCCTTCTGATGACAGTCTTGCTTTTTGGTAAGACCACTATTTGATTCATCTAATTTATTTTCAAGTTCATAACAATATCTTATCTGGTTAAGGATTGAGCAGTGGCCAATCATTTGTGTCTAACCCCCACAGGAGTTGCCTCAGCCCAGAAGGTGATACAGTTGACCTACTGCTCGATAGATGAGCACAACCTCAGGATGGACTGCAAATACAGCGTTCCCGCTGAGTCGTCAGAAGTATACTGCAAGTACACTCAGGGTGAGAGGCTTTTTGACACAACTTTTCCTGATGAGGAGCAGCACGCACCATGGAGGACCCGTGCCAAAGTTCGTCTGTTTCCAGGCAATATTTGCAGATTTCTGTTTAAAAGTCTGCCCAACGGAAAGTCCAACTTTACATGCAACATCAAGACGCCCGAGTCCAACATGGTATCCAAGACATCAGTGGTAGAAAAAAGTAAATACAATTCTAGATCACATATAATGTTTTTTAGATAAAGATAAAGATACATTTGAATATTGTGTTTTATTTGCAGAACTCCTTTTGCCCTGCTCTGCATGGAGTGTCCTGTTACAAAGCTGCAGTGGGCTACAGTTGACCTTGATGACTTTACCTATGCTCCTGGGAATTAACTGGCTGCAAACAAGGTGCCAAACTACTGCATAGGTTAACACTACAGCATACTCGTCCAGCAACGCCTTTCGGACACTTCTCGAGATGTGTTTTTGCACAATAAGTTTAACTGGGTGATGACACAATACTGTATATTTGGTATGTCATAGACCTCTATACTCAGTTATATGCACTGAATAATAAGCACATGTATACTATGTACTACTACTGTATGTAGATATTTACCAGTGAGTTGTGTAGGGGACAACTCCAACAGATATGAACTGGTTTGTTCAAACGCATGCCCTACTCTAATCCTGGATCTGCAATAGGATGATGCTTGTAACATTACAGACAGGAGGATTCAGGTTTAACACTCTCTTTGAAAAATGTACCAGCTTTACAGTTAATGATTTGTCAGCACAAAAATGGTGCAGCCTAGCACAAGTATCTGTGATTCATTAGGTTTCATCACCATTTAAAGTGTCCCCTGCGTCTCCTGTAGTGTGCCAAATAATGAGAGGAGGCAGCCTTATGCCACGCTCTGCCTGACCAGGGACATGTCTTATATCTAAAAGCAAGAACAAAGAATAATACAACAGAAATGTAACTGCATGCATAGCAATAAAGTTTTCCACAAAGTGGATGCTGCATATATGTTCCTGTACTACTGCAAAAAAGACCCAAACACCTCTACTGTTACTGTGCCTGAGCCATACTTATAGACGCAGACTGTACAAACTGTCATGCTACTGTTTTTTTCACTGATATTATAAAGGATTTATACTATTTTTAGTTCAATAGGAAGTAGCCAAAGCACAATCATTTACTTGCACTGCTTATAATGTACTGTAAAATGTTAATAAAACAAAAACAGCTGCATTGAACACTCTTTGTTTAATGTTTTATTTTTTATTATCTGTAAAAAGTCTTTAAATAAATACATACATGAATAAATCTGTCCTATACATTAAATGAACAACCAATTCAGCCCACTTTTACATAGTGAGTGGCCTTGATATGGTTGCATGCATACATATAGACATTGACCGAGACAATTTTAGATTAGGAAGAGAAAATGAATAAAATGCAGACACCCCAATGTAATTGTTTTGGTATATGCTGTATCTAATTTTCTCATATAACCTTTACAAGCTTTGTTCTCATGTGCTTCTTTGTTAGAGAATTGTTTCTCTTCTTTTCTTGGTTTCCGGCAGACTGGACGTCTTGCAGGGAGAATGAGGTGACTGTGTCGTTGAACCGGTTTTTCCGCTCCTCGCGCACACCGCAGCGCGCACCCACAGACGTACGCGCGCACCTGAGCTCTTGTTACCGGAAGTCACCGCCCTGTTGTCACTTCGCTCCTCACAGGTGAGGCGGACGCCTAGCCTGCTACTGCCACAAAAGCTTCCAATTTTAAAAATCATCCAAAGACTGGAGCACCTTTTCGACGCATACAACAATTTCAGTTTGCTCAAGAGAATTTTTAAAGGGTTAACCCGAAGATCCCTATTTTAGAGCGCACCAAACTCGTCGACATGTTTGTCTGGGGACTGGTTTCGTTGGCTTTCTTCTGTTACGCTGCGACTGGTGAGTCATTGCAAACATGCCCAATCATGATTTAAAATTAAGATCCAGGACTTGATACAACGATATAACTTCAGTCAAAATAGGAAAATCTTCCTAAGTTTCCATTTTCATGGTAGGCCCAAGGTCCATTGCTAGCCTCAATAGCCTACTTATGAAAGCTCCATGAGTAGGATAGGCGGATAGGCTGTGTGTGGCAACCAGCAGCTGCTCACTGTTGAGTCCAAACTATTCTTGATGATTGGGGTGCTATTATTAAAATGATATTTATGACCACTCGTCATTTCAGTAAACAACCTAAATTAAGATTTTCAGTGTTTTATATTATTACACCATGGCCCCTTGCTCTGTTACAAATTTGCTAGCTGAGCTCTCCCTAAAACCAAGATTACTACTTTTCTTTTCTCGGATCCAGGCAGCATGGTAGGTGCTTATTTACTGTGTGGAAAAAATAAAAAGAGGGTGTAGCATTAGAAGGTACTAAACATTGTGTAACTGCTTTCACCTGTCGTTTCTATGACTGCAACTTCACTCATTTAAGTTTCCGATAAAATGTTATGGTTTCAGCGTGTGACTCATTGGCATAGCTCTTACCTAGAATCTGTTTATCAGTGCATTCCTGAAACCACGACATGCAAACAAGGAAGTCATGGAGTCTCGGTTTCATTTTACACGGCCTTTAATGACCATGTGTATTCATCCCAGCAGAAACCACCTGTAAGAAATGATACAGCACCAACTCCCGGAGCCCATGTAGTTCCACATAAATATTAATGTCCTAAATCTGACCATGTTTCAAGAGGGAAATAGTTGATGACTGTCTAAGAGTTAATGATTGATATGGTCCAACTATTTTGAAGCCCACTCACAATTCTGCCAGAGAAACACTGAACTGAAGTTGTGCTCAATTACCACAAACATAGATCTGAATGAATGCTTCTTATTATTTTGTTCATAAAGGCAAGAGCTGTTGTGTAGCACATGAATGAATGAATATTATTTCAGGTAAAGTTTACAGAATGCTCTGGAAGTTTCATTTTAAGACTGTCTGCTGTATTAGGATGAAACTACAGCTTTGGGTGGGCAATATAATAAAAAATATGATGTTTTTAAAATTGACTTTATGCTCTCCTTTTAAAATCAAATAATAATGGCTTTCAACATTAATTCCCTGAACAATGGACAGACTTTTCATGACTACTATTAAAAAGAAAACAAACAAAAATAGTTACATTTATTCCTAGGCGTGTCACAGTAACAAATTTTGAAGTATATCTTACTGAAGAAAATATAGACAATAAATGATAATATATAAACTTGTTTTAGCCACTGAAACAAACCAGGTTAACCCCAAAAAACTATCAATATTGTTGAAAACGTGAGCAGCAATAAATAAATAAATAGCATAATGAAACACTTTGTTCGTACCTATAATGAGCCAAATAAGTTCTTTATTCAGCTATTTACTATTCGCCTCCAAAAAATATTGTTTCATCTGTGATTCACTGAACGATATGCCGATATAGTAATTATCGTGAAAGGTCTATTTCTTCCTCCAAAGTCTGAACTCTGCTTCAAACCCACTTTAACAGACAGAGCATTGGATGTAGACCTCTCTATCCAAAGACCAAAGTGAGCAATGACGATTAGAGGTGACTGCATCCTGATCTCAATTAAAATTTGATAAATTGCAATGCCCTACTACTTGTATGTTTCCTTTGTGCATGTATGCTTAAAAAAGTGTTATATTTTTCCAGGTGTTTTGGGCTTTTCAGTGACTTCCTCAAACAATAACGTGCAGGTCAAGGACAATGAGGGTAAGTTCATTAGAAAAAAGACATAACTGCTTCAAAACAGATACAAGTTATTCACAAACATTACTATA
Organism: Rhinogobius similis; assembly: GCA_019453435.1. NCBI lineage: Eukaryota > Metazoa > Chordata > Actinopteri > Gobiiformes > Gobiidae > Rhinogobius > Rhinogobius similis. Next base: position 26,970,078 of record CM033637.1, on the reverse strand, counting down.
ACTTATGTAAAAAAAAGTTTCTCAACTAAACTGCTTTTGCTCTATTTCATCAGGAGTAGATCTTTCCTGCCAATACTCTGCTGACTTTGGTACTGATGCAAGAGTAGAATGGAAATTTAAAGATCTCAAAGGTTCACAGACATATGTGATTTTTGATGGAAAGCCGACAGGTAAAAGTCTCATCTTAATTCAGAACTATTACATATGTACGCTTGATGCTTTGATGTGGAGTTAAATATTTTTTAACATTTTCTGCAGCACAATATTCTAGCAGAGTGACACCATACGGCAGCAATCTGAGATTCACCAAAGTTACAGTCGCAGATAATGGAGAGTACGACTGTGAGGTCTCTGGAAAAGGCCAGTTTGGAGAGACCCGAGTGAAGCTAACCGTTTTGGGTCTGTAGACGAGATTTGTTTATTAAGTACATAATATAAAGTTGTATAAATAATGTACTGAAAGTGTTGTTTGCTAGTGCCCCCAGGCGTACCACTGTGCAGGGTGCCCTCCTCAGTGACAACGGGAAATCAAGCTCTGCTTTCATGTTGGGACAATGTTGGCTCTCCTCCTCCAACCTACAAGTGGTTCAAAGATGGAGTCCTCCTTCCTGCAGACCCCAAAACAGTGTCTGGCTTCAAAAATGCAACCTACAAGCTAAACCCAGAGAATGGCAATCTGGTCTGTTCGCTTCCTACATCCCAAATAACCAACTTATATATGTGCACTAAACTTGCGCTTTCTTTCTTTAGGAGTTTAGTCCTACAACAAAAATGGACACAGCGTCTTACTACTGTATTGCTGAAAATGCAGCCGGTCCTCCCCAGCAGTGTAAAGCGGCCAAAATGGAAGTTCGTAAGTAGCTCTTGAGATTTTTGTTTGCTTTGGGTTTTATGGTGAATTAGTGAACTTATTTGGTCATGTGTCTGTCAAAAACGCTTGGGTTTAAAGGAAATCTGTTGAGTCCATTTGGCTCTAGAGGATTTTTAGACCAATATTAAGCCGATTCCCTCCTGAAAGGCAAGTGTGTGGTGTTGTGATGGGACAAGATCTTGTGCCACAAGATCTTTATCTCACAAGATCTTGTGCGTCAAGATTGCAACAGGATTGTGCACAAATGAGGAAGATTATCTGTTGAGATATTTTTTCCCTTGATGTGTTTACATTTGACATTGACAAAAGTGCTGGTGAGTTGCTCCTCTTATAGACATTGTAGTTCCATATAGCAGTGCTATAATGGCAGCAAAGATATAAATTAGGAGAAATAAAAAAATGTGTGGCCAAAATTGTGAACTTAACCCCAAAATGTTTTTATTATAAATTATGGCAAAATTTCATCTTGTGGGAATTGTGTCTCTTCTCGCCCCTAGTGTGGGGTCGCTGTTCTTCATGCCAGAGTGGGGCAAATAATTGTTGTAAATTGTCTGTGTCATGTCTTAAATCATAGAATATTTGAAAATCCTCTAGTGTCAGCCTTAATGAAACATATTATTGTTGTTGTTGTTGTTATTATATGAGAAGCAAAACATTGCTTATTGTTTTAAATCGAGCGGGAGGGGTTCTTTGGATCAATATGGGGGTCCTCGGCTCTGTAGACTTGTGAGCAGCTGTATTAGAACATGTAGCTCTAATATGCTGTTAATTCTTTGGAGAGTCTAGCATCTTGGCTCTTGAAGATCTCACCCAAATGTGGACCCATTTAGCACATGAACATTGAGGACAGAATTTAGAGCGTGTCATACATCACATCACCAGCTCATTGTATGACACCAATGCTTGTGTATTCCAGGTGATTTAAACACTGGAGGGATTGTAGCTGGAGTCATCATCTTTCTTCTTCTGTTTGCCTTACTTGGATTTGGCATCTGGTACGCCTACAAGAAAGGTTACCTACCAAGTAAGCCCCTTCCCCCTTTTGATTTGTCTTGTTTAAGTACATGGGTTTTAGAGTGATGAAAATATAACAACAATCTTCTTAAAGCGTCAAAAGTTCTGAAAATGTCACTCTCACTCAAAATGTCAATCTTTTATTTGATAAATGGTCCTCAACATTTCAATAGAATTAATTATGTACAGCACAACTGATAAAATGTGTGTGTGTGTGTGTGTGTGTGTGTGTGTGTGTGTGTGTGTGTGTGTGTGTCTTTTTTAATGTGTGCTTTTTTTTGCCTAATTTTTGTTCTTGAAGCTATTGTTTTGCTCAAATTGACTGAATTCAACTTGTGATGTGATTACTGTCAACGTAGTCTGCAATTTTCCTGTTATTTATCTGGGTTTCTATCACTCTAATTACTTGATTTTTTTTTTCTTTTCTTTTATACCTTTTTAGGTCAGGTACAAACTAAATATTTAGCTAGCAAAGTTGTAGACCTTTATATTTGTTATTAGACTGTAGCAGCTTTTTCACATTTTACTTGTGGTTTGAACTCTTATAGAGGAAATGATCATTTCTCACCATTGACTCTCATGCGTTTTTTCCACTCGCCGCTAAAATTCAGAATGCTATGCTATGAATGTTATCTGCATAACATCTATTGCTCTATCAGTGCTCATAAACATAAACAATAAAAACAGTAAAACAAGAGTCCGCTAAAACAATAAATGGAAATAAAACGCTAAAAAATGTAAAAATCAAATGAAAATACACAGGGGACACAACACGCGTAGTGTTGAAAGCCAGAGAGTAAAAGTGGGTCTTAAGATGAGACATTCATCAAAGCACAGAGCTTTGTGATATCGGATATTACAGACTGACATTATCATTATTATATCTGTTATGTATACAGTTATTATACACTCACACTGAAATCTATTTCCTTTTTTTGCCTCCACAGAGAAGAGCGAGAAGTGAGTTCTTGTTTTTCTACTCATTGTCACTGTTTAAATGTCATCATAATTTTAAGAATCTTTACCAGAATAACCCTATGTTTTTGCAACTTGTTTACATATTTTTGCATATTTTCCATAGACAAAAGCCAAACGTTGTCTATCAGCCTCCATCTGTTTACGGAGGGGGGGAGGAGGAGGACGATGTAAGTTTCATTTGACGACAACAGTATTTCATTAAAGTGATCAAAAATAACATGCATGTCTTCATATTTTTCAGGGGGAGTTTAAACAGAAGTCATCATTTGTTGTTTAGCCCCAAGATTGAAGATTTCTTTTTAACTGATGTAATATGTGTGTTTGTGTTCGAATTTTGAGTGCTTGTAGATTGATTGGTTTTGCCTTTATTTTCCCAAGTATCCTCATATTTATAACATCAACTTGATACAGCTGTTTTTATAAGAAGGGCATGAATGGTGCTTGGAAATAGTGATACTCCTTAATGTTTTTACACTTTTCTGCAGATATTGTTTTGGTATAGACTAAATAGTTCTGATATGGTTGTTGTTCTTTTGATATTTGTAGTTATTTCTTTTATAAGGGGAATTATTATTTGTGAATTTTTGGACTTACTATACCATAATGACTTCATTGTGACACGAATTGTCTCTGATAATTATAATATATAATAGATTGATTGATTCATGTGCTTCCCATCATGCTTTTGCCTCAGTAATACCTAAAATGCAGTAGGCTGGTTGTTATTGCCTCATGAAATAAATACATAAAGTAGCCTAAGTAAACTTGCACATTAACTAATTAATTAGGAAAAGCTCAAAGTTTAATTTCTTTGTTTTTATCTTGAAGTGTTTAAAGTGTGTAAAGAGTCTTTTACAATGTAATTGCTTATTTAACAATAAAATTGTCTTATTACAAGTTTATGCTGTCACCAAGTTAATCCAGTTAAGGTAATAACAAATTAGTAAAGTAGTGCAGAAATATCTGGCCGTCTTCACTACTGCTGCTAGATTTCAGACAAAATCACATTCCTTAGGCCAATAATATTGAATACAGCTGAAATAAACGTTAAAATGCAGATGTTCAGTGTAATACACATGAGTTCTTGGTTCTCGTCACTGATAGAAATTATCAATGTTGAATTTTCCATGAGAAATTTATGGCAAAATATAATGTAATCAATAGGGAAAACTAGCTCCCCCCATCTGAGAGTATGACATCAGATTCTCATTCTAGAATGTGATGAATACCACCCCGTTGTTATGGCAATTCTTTTAAGTTTGAGTGGGACCACTCGCATGCACTGCGCAAGCGCGCACGGTCACCCTTTCTGTTACAGGAAATGATCAAGTTTTTCAATTATCCATCTTAAGTGTGACCGTAAGTGTGGGCTGTATGTATTCAAGTGACTTTTATCGAACAGCGGTGGGCGGTATATTTTAATCGACAAGAAAAGTGGTCTTTTCACGTTGTGCTGTCCCTTTAAAGGAGAAGGGGGCAGCGCAGCAGAGCTGAAGCCTTTTTCAGGCTGAAGCTGCGCCTGACACAGACTCGACTCCATTCATAAATAAAGACTTCGCGTAGACGGGAATGACATGCACATCTCCGCTCTCAGCGCAGCGGCTGTCAGAGGCGAGGAGTGCAGCATGTTCACCTCCAGAGAGGGCTGAGCGGACACTGCCCATGGCTGACCCTCTGTCTGTGGGTCTGACTTCAGCCCGAGGCAGCTCTCTCCCACACGAAGTATCGGGGCAAAGCTAGGTTTGGTGTTTTCTGCGCTCTTCCGCGTAACACGAATCACTCTGCGTTAACCAGCTTCCGCTTGCATCAATTTTCACTAAATGAGCGCAGAGCCGAGCCTAGGAGCGGACATACCGATGGAGCAGTGAGTTATGGCAGCGAAAGAAGAAGACCTGTATGCCAAAGTGACCCCGCGGAGACAGCGCCAGAGCCGGCCGAGCACCATCAAACACGGCTCTACTCTGGACGTGCTGCTGTCCATGGGCTTCCCCAGGACCAGGGCGTGAGTAATATCTGCACTGTGCAGTCTATGAGATTAGACACTGTCTGTAGCAGAGCAACACGAAGAGCATGTAAAGTGCGCACTGTTTTAAGGCTTGATGAATTTGCCATCTCTGAAGGAGCAATGAGCATTCGTATTAAGTTATTAGACCACAGAAGCCTTTCCAGCTGTCATATGGCCTTGTCTTTCAGACTTCTGTGATGATTCACCTGCCTTTGTCAGCCAGCCCTCACAGGGCAGTCCTCCAAACACTTGTTTCCATTCATCTGCGAAAAGATGTTGCAGCACACCCAGTCATACTCAAAGATGGGTGTGAAAGTATAGAGGATTAAGAAAAGTCTAAAAACCCTAAGCCTTTGTGCCCTTAACAGTATTGAGCTCATTACACAAATAAAGGCTTCATATGCTCCTTCTTGTCTAATTCTATTGCAATTATGCACCACTTCTTTCTTCTGCTCCACACAGAGCACATGTCTTCTCATCCACACTTGAACTATAATCATTACTTTTCCACCGTTCATTGTATATAACCAGGTCACAGATCTGTGATAATTACTACTCTCTTATCTGTAGCTCAGTTGGAAGTCCCATTGCAACTCATTTGAGTTTCCTCACACTGCCTGCCAGATTAAAACACAACTTTTCAAACAGGAACACATACATCTGCCTTTTAAGATGTCTGACTGTAACTCATCCCCTCTATTGTTCAAGCATCTGAATGCAGTGCCACCTCTCATGCACTCAGCTGATAACTTCAGCATTGGTTATTTTCTCCCATCTATAATTAATGCGGGGCTAATACATAGCAGCTTTATGAAGGCTGTAAACACATATTGAGACATAATATTTTAATAGTGTTATAATGAAATCTTTTGAGGAAGAAAAACACAGTGAGGTGCCAGTAATGTCACTTTGGTTGTGTGTGTATTTTGCGTTCACATAGCAGAAATGCCTTAAGCCTTTAGCATAAGGAATAAGGATTATATTCATAATGGCTGGCGTGATGGTCAAAATCAGGCTTTTCTGTTTTAATGTGGGCATTTTGTGTTGAGTCACCCAGAGGTGGACTGTGTAATGAGATATAGTGAGGATAGTGGTCTCTGCTGATGGGGAATGATGAGCGGAAGCAGCGACTGAAAGTGATCCTGCTCTGAGATGTTGCAATTCATCATTTAACTTCCCCTAAGTTTTTTTAATTTTTTAATTTCACTTTAATAAGACTGTATATTATGGCTGTGCACTTTAATCAAATTAAATTACAAAAAGGTTGTAATCAAAAATATTGTTCTGAACAGAAGGTAACGTTATGTGCGCTTATACTGCCACTACAAACCTGGAGTAAAGGCACTTTTCAGATCTACACAGGTTAAACATGGCTAACATCTCTACAGGTTAATTGTGACAGTATAGAAGTCATAATGTCAATTATGTGTAAAATAGTGCTGATTCTAAATTTGGCCATAGTGGAGCAGCTCTACTGTATATTCACAAAATCTGGCAATAAACCGCAATAAGTATCAATGTGTGCTGGAATTGCCTTTTTTAAGCAACAACATGAATGATCTTAACGAAATTAAACATTTACTTGGATTATAGGTTTAGGATGGTAAGCAGTTTAAGTATTTGTATTAAAATATATTTATAAACTGTACAGTAATGCTCAATGACATATGCACTTTATTTTTTAGAAACCATCATTTGTAAATTCTTTCCTATTTACAAATGATGGTTTCTAAAAAATAATGTGCATATGTCATTGAGCATTACTGTACACTAGCTGGTAGTGTGTTTTATGGCAAAGTTTTACAATGCGCATCACCTAAATACTTGTCTCTTTTGTTATTTTATTACCAGGAAATTCTTTAAAATAGGTAACTAATTAGTTATTAACAGTAAACTACCTGTTCTGTTTTTCTGTCTTTTGTTTTTCAAACTTCCTGCTCTAGATTTTTGATTGTTAAATATTAATCTACCATTTACAATTTGGCAGATAGATATCTCCTTGACCTTTCGCTGTCGTTCTCATTCAGCTGAGGCGGACATGCTCTCACCTGAGACACATGCTCCCCTGCAGCCCCGGGACGCACTGCCGCAAATATAATCATTGTATTGTCTCTGTGTGCATATACAAGACCCATACAACTTTGAAAAGTGAGCAGAAGTCACCTCAGTCCAAGTATTTTGCTTCTGACCTAAAGCTCTAGTCATGTGAGGTTAAGGACAATCTTGAACATGTAAGGGAAGTGAACCTGTCGGTAATTATTACTGTAAGAACACAGTGTGGTTATTGAGCTGTGTCCACAGACAAAAATAATATGAAGCTTTGATTGCCTTTGGCATTAGGGGATATGTGGTTTGAAAATGCACATAGTGGGGTTTTACAGCATCCGTCAGGTGTAAACTGTATAGCAAAAATATACTTCATATGAAAGCAGTTTATGTACATTTATAATTTGTTTTAAATATTTGTGTTTCTGATTTTGTGTTGTTTTTCAATTCTCTATATAGATCTCTATATAGATCTAGATCTATCTATATATATAATCAAATCTATCTTTGCCTTTAAAAATGATTTTAAACACATTTAAAATAAAGCCAATGAACCAAAGATGTGAGTCCCACAAGGTATTCCAACAATATCATGTGATGTTTTCAGCCAATCAAGACCGTCAATCGCCCTCATGTGTAAAATATTTAGTCACCATACAGTTTCTTTTTGCCTTGCCTACGGCCAACACCATGTCTCATGATTTTTTTAGCATTCATGTTTGAATTATGTCCTCATTGTTAACCATGGTTGGGAATATTTCCTTAACATGTGTGATTCTTCTCCATACGACATCTACAGTCAGAGAGTGCTGGTGTTTCAAATGTCCCAAGACCATAGTTACCTGATTGTGGATAAAAAATATAAAAATGTACATAATTGAACTATATAGCATTGTTCCTCCATGTTATTACTGCACTTGTTATTGAGGTGTAACAAAGATGCATATAACCATTCAAGGATGCAGTATACATCGAGTCGTGCCGTCCTGGCCTAAATGTTTAAAGCCTATCAAACCGCAACCACAAAAGCTAACTTATATGACCACGTGATACTGTTGTGTCTGGCAGCGCAGCTCACAAGAACAAACCATGTATTCGAGACGATCCGGAGGAAGTTGCCCATTTCCGGAAATTTAGCTTGTGACATTTTGTGAGCAGTGTTGAAATGGTGGTTTGCGGACTGCTGAGGCAGGAAATGTTAAGACTTTTTCTTTTTCCACAAAGCACAAACCCCCTAAAATATTACTATTTAAATACCAGCAGTAGTCAATTCTGCATTCATTGAGCCTTTTGTATAATCTTTGCCTGCATTGTCAATGTAATCCCTCATTCGTCCAGGCGTGTTTCATCGTAGAAAAGGTTTCATTGCCTGCATTGTTTGGTCTTGGGTCACAAATTGACTTGCTAGTGTGTAAACCTCATAATAACCTTGTTGTTCTGTCTGACCCTGAGGGCATCTCTCTTTAATAGCTTATTGACCTTTGAATATGTAAATGGCAGGTATAGTATGCCGCTTGAATGGTTTGCCTATGACCTAGCAGTTGTATGTCTGCGTACTTCCTCTGCTGATGGGGAGCTCCTTAGGGTGCTGTCTTTGGCCAACGAGCCGTTCTCCTCAGTTCCTAGTTCTTAGTGTGATAAGTGCTTAGAAATGAGTGTGTTCACAGGCTGCCTGTAAACAGGAAATGTTGAATTGCCCAGAGAGCTGACTCCGGGAGTGGCCCCTGGGAGTTAGTGCATATCAGTGTGTACGGGGACACAGGACACTTTTTAAGTTTCTTTGAGGCAGTATGTTTTCCTTACTTTAACCCAGCAGGAAATAAGATTAAGTCACATTAAAGCCAGAAAGAACTTCTTTGAGAATCATCTGAGAGCCCATAGAATAATGTAGTCATGAAAACCAAACGCACTGCTGTCAAAACATCCAGAGCAGAGGCAGAGTAGTTTATCAGCCGCAGAGCCACTTGCAAAGGCCTGAATATACACACTTGTGCCACATGTGGCGGAAATGAAAAGCCTGTTTCCAATTGTGCATGTGGCAGCGGTTCATGTGAAAATAACACATGCTGTTAGCTCTTCTGCCTTTTCTACAAACATGTCTTTGCTTTGTCGCCATACCTAATGCAGCCTTGTGAAAGTCTGTATTCACAGTTTGTTTTCATCTACACCAAGCTGTGAACAGGAAACACCATTTATAAATAACTTTGGGTTTTTGCTCAGAGCAAAGGGAAGCCCTGTGGGTCACACGCACAACTGTGGACAGCATGTCTCAAAACTTAAACTTAATCTCATACATTTGTGTTGAAACGTTGTCAAGAGTTAGATATATTTGTCAGGAATTCACTGTTACATTTAGGCCTACAGTACATTTGTCCTCATATTGGCATAAGGAGCACACAATCCGATGTTCTGAGCAGAGTGGATTTTCCTGCTGTCACATCTGTATGTAATCCCATCATGCCTTCTTGGAGAAAATCCCCTTTTCACTCCTACACTTTCTCCTTCCAGGTGAAGTACACAAATGTGAAGCCAACATCTTTCAAAGCCTGCTGGACTCACTTTGTTAATCTCATAAATATAACTGTTTTTGTATTGCTACTAATGTTGTGCATAATTCATTTTCTCATTGGTTGTCTCTGGGTCTGTGTGTGGGACTGGGTCAGCCGCCTGCTGTTAGACTCGCTCAGGCCACACTGCCTCAGGGTTCGGGGACCTGAGCAAATCTAGGTCTCTGTCAGTGGGACAAATGTAAATATAGCCCCATGAATGTGAGTGTCAACAGTAAGCTTGTGGCTTGCAGAGCTAAAAAACCTAACTGGTGCCATTTTCAACTTCTCTAAGTAGGCTTTCACAACAGTGACAAACACCACAGTCATCTGGAACAGCAATGTTAGTCCAATGGGACAAGGGAGTGAAATGGAGGCTTTGTTTTTGTTGTTCTTTGGAGACAATGGGAGCATGAGTTCCACAGACATGGGACAGTACTCTCAGTAATGTCACTGTTTAAGTCTAAAGAAAGAAGATTGCTGTGTGTGGACCATACTGAAAAGTCAATCTGCAGTAAAGACAGAGGATGGACAAACTATGAGCTGCTATAAAGGATATTTATCAGGACAGTAATCAAGTATCATCAATCGGCTGAACTTGGTCACTAGAGCCTCTGCAAAGCAGGACAGCGTTGTAATGTACATTTGTAACCTCATAACTAGCATGACTAAAATGATCACGTATGTTTTTATGTGTCAGATATAACAGAGCAAATGTATCCATGTATACATTTTGCAGTGTGGTATAGTTTAGTTCTTTTCAGAAGATATTTCTGTGGATTTAGTTCACTTTTGTTGACCCCATCAAGATAATGTAATTCTCTGCAGGGGCGACCTACAATTTAGCAGTTTGTAAAAATAAAACAGGCTAATTGAATTTTGTGTCATGAACCATGTAATGAGTTTTACTACAGTACATGATGTTAGATAGTGATTCAAATGTTACACAAATAAACACATTTACCCTACAGTGTATTTACAGTGCCAACTGTTTTTTCTGATTTAATATTTAGTCATAGGATATTGATACTACAGTTCAGAAAAGCATCCATAAATGATAATATTGATTTTGTGGCTCAACTCCCATCTCTTGCTTACTTTTGCTCATATTTTTATTGCAGATTAAAAGCTCTGGTCTCAACAGGAGGCAAAAATGTCCAAGCCGCTTGTGACTGGTGAGTTTAATGTCTTCAGCATGCTGCCACACTAATGATGTCAGCTCTTGTGACTAAATTATGTTTTGTTTTTGTTTAGGCTCTTCTCTCATGTGGATGACCCTTTCCTGGATGACCCTCTTCCCCGGGAGTATGTTCTGTACCTCCGGCCGAGCGGCCCACTGCTGCAGCAGCTTTCTCAGTTCTGGCAGCAGTCTCGGGTGACCTGTGGAAAGAATAAGGCACACAACATCTTCCCCCACATCACCCTCTGCCAGTTCTTCATGGTCAGTGTGTGATGCAGGGGCATATTACATGTTATTGTTGCTGAGATTCAATCATTCCTAATCTATAGTGATATGTTTGGGTTGAAAGCCAATATACTGTCAGTAAGAGCATGTGGTTTGGACCAGGGTTCAGCCTTTGGAGGACAATTCTTTTGTGATAAATGGCAATTATTAAAATTCTATGTTGTTTATGTTCAGGAAATTAATATTGAAACCATTAAAAAAATGTATTTTAATTTCCATTTGTTAATTATTAAAAAATAAAAGAAAGAAAAGATCAATAAATCATGATTATCAATATGAGGATCGTGGAAAAATTACCAAAGAATCCCATTCAATGTTCCAACTGTTATGAAGGTTACATCAGGAAAGGTTGTACTCATGCTAAATCAGTATGTAAATCATATAATCCAAGGAGAAATAGCTGAGTCAGTCCAAAAAGAGAAGAGCTGCAATTGATACAAGCCCCATGTTCACAGACGGGGATTACTCGAAATACAGTATTAAAGCTCTCCTTTGCCTTAATGTTGTTTCCTCCATTCTAGTGTCCAGATGCAAAGGTGGAGGCCCTTGTTGATGCCTTGCTGAGCACTGTGACTAAATGGAAGGGGCAGATTCCTGTGCCTCTGCCTCTCGAGCGCTACACCTCCTCAACATTTATCGGCCTTTTTGTGGAGGAGCAGGTTGCAGAGGTATTGAAGAGCTTTGCAGCTGATTTTGCCACAGAAGCAGCAGCCAAAGCAGGTTTGCTACTTTATAGTGTTAGCTTAATTTAGTTTTATTTGTCAAAAGTGTAAAAACAGGCGTCATTTTCCTTTTCAGATGTTCATATTGAACCACATAAAAAACAACTTCATGTCACATTGGCGTATCACTTCCAAACAAACCATCTGCCAGTTTTAGAGAAGCTAGCCAAAGAAATTGATGTATCTTCAGGTTGTGACTGGTTAGCAGTGCTCTTTTCCAGGGATATTCGATTTGCAAATCATGAGGTGAACTATTTATTTCTACATAGTCGACTGGGTTTGAAATATGAAAAAGAATCTCAATTTTAATTTTGTTCTCTTGTAGACCCTTCAAGTGATGTACCCCTACATGCCTCAGAACGATGATGAATTGGAGCTGGCGCCTGGAGACTTCATCTTCATGTCTCCAGTGGAGCAGAGCACTGCTAGTGAAGGCTGGGTCTACGGCACATCTTTGGGCACGGGGCTGTCTGGTCTCCTGCCTGAAAACTATGTGAGCCGCGCCGATGAGTCTGACACCTGGGTTGTCCATGGGTGAGCAAGTTGTGCTGTACAGAAATGAATCAAATAACACCCTTTTACCAGAAAATTGTGTATAAATGATCTTTTTCTAACTTTATGAAACAGTTGGGACCCTTTTAGCCATCTTGTCGAGGAGGGTTTGGGGACATCCAATCTCATCTAAAAACGTTCAAAGGGGATTCTCATGTTCATTTGTTCTCATGTTCAAAATGAGATTACAATCAAACTAGGAATTCCCAATTAGTGTTTATAAACCACTACAGGGGGCGAACTACTTTTAAACAGATTTAGAACAGAGAGATAAATATGGAAGGGGGTGAGGGGTGTGTGCGCTGCTGTTACAAAACCATGTTGTATTAGCACCAAGGTTGCCAAATTTTCAGAATGCAACAAGCGATTCAAGCCTTTGAAAAACAGTCCAAAAGAAGCGACACCAGCTCCACAAAAATAAGACAAAAGAATAAGGAACTAATGCGCTAATGAGATGCGCATATTTTTAATACCATATTTTACATAATGACATTAACAGCCTGTATTTCGGTCTTTAATGAGTCTATTAACTTGAAACAGAAATGAAAAAGGCTAGACTATAGTGAGCACCCCATGGAAGACCTAAGCATCCCCATAGGCTGTCTGTTTGACAGGAATTCCCTTTTTGTGTTTAAATCAGTGCCCTGTCCTGTCGCAGTTCCTAATCTGACAATAATTTCCCTGGAACCACGAAAACACTAACATTTGGACATTCTGATCGACAGTTCTCACTCCATCCACAACTGTGCCTCTCCGCTGACCTCTGGTAGGAATGTGGGAGGATTATTATTTGATGGACAGCTTAATGACAGTCTGCTAGACAGCATCATTGATACTCCCAGCCTTTCTGGTCTCTGTCCTCCAATGCAGGTACAATATTATCCTTAGACTCATACTGTGTAAACCATTTGCTGCGTATTTTGTGTGTGTCAAGGCTGCATCGAAACAATGTATGTATAATTTTCATCTCTACGGGACTCTATCTCAGGTGTCAAGGCCGACACTACAGTCTTGTCCATCACAGAGGAAGTTGTTTGTGTGTCGTCATGGTGAAAGGATGGATGTGGTGTTCGGCAAGCATTGGATTACGCAGTGTTTTGATTCTAAAGGTAGGAAATTCATAAACCTGTGTTGTGAGACCATACGTCTGTTTTCAATTAACAACATGTTTTTTAGGTCGTTACATTCGTTCAAATCTCAACATGCCATCAAGTTTGCCGTCCAGAAGTGGAGGTCACAGAGACTATGACAAAGATTGCCCCATCACTGTGTTTGGCTCCACACAGGCTCGACTTGTGGGTGCGTAATAAGGGACAATATTTGGGTCAGCTATTTAAATAAAAGGTTATGTTTTGCCAGTTTTGAAAGAAACTCTGTAAGGGTATTTGGCGTTTAAGATTATAACACCTTTAAGGTAAGAATAAGGATCATTTTGGGGGTGACACTTGTAATTTTAGATTTTTAAACATGTGCTGTGGTGGGAAATCACGTGTCACCGCAGCACATTCAAAAATAATTTTCATGTTTAAAAATATAATAAACGGTCTATAATGTCCGTAGAGTTTAATATTCATATAATAAATTATGTAACTGTCCCATCCTATATTTTTTTTTAGATAACATTTTTTCTCACAAACACTGTCACACGGCAGGACATAAAACTGATGCACTTTCAACGTTTTTCAGAAAAGTTCAATATTTATTATTTGTTTTTCTTGGCTGTGGTTTAAACCCTGAAACCAAGAGTTCGTCCTGGAGCATAAATGACAGATGGGCTCCCTCTGGTTTCTGTGTAACTATCTTTTTAAATATGTAATTTTTCATGTCCCACCGCAGGACACACTTTATTACAGCATTAAACTTCTTTTATCTTTTTTATATTTTAAAGTGTTTCAGTCACACAGCAGGACATTCTTTTTGGAAAAAATTCAAAGAAATGACATAAGTGCACTATTGAGTTGAATTTTGGAGGGAAAGAAAACATATTTAGGAAAAAAAAATGGACGTCACAATAAGACAACACATTTTTTCAACTCCTGTTGTTTTCAGGTGAAGCCCTATTGGAAAGCAACACAGTCATAGACTTTGTTTACAGCTCCCCTTCTCTTCGCTGCATTCAGACTGCTCAGCACATTCTAAAGGGTAATGCATTTAACTCTTTTGCTCCAACCACCATCCTTTAACGCAGTGTTGTGAAAAAAGAATCACAATCCTGGATGAATAAAGATGGTTTAATCAGGAAGGGCGACTTCTGTAAAATAACTGTAATATTTGCAGACATGTGTTATATGTTTCTTACTTTCTTACTGACCTTAAATGGAAGGTCTCCATCAGGATGGGAAGATCAAAATTCGAGTAGAGCCAGGATTGTTTGAATGGACCAAGTGGGTTTCGGGCACATGTTTACCCTCCTGGATCCCTCCATCTGAACTGGCGGCTGCTAATCTTAGTTTGGACACAACATACAGGTACACATTTGCTCCACTGAGAGTGATGATTACAAAAGGTTCTGCGGAAATGTGTACTAGCTATTAAATAAAATACAACACATTATAACAAGGTCTCTGTGTAGACCTTCAATCATTCAGGGAAACAACTACATCATTTCATAGATAATTATATAGTCATCATTTTAAGTTTCACCTCACATCCCAAAGCCTTTGTCAAATCTTAAACAAAAAACACACCTAGAGAGCATAGTCTTGCATTTTTCAACACAGACTTTGTGCACTATATTAATCGTTTATGTTTTTTGATGATGCCAACCCTGAACACAATCCTTCTGTCCTCAGACCTCATTTTCCTATTTGCAAGTTAATCCCGTCAGAGTCGTATGACACCTACATCAGTCGAAGCTTCCAAGTTACCCGTGAGATTCTGTCAGAGTGTAAAAACCTTGGTAAGTTCAAGTTATACAGTCAAAACAACCTACATCCTTTATTTAAAAGAATTGCAGCAAAGACGACGCAGTGATCTCCAAATATCTCTTACACAGGGAACACAGTCCTGATTGTCGCCCATGCTTCATCCCTCGAGGCTTGCACTCGACAAATGCAAGGTCTAAGCCCTCAAAACGCCAAAGATTTTGTTCAAGTTGTTCGTAAGGTCTTTATCTCTCCTTATTATCTACAGGCTTTAAATCCTTGTGTCTTTATCCTCTTCTTATATCTCTATATCTCTTATGCTTCAACACATCTGTCTCCTCCTTGTCTCTGCACAGATTCCTTACTTGGGCTTTTGTGCTTGTGAAGAGTTGGGGGAAACGGGCGTGTGGCAGCTGGTGGACCCTCCCATTTTGCCTCTGACACACGGACCTAATCATAGCTTCAACTGGAGGGAAATGTTGATGCAGGAGTGAAGGATTTGCCCTTTGGATCAACTGCTTAAAATACAACTCAACCTCCTAACTAAATGCTTGTTGAGCTACCAAAACACAACAGAGGAAACAAAACGACTGGCTCCTGTCAAAGACCTAAAGCAACTGTGGCACATGAATGAAGACACTGCTCAGGAACAATGTTGTACAGCTAAAGTCGCTAGAGTAGCAAGGACGAGCTACACAGTTGGTGGATATTTTTTTCCCCCCTTTTAGAACGCATGACTCCAAATAGCTTTTTTAAAACAGGGTATTTCTCTATAGTATTTGATTCAGGTTTTCTCACACAAGAAGGTGAAGTCTAACTTTAATTTTTCTCTTGCCCTGCCTTGCACTGTGACATACAGGTGAAAATTGGAAACCATATTACCCCTAACTACATCCTTGGCACAAATGGCACAAATTATTGACAATCCAGTTGTAAAGAAAGACCAACCATCATTGTTGCTGGTGCTTAAGTGGATGGATAGTTATTTACATGTAAATGTCATCAACATTTAACATTCTCCTTTTTCACACATTTATTTATGCCCATATTGTCACCACAATATTGTCACTATAAAACATGGAAGTCATAATCACAATTTATGATAATTAATACATTATATTTGGTTATTATTTAAATGTTTACGTATTGTATTTCCATAATGAAGAACACTGTATTTATGATTTTAACAACAAATAAATTGTATTCTAAGGATTGTATTGTATACGGTCAAACATATCAGAGCTAGCTGTAAATGTAAACAAGTGAATATATATGACAGGATTATTTTTATTTTATTTCAAAGTTGGTGTTTGTTTGCAAGAAAATAAAGGACGCAGACGTGAATGATAAATTATTATTTATTATAAATCTATAACATTATAATTAGACCATTCTATCTAGTTAAACATAGGTTTGCGCATGCGCGCTTTAAAGCAAGAGACGAGCACGCGCTGTCTTTTCTGTCAGTGGCAGTGCAAGTTTGTTTGCTTTATTTATTTACAAAGAGGAAAAATACAGTACATGTTTATACAATTGCTACTTTGCTGTATTTTACTTGAGAACTTGAACCTCATGGTTGAACCAAAGAAGAACCTCAGAAGACGGATCAAGTTAACATCAGCTACACGCAATTAGTCTCAGGTGGCTAAATATCACGGTAAATATAGGCCCCTTTTACATTCTTTGACCTGTGTACAGATTATTTATACTGGGTTCCGACAAATGAAAAAAAAGACCGGTTTTTGAACTAGATTGCATAAAAACCCTCACACCTACCAAAACATGAATTCTAATTAAGTTTGAAAACAAGACTGTAGACTCATCATCATTTGTACAAATAACCAAACACAAACGCTTTTCATGTGCATCAGACTTTTAAAGCTAAGGGTCTATGTTCTGAAATAGGCTTTTTCACTGCGAGTCGGACGCACCAAACGATGCATCCACGTGAACCCTCACCGTCTTCTGTAAATGTTAATTATCAAAGACTCGACACTAGATGGCGCTAAATTACACTATAAACTGCTCAGCACTCTGAGTACTGCCAAGTTACAAAGTAATGCCATCGTCATATACTATAACAACTACTGCTACTACTACTACAACTACTCCTACTACTACTCCTACTCCTCCGCCTCCTACTACTACTTCTGCTACTATTACCGCTACTCCAACTACTGCTACTACTACTTCTACTACTACTACTACTACAACTGCTACTACCGCTACTACTGCTACTACTACTACCACTACTACTACTCCTACTCCTCCGCCTCCTACTACTACTTCTGCTACTATTACCGCTACTCCAACTACTGCTACTACTACTACTACTACTACTACTACTACTACGACTACTACTGCTACTATTACTACTACTCCAACTACTGCTACTACTGCTATTACTACTAATGCGACTACTACTGCTACTATTACTACTACTCCAACTACTGCTACTACTGCTATTACTACTAATGCGACTACTACAGCTACTATTACTACTGCTACTATTATTACAACTCCAACTACTGCTACTACTACTACAACTACTACTACTAATGCGACTACTACAGCTACTATTACTGCTACTACTACTGCTACAACTACTACTACTACTACTACTACTACCACTACTACTGCTACTGTTACTGCTAATACTAACACTTGTCACTTTAGAATAAGACATTTTTGAATGCTGTTTAAACTGTAAAAAAAAGAAAGAAAAAAAAGATAATTTCTATGACACAAAATACTGGAGTTAATATTATGAATGTAATAGACCTATTACTTTATAAAGAAGGAAATTATCAGACTGCAACTCCAAACTAAGCAGCATTTATATTTAGGCTACCTTCCTGTTTCTGTTTCTGTTTGAGACTATTTGTGACCAAGGGTTTTTATTGTGTTAATGACAACGTCACTGGGATTTTTGATTAACTATGTGCAGAGGTACAATTAGATATAATAATGCCAATTTAACACCAGTGTAATTTAAATGTGTCAATACGGTTTGTCAGAACAGATGACATTTTAGACAAGGTCTACATTTTTGTTCCTTTTGTAAGGTGGACCATATGCAAAATATTACATTTACAGTTTCAACACAAAAAGGATTCTCAGTTTTATCATTATAAAAGCTAAAATAATATCTTTAATCTAAAACAGTTTCAAGCCAAAACATTAATGTTCAGTCTCTAACCTTTGAACAACAGCAACAGCATCGTTGCTAATAGGGTTTGACACAGCTGTCATGAGTTAGTGAGGCCATTTCATATTCTCAGGATGGGCCAAACTAGCTCAGAGCGCATGAGCAAGTCCAAGTAGTGCAGCAAATTTAGACGCCAGCTGGAAAGAAGCACTGCAGTGTCGACAAGTTGCTGACATCTCTGCTATAAAAGCTCCAGTCGGGTAACTTACGTTTTTGTAATTCACAGTTCAGCTGATCATCATACATTTAGGACATATATTGTTCATCTAAGCATACAGTTATTTTTCTTAAACATGGCAACAAAGAGTTATTCTTTCATGGCCAACTTTCGCCCAAAGGAGAAATTGAGTGATGTTTCTGAGAGCTCATTTAAGTCTTCTCTTTTTTCAAGTAAGCAATTTCAGCATTGCTTTGTCTTTGACATGTTGACTCCCTTTGTTTTGGTGCACATTCAATATTACAGTGAGAGATACACTGTACACGACTCAAAATGAAACACTGAACTGTTAATTGTTTATTTGACCCACTTGTTGAGTGTTTGACTTCATATTGTATGAAAAACGTATAAACTATATAAATAAAATAAAGTACAGATATATATATATATATTTTCAGTGTTTTCCTATTTCTTCGTAGAGTGAGTTACAGTCGTCGTTTCTCTTCGGTTTTGTCTTGGAGTTGTTTGGGGGTGGGGGGTGGAGGGGGAGGGGTGGAGTAAGGTTTGAGCCACTGGAAAAGAAGCCGCTTCACTGTGTTACTGTGCTACTTTTGTGTGTTTCTGGGTTTGGAGTGAGCCGAGTGCACCTGTGTGTCAGAGGAGGCTCTCCCTGACCTCTCGCATGGCTAATCTCCTGTTTATCACCACTGTCATGTTTGCAGCTCAGAGCAGCTCTAAAGAAAGCAGACACACAACTGGAGCTGCTGAAGTGAAGGACTAAAGAGAGAAGTATCTGCTTTTGTCCAGTGAGAGGAAAGCAAACAGGAGTGGACTCAGGAGTGGGAGGAAATGGGTAAGTTCCACACAACAGCTGACTTTTGTTTGGTGCTTGGCTCAAGTTTGGGTGTTGCGGCGCCGCGGTGTTTATTTTTGTTTGTACGTACTATAAGTGAAAGCTGTGTGTGTATGTTGTAAATTGTACAACTTTTGGAGCATCAATCGCTCAAGGCAACTGCACTGTCCACTCTTTGTTTATGCGCTTACTTGTTTTGTGCAATGGTCTTATTTTAGTTTGGTTTGAATTTGCAGTTGCAGCTGGGAAGATATTAAAAAAATCAGATGTTTGTTAGACACTACTAATTGTTGACACAAACCTTATTAGAAAGAATACCATAAAAACAAATAACTTTTTGACATTTTAGATATAGAAACTGATAGCTAAGTAAGCTAAGACGTAATCTAACCGAGATAAATGCAATTCAAAACCGTGATTCACATAAACTGCATTCACATTGTCATTTTAAGTTAATGGCTAAAAACGTTGTGGACTGGCACTAAGCTTTACTCTGAGTTTTGTGGTCGTGACACCTGGGGCAAGACCTCTTAAAGTCTGAAAACGTATGAACTTTGGGCCATGGCTCATTTCGCTGTAACAATGAAACATAAACAAACTGAGAGTGTAAGTGCATGCGGAATGAAGTTAAGGCAGAATCGTGTAGACGTAGGCAATAAAAACAAAATTCCAACCGTTATGTGTAATTTTTCTGATTTGAAAAGTGTGTCAGAAGAGCCTCAGTGTCCGAGCAGTTTGAAAAAGCCTGTGCACCAGAAGTCATTATATAGAGCTAATAAATAACATCTGTGCAGGAATATATGATCTATGATATGATATGAATTCTACTGGCTTTAAGTAACCAACACTCAATTCATGAATGCTGAAAATATGACACATTACATATTCAGCACTTCTGCCTTACTTTATTGACCCACTCAAAAAGGCACTTTGAGAAACAGGTCAGAAAGTGGGCTGCAGTCTTGTGTTTGGGGTCAGAGGTCAGAGGTCATAGCCAATGGTCAAATGTGCTCTGCAGAATCTCATAACCTCATTGTAGTCAGATAACCAGCTATTATACAATCAGAATAAAGCTGTCATTTAAGGTCAACTATTATTTTTTAGATTAATCAACAAGCCAAACCAAATAAAGGTTGAAATATGGGGACTGACGGCTTATATAGTTAAATATAGAGAATATTTACAAATAAAGTGTTTTATTGAAGAAATATACTTATTCTTATAATTTTTTTATTCTTATTTGACATTTTGATTAAATAATGTTGGTTTCTTTGTCTCAAAAAGGTGTTTTGACATGTGTATGTTTAGTCTAGATAACAGTTGTGATTATCAAAATACTTCTATTTTTTTTTTTATTATTGACTAGTCACAATTAGTCGATTTACGTTGCAACCCTAAGTTTGGAACTTGAGTTGTTTAGTAAATTCTAACGATTTCTAGACAACAGCAGAGAGGAGAGTTAGTTTGAGATCTGAAAGTGAATTGTGACTTTAATGTGATTTTTCACAAATAAATACACTGTTTACTAGTAGTTTTGTTTAAAATTGTGCAAACTCTTGTGATCTTGTGGTCAGTGCACATTGGTCATATGGATATGTGGATATGTGGCCTGATCATCAATATACTTCATAGTTTTGAGATCTTTTTCAGCCCTTTTAGTCGACAAATAGATGAACAGGGCATGTCTTTAGTCAACGAAGAATATCTTTGGTTGGCTACATTCCTAACAAATATAGTAGAAGAGTATGTAACAATTGATTATTCTATCAAATTTATAAATTTATGAAATGTTGGTAATTGTTTGTCGTTATGCTCAGTGTTTCACACAGATTAATGCTGAAACTGGTGGCACAGGTAGTCCTCATTTTATATGTCTGGTAAAGTATTGTTAATCACATAACTTGTTGGTTCAAAGTAATCTTTGTTTGTTGCCAGTATAGTTTCCTGTATGTTACTCTCCATTACTAGTAAACACAGTTTTTCTCCATCAGTTTGAGGGCATCTGCTGAGGTTGAGCAGGTGAGGACCTGTGCTGTCCCAGGAAATCCTGCAGGGAAACAGATTCAAATAGTGTTCCTATTTTTCATAGGTCTCTAGTGATTAGGGCTGTTGGAAAGACTGACGGGTGTCATTTTGGTCCCATTTATTTACTTGATTCAGATTTTTTTCCTCTAAATGTTTAAAGTTAAAATGGGTTTGTGAAATTTTGTGAAAGTTAGCCACATTCTGGTTTACCTGGATGTTGAATCTAATGCAAAGATACTGAGGCCAAATTATTATTAAAAATGTGTGGGAGTTGTTTGTAAAAGAGAGACTAATTTCATCCTGAGCATGCTTGACATTCTTAGCTGCTGACCTCTGTGAAAAACAACAACAAGCACTCGAAGGTCACTCTGACTAACGGCTCACAACCAAACACACAGCTATGGGAGTTTCATGTTACTAAATTACACAACTAACGTAGTAATAACGCCAGTTGTATCCATTAATTATGAATAGTTTGGTGACTATAATCACAGAAATGTACAACATGGTTTATAAGCAGACTGACTGAAATACCCCAGGCACTCAGTGAAAGCCTCAAATTAACCTCTTTTTATTCTCACTGAGTTTGTTTGTGTGGGAGAAAATCGGCACATAAGTCATACTATAGAAAAGTAGTATATCATAATTAGCGCTGAGGATCGCCTCAGGGCAGCTGTGGCCACCATCACTAAGTGGATTGAACAGTGTCCTTCAATGCCCAAAAAGATCCTTATACATTTAATTAGGGCTGCATAATTTGGGAAGAATATCAAATTGCAATTCGTCTGACTAGTATTGCTATTGTAATTAGAGTTTACAATTTATGTTTTAATGATTAGATTCTGTTCAAAGCTCGAATTTTAAACGTGTCCAGTAGAATTGACAAAAAGACTGAAATAAGCCTTTATGAACTGACAAACTTCAGAACATGCTTTACAAATCTTATTCTTATTCTTTATTTAATGCTCACTTGAATCTTTACAGCACATAACAAAGCAATACAATACTGTTTAACAAACAAAGGACCTTTTTCAAAAAGGCACCAAGCTTATAATTGTTTAAGTATACATTTGCATTAGTGATATGAACAGTGATGGGTTTTTCACTTAATAATCAGGCAAATACTTCTCCCTACATAAATTACACAGTTGGCACTTTTTATGCAGAATAAAACAGGATATTTTGTTTGTGGAAACTATGGTTCTTCAAAAATTGCAGCCTTTGCAATTTCCTAATTATGTCCTTTAAAATTGCGATTTCAATTCGATATTGATGAATTGTGCAGTCCTACATTTAATGCAAATTGTTGACAATCACTCTTATTGAAATATGAAGTTGCAGGGCTCAATTTTCATTTTCTTACTATGTATGCTGATGTTTTTATTTATCTGTTGGATCTATGTATCTTTTTGTAACAGGTAGCTGTTGTGGGTGTTTTAATGAACTAATGGTGATAGTCATTATGTCATTTCGCTGATGTGTTCTGGGTTCAGGCTCACTCACACCTGCTTGTGAAGCTTCAGGTCGTGGTTAGAGATGAGTGTTGGGAGTTGGAACAGCCCCTTGTTAAACCAAGTCTAATAAACGAACTGCTGGTGCGTCTGCCCGACCACACGTCTTCTGACGGTCGTAAAAGTCAGCCACGCGGCTTCCCTTATTCTCTGCTTGCCCTCTTACCCCTCTTTCCTCCTCATTTCCTAATAATCTTTTAAATAATTGTATTCTGTCCATATCAATCTTTATGAACGAGTCACATCTGGGTCGCTTTCTACCAGGCCAGTCGGAACAGAGCAAACATAAAACTGTTGATTCTTGTACCAGTTCCAATTCAAGAGAAGAAGGAAAAATTGTGATACATTTTTTCACTTTTGAATGTTTTGCTCCTGTAGAGTTTCTGACTGCGTTGTATGGTGGTTGCTAATAAGAAACACTGGCTCCTGTCCAGAATAGTAAACCAAAATAAACAACATACTGTGAGGGGATTAAAAGTGGTGGAGAAGCTCTACAATTACATCCCTCAGAACATATCCAGATGTGGGTCCTGGTCCTCCTCAGGTAACGTCCGTGACAGAGCTCTGACGCTGGAGCTTTGAGACTCGTCTGCTAAAAAGAAACACTTGCCTCATGTCTGAGATCAAAAAGGAGAAGTATAAATTACATTATGCATACGTCACAGTACAGCGATGCTACAACAAGCCCTACATATATACAGTATAAATACATTAGTGAGGTCTCAGGTCTCTCTGCGCCTCAAACCTGCTTCACCTTTATCATGTTTTTCCTCATTATTGTGCACTATTATCATGTAATTATGTGCATTATAATTATTATTTCTGGTCCTCACAGCGTTGGTGCGTCACTGTGTCACAATATCAAGTTTTAGCCTTTGTGATTATTGTGAGACGAAACATCCCAATATAACTATTATTTACAATCACACAACAAAACAAAAG
This sequence comes from Rhinogobius similis, assembly GCA_019453435.1. NCBI lineage: Eukaryota > Metazoa > Chordata > Actinopteri > Gobiiformes > Gobiidae > Rhinogobius > Rhinogobius similis. Next base: position 26,946,319 of record CM033637.1, on the reverse strand, counting down.
TGAAATCCTTCCATTTTTATGAAATCAAACTTTCTGAATGAAAAAGTGAAGTTATTGTGACATCATCAGCCACTTAAAAAGCACTATACATTTATTTGTATTTCTAAAAATAGTCACGATTATTCATTTTTAGTTCTTGCAATTATATTTTGAGCTGAATAATCACAATTATCGACCAACCTAATAATCTTGACATCCACTTGTGTGTGTTTTTGACATTTATTAGTGAAATACAAATTAATAAAAATACTTCTGTGCCTTGTCCTATTAGTTTGAATTGCTGTTGTACGTATGTGACACATGAATACAAACATGTCGTACCATTGCAGGTTTACTTTAAGGTTAAACAAAGGGCCTCGGTGTGACTCCTCTAGATAAACACTCTTCCTGAGAAAACATGGACACGGTTATACTTTAACCTGCTCAGGAGGCCACTCTGCATCCTCTGGACAGTGTGGGTCAGGCCGGGCTGCAGACCTGATGCCAGAATCATGCGCTGCACGTGAAAGCAGGCTGCCCTGTCAAACAATAGGCTCTTTGACAGCACTGACCCCCCTCACTGGCCTCAGTACAGTCAGAGCACTGTCTGTGGGCCGGGTGTCACTAGCGGCCCTGTTGTCCCCTGGAGCTGACCAGCTGGGTCCGAGCACACGGAGGGGATCGCTGCACTTCAGACACAGTCCGTGCAGTTAGCACAGAGGACATAACTCCAGAGGAGGTTGAACCAGTCCTCCTCCAAACGTTGCACTGTCACGGATGACCTTGCACTTGGTTCTGAGCAGAAACCTCTCATCATTCAATAATTTAACTGTATACATTAGGAAATAATGAACACGAGTGATGGTGTGAGAAATAGAAAAGTGGTAGATTAAATATTACAAAAATGCTAAAAAAAAGATGCAGAAAAATACAGTAATTTTAGCCTTTGTTATCTGCTCCTTCCCCGTCACAGGAATTTTTATACATTTAGTTATATATGTTAATCATTGTGTAAATAATGTTGTTGACATATTTTTCATGAACAGAACAAAGGAACAAATGAATGAATATCTAGGACTCATTAGAGATACTATCTAACTAAGTGTTTGTTGTATTATTTATGATTCAGTTAGAAAAGAGTTTGCTGGGATTATTGCTTCCAGGTGATTGTATCTACAGTATTTGTGTTTATAGCAATATTTCTGTAGCGCTATATCGCTCCTCAAAATCTGTTATTGTGACAAGCCTACTTACGGTTCATTTGATAGTGTCGATCTTTTTGCCAAAATGACTTGATTGACGAGAAACAGATTCGTTGAGAGAAGACTAACTAGAAATTAAACAGAGAGATTTTTAAAAAGGCATTAATGGTCCCAAGCCATTTTTAGCCTGGTTAAGGATATGTTGATGTGGTATTCTGTGTTGAGTTATGTTTATCTTTTTGCACTTCTCGTTTTCAAGTATTTTATGATGAATCTGTGTGATACGCACAAAGGAGAAAGTGTTCAGGAATTGTGTCAGTAATGATTACCATGCAGGATACTCGTATCTCTTTTATCTGCTGCAGTGAGGAAGAGGGGGAATCAAGTCAACTCCACACGACTTTTCAACATATGCAACAATGAATAAAGGCCTCTTATCTTTGTGGTAGATGATGAACATATATGCAAGCCATGAGCGTTATCTGATGGTGCAGTTATGCTGAGGCCCCCCTCCCCAGCGCAGCAGTCGTGTAAACAGACAGTGCTCTGGAGGAATGCTGGACTCTATGACCTCTCGCCCCGAGTGCTGTTACAGTGCACTGAGTTCAGCTCAAACACCCGCCCCATGCTGCGCCTCTCCCAAGTAGCGCCCCGCCCTACCCCAGCCTGAGGCCCCTCAGGGTGGAAAAAACACACCTCTTTCACCCAGCTCCATAACCTCCTTCACACACACACTGTAAATGAGCAGACAGACACACAGCTCCTCACCATCTGCCCACTTATAGATTTTTACAGTGAGCATTCCTCTCCGAAAGCACCAACATTGTCCTTTTTAAAGACTCTTTGAGCCACAGGTTAAGAGCTTCATCTGTTGTAAGTCCACTAACAGTTTGGGTTCGTTAGTGTCAGTGCTGTTACATATTTTAATTCACATACAAGTTCATAATGATTTCTGTTTTAAAAAGTTCTTTAAATAAACTAGAACCAGAGGTGATGCCTGGTCCCAGGCAGACACTGCCCCCTGCTGGAAACAGAACATAGTACTGTACAAAGCCATACGAGGTGCCAACCTTACAGCAGTGCACAATGTGATGTGAAAAAATACTTTTAGTCAAAGATAAAAAGTATTTACACTGATTTGACTTTGTGGTTACTGTTGCTGTTCTTACTTATGGATTAGTCATTTCTTTCTGAAGATGCTGCAATGCCGTCAGACTCTGGAGATTATCACTTGCCGCTCCTTGTCGTCTTAAACGTGGGGGGCCTGGCACATGTGGGCTCTGCTCCTCATGATTGTGCACAAGCGTGCATGTGAACTCACACATATGAACACACATGCACAGACATACAGTTAGCCCCTGTCTGAAGAAACAAGGAGCTGTCTGGTGCCATAGCAACGGATGCGGATATCCCACCCTTTAGTGCAGAAGAGGGGGAAAGTGGAGTGACAGATTGACAAGAAGCTAATCAGATTCTAGTAACAGAGACAAACTTACAATCTGTGGCTCTGTCAAACTGAAACTAGACGGGGAAGTGGAAGCACTGTGAGTTGATATTAGACAACTGTAAAGTACTACTTCAAACTGAGAATAGGTGTTTTATTGAGAATAAATGAAGCAAAAAGTCCTCCTCTTGTTCGTCTGATATGATCCACTCTGCACTCTGTGACTTCAGACTGAACTGCAATTTCACATATAATACTGTTATTCTGGCCCATTATATGACTTGAGACAAATTCTGACCTAAATCTAGAACAGCCCTTTCTCTGTCTTTATGCAACCTGTCTAACCGATGGAAACTGGCCTGTGGCTAAAATCTGACATATTTTTACATGAAGTATATGTTGTTTATCATTAAATAGTCAGCATTTGTCTGAATTAGTCTTTAATATTTTATAGAACTTGGGGAATGATAGGAAGCCTCCCTCAGATTTGCAGCTGTAGCTGAGCCTTCACTTCCTGGTCTGACCTGCAGGTGGAAGTCACACGCACTGCTCTCCTTGCACTGACTTTGTACTAACAGCACTGTAACATGTGCACACACCATTTCAACGCTGTATTTGTCCCAAACTCCAGTGGCCTGTTTTACAGTTGTCTGTGTTGTTTGGTCTGCATGGTGTCTGTGCTATTTATAAGTGGTGCATGACAGAAGACCACACAGTGACTCGGGGCACTGTTGACCTATTTCATAAATGCACTGTCATCACCCGCTTTTTCTTGGGCCCAGAAGCTGTAAACTGAACCGATTAATTTTAGACATGACACCCAGGAGCACCTCACAATGAAAGTAACAACAAAACACTTTCTGTGCAATTAATCACATTTTAATAGAGCCATGATTGAACTGATCATAGATTAAAATTATCGACTTGCTTATTAATTAACAAGGATTTTTTTTCTTTTATTGATTGATCACAATGTTCGATAAAAATGTATTTTGTTTGATCAAAAACAAATAAAAAGGGATTTCAGTATTAATTTTCCTGAACATAAACAAATATATTAATTATTATACAATAATTAGAATTATATGAATTGATTATAATTAAAAAAATATTAGTTGCCATTTAAAACAAAAAAATAATCAGAATTCCGCATTTAAAATGCATACTTTTACTGACAATGGATTTTATTAAATATAAAACCGTACTTAATCGTAAAGTCAGTTTATTGCTCATTTACAAAACAAACCAAAACAAGGAAAACAGCAGAGTGAAATCAGCGTTTGCTAATAGACTGTAGACGACTCATTAAGGCCATCAACCATTATATAGACTAGGACTCAGGTGACATTTCACTCTCAACTGTATGATGTATACTGTAAAGTTGCATATTCTTAAATGCTTAACAAAAACAAGGGACTTTTTAATGTAAAAAAAAGTGTTTGTATTAGATACATTTCTCCTTGATATGCTGCACTCTCACTTTTTACAGATTTGGGGAAACAAGGCAATTGTCATGGCAAAAAGTAGCACAAAGTAATTAGGTCTACTCTACATACAATAGATCTCATATATACCTTCTTTCCTGATTATTTACATTATTTGTAGCTTGATGGCAAGGCAAGGCAAGTTTATTTGTAGAGCACAATTCATACACAAGGCAATTTACATTTTTTACATTTATTTACATTATTTGTAGCTTGATGACCTCAAAGGTGCTGTTAATTTTCTGGTGGATTCAGAAAAGTAACAGTAAACAGCTCAGTTTTTGAGCAATGAATTTGTGAGAGTGAATGCAGGACAACGGATGAAAGCTAGCTCATGGCTAATTCCGACGTTGCATGTTCATTAACATGTACTGTCCTGACCAAATAAACAAATAAAAATAAAATAATCAGGTGTCAGAGTCCACCAGAAAAGTTGCATAGTTCCTCTTTAATATGATGACCCAAAACATATGAACCATCCATGAACTCAAGGCTATCAGGAGTGCACACAGTACTGATACTGTAGCATTTTAAAGCTGTAGCAATACAGGAAATCATGATATTACATCGTCAAAAGTCTCACAATAATACTGTGGGAAATCTAAAGATCAAATGACAAGGTCCTTTGCTAAACTGCATTGTTTTGTTGCAGCAGCAGTTAAAAAATTAGTGGGAACTACCATGATCCTTGCTCCATGCTCCATTTCAGTGCAGAAAACAACACTTTTCTAGCCCATTTAAAGTCTTTATAATGATATTTATTTGGAACAAAGGCTTGTCAAAGAATTTGGAAAGGAAAAAAGTGGGAAATCAGCAATTCTGTTTGCCTCATCCAAAAATCACAATAAATAAGATATTGCACTGTGAGATGTATATTCAAATAATATCATACCGAGAGATTTGGATATTGTCACATTCCTACAATGAATGCAGCAGTTAACTTTATTACTGGTTCTTGTGGCATCTTTAGTGTGAAGTGGGATGTTTAGGCATTACAGATGCATACTAGCTTGTTAAAAGATAAATAAAATAAACTATATATTTTACCCCTCAACTAATTTATAATAGTATTGGCAAATAGAGCCTGAATAACACCTAGGTATGAGAAGTTCCAATTTTGTGTTCTCATTCTTTGTTTGTAGCTAACTTAAAGACCTGCTTTGTGCATCGATTAAGCCACTAAAAAGGGCCATGACGTGGCACTTGCAAATGCTCTCAAAATTATTTGGATCCCATGAAAATTATATACAGAGAACTATCCACGGGTTTCAGATCGATAATAAATTCAGACCAATGCCATTGTGATCAAGAGGTTATAACAAAGTAGTATATCATTTGAATGGGAAAAAGTTCTCAAACAACATGAAGCTGAAACCCAATACTAACAGCATCTGAAATGGCAGATTAAACTGTAACTCCCAAAACTCCAGTGTCCTCTCATCATGTCTCAGTTCTTCTATAGCCTGTAATAAAATGATAAGTTGACTAATACAAAATGTGGTTGATTAGGACAATGACTCAAGATGTTCAGCTCTAGATTGTCCAGATAGAAACTGAACATGAGCAGATAATTTATAATCATGACTCATTTATGACCTTCATATTGTGATGGCCTCATAGCATAACAGCTAAGTCATTTTTGGGCCATAATTTTTTGTCTCATTCTGCTCTCCAGACTCTGCTGCATCTATTGGCTCCATCCTCAATCAATCAGTGACATTTTTACGTAAAAAAAAAACATATCTGTTTTTTCTATTTTCCTTAAAATCTTGAAAAATGACTTTGGCCATTCTGCTGCGATGATAATTTATACTGTATATTGACATTCATCTGTTGCTTGTTGCCAAATGTTTGGAGCTGCCTTGTGACATCCTCCTGTTGTGACTCAGGCCTGAGTGTGAGGGGAATGTCCCGCCCCCTGGACCTGATGAACAGACAGACATTATAGTTTCATGTGTGACTGACAAGGCTGAGGATGTGATTCACTCTGAACTCTCTCTGACTTTGAATGGGCAGTTTGTGGCTCACCACAAGAGAAAGTGCAACTGAGTCATGCCACAAAATAGACACAATATACAGGAAACCACAGCTCTGTCAACACACGCCCCAACACAAACACAACACAGCAGCTGATTTGAGTAATAATGGAGAAATGCCATATTTTCTGACACCTTAATCTGGTCAAATGCCTCACCCAAATTTTAATACTACTAAAGCATCAGCAGGCACGAATGACTCTTAATGTATTTGCATATTTGCATGTTATTTTAAAATAAATATCAAATGTAGGGCTGCACAAGGTTTATCGATTAATCACAACTAGTTATTGAAATGATCATCAACTTATTAAGTAATTGAATAATCATTAACTGGTCCATGCAGAGGTTCTAAAACATGTCATGAGCTGAGAAAATTTGTTTTATGACTCAAATTAGGCGGCAAATGCATGAAAATGCAATGAAAATTTTTTAAATTTAGTTATTAGTTATTTAGTTTATTTGATGTACTCCGCCAGGTCCTCGAACAGCTTCATTTCAGTTTAATCTGGGTCAAATTTAATACAAAATATTTTCATTATGTCACTTTTGGTAAACAATTAAACAAATCATTGATTAATCTAAAGAATAATCACTAGACTAATTGATTAGCAAAATGATCGTTATTTGCAGCTCTAATCAAGTGCATTTTTGCAAATCCTTTTCCCCATAAATATATCATGTTCTTGAAATTGATGTTTGGAGAGATAGTGGTGGTAGGTTTGGGGATAAGATGATACGAATTGAATCGTGGTCTGATCCCGTGACAATATACAGTGGTTATTCAGTGGTTGTATGTAGGGCTGCACGACATTGGAAATCATTGCGATATGCGATATGGCTATTAGGATCTGCAATCTCAATATTATTAATCCAATATTTAAATACACTTTTTGATTAAGGCTGAAACTAACAATTATTTTAGCTGATAACTAGTCAGCGATTGTTTCTATTGTAGATTGAGGCTTAGATTAAACTAACATTTTTAACAAAATAAATGTTGAAATATTATGAATGAAGGCTTGTAGATAGAGGATATTTATGAATATGTGTAGAAAAGAGGAAAATCAGAAATGGTCTATTCTTTTTTGCCATTTTTCTTTAATAATGCCTCTGTCTTTGTTATAAAAGTTTTTAAGTTTGTGTTTTAGAGTCTGTATGGTTCAGAGAACGATGACTGTCATCAAAATACGACTGCAAATATTGTTTATAGTTGACTAGTCACAACTATTCTACTAATTGTTGCAGCCCTATTTTTGATGCAGTAATTTCTGTTAAGATAACAAACCAAATGACAACCAACAAATACAAAACTTAGGCTAATTTAGTTTGAAAAAGCTATATTTTATTCATGATTTTCCCTTTTCAATGGGAAAAACAGAACATTTCTATCAGATGGAAGGCTAGAGTGTAACTGTAATATATTTTGTTTGTTGGGATATCGTTATTGCGTCAGCCAATATTGTGATATCAATACTTTTTCAATATATTGTGCAGCCCTACTTGTCTGTTTAATGCAGGTCTATGCTCAAACACAGACACTTTCTCTTCCTTCTATTGGTCAGTCTCAATCATGCTCTGAGTGAGTGACAGGTGGATTCAACCAATAAGTGAAGTATGAACTCTCTGGAACAACACATGGCTATTTAACTATTTAAAACATACTGAGTGATAATAAAATCAAAATCATGACTCAGATTGACAGCCTTCATTGACGAATTTATAATTTAAAGATTTCTATGTCCTTCTTAGGAATGGGGAGGATAGAAAAAACATAGGTCTAATGTAACAATAATGGGAAAGAATGCGTGCTATATATTGTTACTGTATTTACAGTGAATTGATTGAAATGGATCAAAGTTGTGGGCTTTCTGTCTTTGAAGCGTGCACATATCCTGTGTCCGAGCTCACCGTTAAGAGAGGAATTAAAAGCCTGAGAAGTTGTTAATCACACAGTGGTTGACATTCCTCTCAGACGGCGCTGTGTTGTGGACCAGTGAGGCTGGGGAAGGGTCTTTAATTAGATGGGAGCTTGGCAGGGGCCGCTGAAGGAGAAAGGCTCTCAGGATGTTGGTCCAGGGTGACAGGGTTCATGCACAAAACACTGGCTTTTCACGGCACCATGACTACTGCGCCTCTGTGTGTTTGCACACGGAGACGGGCGCGTGCGTCCTTACCTCACCGCTCAGGCATCTCTGAGCGGACTGAGTGTGTGAAGTGAAAGAGCTGCTCTCACACTGTGGGCATTCATGTCCGCGGCCCCCTCGGGTCGGTCCAGCTCCACTGTTCTCAGACAAAGCCCTGCAGCCAGAGCCAGAGCCTCAGAAGGAACGCAGCAGAAGGAACGCAGCAGAGGGGGGCGCTCATGTGCACTGTCACGCAGTGGCAGGTGTGTTAGCCACTGGACACATCTCTGCCACACACAAACTAATGTGTCTGTGCTAAAGGTAGTCCCTAATAAGAGTCATTTACCAGCTTTAACAGCAGCTGTAATGTCTGTCTGTGATCGTCCTGTGCAGATTTGCACCTCCTCACCTTCATGCCCCTTTATCATTACTTTTCTCGACTGAAGCAGAGTTCATAAATCACTCTCTCCTGGGAGAACAGACCCCGCCTCCTCTTTTTACATCAGCCAATCAGATGGAACGCTCATATTGCTCTCTCTTTAAGCCGCTGAGCTCTTAGGATTCCACAGGCATTTCTTCCTCTTGGCCGTCCTGTTGCAGCTCCCCCTGCCTGGCCCCTTCTAGATCGGGTAGCGTGGTTCACTGTGTCCTTAAACAACCCATGTGCATGTACAGGAAAGGGGCCCCAAAGTGGGGAGGCCCATCTCTGAGCCTTACTTTCAGTGACACACTCGCTGTGGAAAAAGTGCTCTGCCATTTTATGATTGAGTTAGAAATGAAAAATACAGCAGAATATGTTTTTACTGTAAACCTGTGCTGCCAGAGTCATCTTCTCTTCAGAAAGTAACAAGTTTATCTTTTTGTCTGAGCCTTTTTATATCTGCATATTTATATGACGAATAAGCCCCACTTCATACCACTTACTACTCTATTTAAAAATATACTGACATAGATCATAGTCATTCTCATTCATATTTTGTCCATTGACTGAAACAAATGAGTTATGATGAAAAAAACAAAGTATTCCCTTATTTATGGCCAACAGATGATCAAGTGTTACATTCTTCACTACATGTCTGGATCTTATTTATTTAGTGGAAAAATTGCTTTCTTTTTAAATTTTAGTGCAAATTTGGGTGCACGGTGGCAGAGCGGCTAGAGCTTCTGCCTCTCAATAAGGAGATCGTGGGTTCAAATCCCAGACCACCCCAACATCGTGGTTTCGAATTCCGAACCACCCTAACATCACACGATCTCTCTGGGTGGAGTCTGCATGTCCTCCCCGTGTTACCGTGGGTTCTCTCTGGGTTCTCCGGCTTCCTCCCACCGTCCAAAGACATGACTGTGTAGGTTAATTGAGAACTCTAAATTGTCCCTAGTGTGTGAATGTGAGAGTGAATGGTTGTCTGTCCTTGTCTCTGTCTCTCTGTGTCAGCCCTGCGACGAGTTGGCCACTGTCCAGGGTGTACCCCGCCTAAGGCCCAAAGTCACTGGGATAGGCTCCAGTCACCCGCGACCCCTAACGGGAATAAGCGGTAGAAAATGAATGAATGAATGAATGAATGAGATGTGCGTAGTATTTTAAATTACAGATTTTTTTCCTTTGTCAAATGCACACTTTTGGAGCGATAAACCACCATTGTCAAATCGCACATGGTCGTTGTTATTTGGTTGAATAATAGTTTCATCATTTTGAAAGGATTTATAGCAGACTTTTTCTCAAAACTGGAAACATCTGAGTTTGTCATATGTTATCTTTCTGACACTTTTCATAAACACATTTTATGTCTGTTTGAGGAATACTAAATCCCCTTCGTGAGTAAAAATCCATACAGAATTCGTCTTTTTTCTACCTCTATATATGATCTTATTAACTCAGTTATATCGTTTAAACTTAGTATTTTAGAATTGAAAAGTCCTTATTGTGTGTGAACAATCAGAAACAGAATCGGTTTATTTCCATTTTCAGTGATCAAAATTCACAAACATAGGAACTTGCTTTGGCGTGAGGTGCAACATAAAACAATGAATAAAATATTTTAAAATATATAAAAAGGGGCGTGCATAAGATTAAGAATAAAATAAAATAGAATAGAATAGACTAAGATAGACTAAGACTATATACAGAAAGGATGTACAGTTGGACAGACAGTAGTGCAAATTGACAGTGCAAACAGATAGCTCTTTTATTATATTATTGTTAAAGTGGCAGGTGTTATAAAGTGTTCATGAGTCTAACGGCAGAGGGAAAGAAGCCATTCTTGTGGCGGGAGGTTCTGGTCCGGATGGACTGTCGCCTCCTGCCCGAGGGGAGTGGATCAAATAGTTTGTGTCCAGGTGAGAAGGATCCGCTGTGATCCGACCGAATCTAATACTAGTGCAGATTTCTGTATGAGGTGAGGGCAATAAATACAGTGAGAACAGAACTGTTGAGTACCAGGCCAACATTTAGTTGTGTTTTTTTTATTTAGTATTACGCAAATTCTTATTAATGCCCTTTACAAACTTGTACTTTTCCTCCTCCTCCATTTATCATGTGTATATGTAGTCTTGTGCTGATCACTTAGACATTTTGATGATTTTGATAATTTCTCTCAGGTTTCTGATGCTCTGACCCTGTGTCCGCTCCTCTGTGACCACAGCATCTGTGAGAGTCACCGCTCAGACAGATGCTCAGATGCCCCGCCCTGGTCAGGCCCTCACACCCACACAGCAGACACACACACAGCAGACACACACACACACACACACACACACGCATACATACATACATACACCCACACAGCAGACACACACAACCACACACACACACACACACACACACGCACACACACACACACACACACACACACACACACCCACACAGCAGACACACACACAGCAGACACACACACACATACATACACACACACACACACACACACACACACATACACACACACACACATACACACACCCACACAGCAGACACGCGCACACACACACACACACACACACACACACACACACCCACACAGCAGACACACACACACACACACACACACACACATACACACACCCACACAGCAGACACGCACACACACACACACACACACACATACACACACCCACACAGCAGACACCCGCACACACACACACACACATACACACACCCACACAGCAGACACGCACACACACACACACACACACACACATACACACACCCACACAGCAGACACGCACACACACACACACACACACACATACACACACCCACACAGCAGACACGCACACACACACAGCAGACACACATACACACACACACACAGCAGACACACACACACACACACACACACACTGTTCAAACCTCAGCCCACACGAGTCACTGCATATGATTTATATCTGATTCCTCCACTTCTTTAATCTTTGTTTAAATCAAATGATCGAATCAAAGTGGAGTAATATTTAATAATGCTGTAATTCATTAAGGCTAGAGCTCAAATGTATATTAATAAATTATCAGCACACGTTGACTTCCAGATTCATTTAGAATCAAGGTTAATCCACAGATTTTGGTTTGAGTGAATGATTGGAATTAAGAACAGTTTGAGATGCTCAACAAATGACCAGTTTCAAATTGAGTGTGAACGTTGATGATAAAGTCAGGTGGCTTTTCAAGTTGTATATAGGCTCTTGTCTATTGAAAAGCAAACCCCTCTTCAGGTGATATAAATGTCCATTTTTATTGGTCTATTGCTGAAGTATGAGAGGAATTAGAAACACTTACCTGTTACCAACAAACCAGCATTTCAAGTAAGGCTGCACAATTAATCAAATAAAAATTGCAATTTTTAGACACAGCAAATCGCAAAGGCTGTAATTTATGAAGAGCCATAATTTCCTTTTTTGTCAGTTCTCCTGGATGTGTTTAAAATGTGAACTTTTAACAGAATTCCTCATAAATCTCAAATCAAATCGCAACACTGGTTAGAAAAATCGCAATCGGATATTTTCCCCAAATCGTGCAGCCATAATTTCAATTCTAAGGTGCTGTTGGGCAGAACAAGAAACACCTCATTCATCATTCAATGCTATGTTCTGTAAGGTAAGATAATTGCTTTCATATATTGACGGCAGTGTGCGGTTTTCCTTGGCTACACTTGGCTGAAAGTGAAGCTGTTTGCCTGGCTCCTTCCTGTGTGCTGTGTTTGCTGCAGACAGTCTGGGGTGCAGAGCTGGAGGGGGGTAATGGCGTGGGGGGGTTCAGGGGGGAGGCGGGGGGCAGCGGACATGGCGGCAGGCCAGAATCAATTGGCAGTGTAATGAGATGGCCCGGTGCCAGGTAACCATGGAGCTGTACCCTGTGTGCCTGTCTGCAGCAGCCAGTTCAAAATTAAACTGAATGAATGAGTGGCGGAGGGGGGACAGGAGAGGCAGGGGGGTACGGCTCTGAAAATGGCAGGAGTGGAGATGAGTGAAAACAGGAAAATAGCAGAAGGAGGCTGATGAGGCTTCGAGTGACTTCAGAGCTGCAGATTTGAGAATGGAGCAACCGCCATGTTTACTACTAAGGCTGCAAGATTTGGGAAAAATGTCTAATGGCAATTTTTCTGACTAGTACTGCCAAGTGTTGTCACGATACTAAAATTTAAAACTGAATTTAGATAATAATGAATATACTCAATTCTTGATACCAATTTTGATACCACACTAATAAAGAATTTTTTTTTCTTTTTTAGTTTTTCAGACAATAGACCTGCATTCTCTTTCATTCACTTTCTTTACTAAAAATCGTATAATATAGTTTTGATTAAGCTCAGAATCATTCTAAAACTGCTCACGAATGGTCACATTTTGCCCTATTAATATGATTTTTAACACGTCAAAGAGAAATGACAACAACAAAAAAACTGAAATAGGCTGACAAACAAAAGAATCACTTGTATTTCAGAAACTATTGGGTTGTCACCTTTTATGCAGAATAAAACAAAAGATATATTTTTTGCTTGTGAAAGAAATGATGTTGCACTTTACTAATTGCATCCATTAAAATTGCTATTTCAATTTGATTTTGATTCATTATGCGGCCCTGATGTTTATGCTGCTCTGTACGTCTGCAACTGCAATTGAGTACGTGTTTAAAGCCCCTTGCAGCTTCAGTCATAGGACAAGAAGGTTCTCCAGTGATATGTCTTCCAGTCCCTTTTTGTTGTTTTCTGTTTTGTATGCTGCATGCCATCCTTTGTGCATTGTTATTTCACTACTAAATGCATAAATACAAGGGAACTCTGCGGGCCTATCAATGATTTTCTACAAACAAACTTGACAGCCTATTTATTATATTGTCAATACATTGGTCCCAGACGTTTCTTTCCTTTTTCGCACAATTACCAACTAAAGTTTGCTGCATAAAGTCATCTCGTAAGTCGTTAAAACTGATTCAGAAAAGTTTAATGATTCCCCCAAAGGAAATAAAGCCCAGTGCAGTTGCCGTTAATCGTGAAGTAAATGGCTTTGCTCAGATCTCTATGGCCACTTTGGTGCGTAGTATTTTACTGTAACATAAGCTTGTGTTGGGCCCGGGCTTGTCCTGAAATGACCTCTGCATTAAGTGAGCCTGAGGTGCCGTGTGATATATGCATTAAAATGGCTTCATGGCCGGTGCACAGACTGGTGGAGAGAGCGGAGAGACAGTGGGCCGACATGTCTGTGTGCTGTGCTGGATTAATGGGGAGCACTGGAGAAGGGTGCCGCAGTTGCGCGTGAGCAGAATATTTGATGTGCCCAGAGTCGGGGAATTAGAGGCGGGAACAGTGAGGGACAGGGAGATGCACAAGGCAGGTGAAAATAGATTAAAAAAAAAAACTAATTCAAGTGCATAGGGCCTAAATGGTGTGTTTGGTTTTACTGTTAATATATTGTTTTTGTGCTTGGGCAACCATGTTCCAAAGAATTGTGCGACCTTCCGTACGAAATTCAGTGTATGCAATATTGTACATTTATTCACTATTTGATTTGAATCTTGATTGAGTCACAGGTTTAATTTTATTTGGATACTCAATGTGCTTAGGGTTAGGGTTAGTTTCCAAATTATCTGTAAAAATCCATCAAAACAATCCAGTGAAACCAATATCTACCCTGTCTGGTAGTGACGACTAACACAGGTTAGGGCTGCCTGATTATGGCATATTATAATCACGGTTATTTGGTGTATAATTACAGTCACAATTATTTCGAAAAATTACTTTTATATTGACAAATTTATTCTGTAGAGAACGTATAGACCACACATATTTTATTAATAATGTTTAAGAAAAGTGTCATTGCTCCAGGTTTGTGATTTTGCAATGAATTGTGTTTTTGATGACACAATTTTTATAATTGAACAGAGTAATAATGGAAATCACAATAATACTGTATATAGGATTAATTGCACAGCCCTAACGTTGGTAGAGTTGTTACTCTGCCCCGCAGGTTGCTGTTGGGGTTTGGTCTTTATTTGAAGGAACAATGTACAAAGACATTAAGTGCATGTCTTTAAGCGTATAATGTTCTGCTCCAGATTAGAGTTAATGGTTTGTTTCCATGTGCAAGTGGTTCTGGATCAGATTGTCATGTCCGTGTCATGTTGTTCATGGAGGTGTTTACTCCAGACTAGATTTGTATTAAATCATCTATGAATTTTTCTTAGAACAGCTTTTTGATACATAGTTAATCTGTTTTATTATTATTACTATCCATTATTAAAGCACTGCTGTGTGAAGTCAAAATACACAATGTTTTCTTCCATTGTTTTCGAGCTCATGGCAGCGTGCCGTTTTGAGCATGTTGCAGAAACATGACTAGGATTAATATGAATTTATTGTTTCCAAAAAGTAATTCATCTATTCAGTCTATTCATCTATTTAATTTGTTGTTTCAGTGATACTTATTGACAGAGACAGTTGTCAGGTGTTATTTTGTTATTTCAAGACTCTTTGACCTTTGTTTAATTAAGAGAACAATAATAATTATGATACATTCGATTATATCAGTTTTCAAGACACTCAAATATGTTCATGTTAATTCAAATATGAAGAGCATTTGTTTCTTTAGTTAACAAGGGGCACTTTGGATTACCAACACCATAAATAAAACAGGCTGGACTGAAAAGCAAGTTTTGACTGCTGAGTCCAAACCATTAGATTGATTTCTGTAACACTGCTCCCCGCGACGCACAATTGGTTTATAGTTACCTTCAAAGGACAGTAATTTTCCTTTAAATGGAATCCCTGAATCCTAAACACTTTGTACAGTTGTACAGTATTACACAAGTACACTCTTCCCATTGCCTTTTGTGCCAACTGTGTCACTGCATCACACTCATATAGTATGTGTATTTCACTGTATTCAAGGCCCCTTTATGGTGCATTAATGCCAGAATGCTGCAGTACCTGTAATACTGAAAACTACAAATTAAATGTTTTTGTTGTATTCGTATTCCAGCTGGAAAAACACCATATTATTTTTATTCAAACCGCCATGGCCACTGTGTTACTTCGTGACATTGTGGCTGCTTCATCATGCTTCATCTGGATGCTTTACCATGCACTCTGCTGGCAGCTCTGTGTTTCCCAGGCCAGAGAAGCGGAGGGTTACCTTGTCAGAGGTTGGGGTTATGGCCGTGTTGGCCACTGCTCGCTTCACCGTCTGTTTGTGGAGGTCTTTTTCAGTGTGAAACACTCACACTGCTCTTGGCAACGACACACAAGTCAAATGTGTTCATTTAGATTCAAGCCCTGGTTGTGGAGGAGACTGCAGACTGTTGGCACACAGAGGAAGACCAGCATCCAGGGAACTTGTTAAACTGGACATGTCATCAAGCTAATACATGCATAAGGACAGGGATCCGTTTAGACTTTCTTTGAAGATAAATGCATAGAAGGATTTCTTGGTAATATGTGTTATATTGTGCTCTGTATTGTGTTAAAAAAAAAAAAAGTATTTAGAATACTAAGTAGCTTGTGAGGCTGATGTTGTGGTTTGCAGGAGTTTTGCACTGACACAGCTGTTGCCCTGCTCGGCTGTGAGAGAGGCTCAGGACAAAGGGCAGAGATGCTGCTTGGATTGGCCAGCCCACCCCAGAGCAGGACGGGTAGCAACGCTGCCTGTGCCGGCCCTCAGCCATTTTGGTGAGAGGAAAAAGCCATTGTCTAAATAAAAGCATTGGTCATTATGTTGGTCATTATTATGTTGTGCTTCTGGGAGGATCACGTCTTCTTCTTTGGAGACGTCGTATTTGAAAAAGTAACATGACAAACCCCAGTCCTGACTTTACAAGTTTGGTTGACTCGCGCCTCTGGTGAGCGTCCCTCTTCTGTGCTCACTATTTTAGCTCACGCTGCACTCTCTGCTTCAAATCTGCAGAAGGTTTTCTCTCTGATTGGTCCATTACCAAAGTGCTTTTTGAAGTCACATTTTTCTGATTTCTCTATTTAATTGTATGCAATTGGTAAAGGAAAAAATGGAATATGTCCAGACTTTGGCAGCATTAAGAAGAGACAAGGCTGCAGCCAAGGATCCTGCTGGGATCCAAAAAAGCCACGCCGAATGAAGCACTGAAAAAAAGAAAACACCCTTCCTTTGCTTGGTCACAAATTCCACTTTCTCAGTGGCCAGCCCTGCGCTGCCACTCCTCCTCATCCACATCTCACCGCATTCAACCTTTTGCCATGTCTGCCTTTCGTACTGTTTTTAAAAAAAGCGATTTTAATCCCGGAAAATAAGAAGCGGAGACTGGGTTAATAACGGGAGCAAAACGACTGGATATTGTAAATTTACTGTTATTTTGTGACATTTAGCGATATAGTAAATAGTTCGATGTTGTATTTTCTCATCAAACTGTATTCTGGTCGTACCACGTGCTGCGTTGAACATGTGCTTGTTGTGCGTACGCTATCTCTCTCTGCGTTCTGCTCTTACAGTTTGTGTTGTTCTAGGTGTGCACTGGCCTACTGTCCTGCTCCAGCCACAGGTCGATGCCAGAAGACCCTCAGCGAGCGTTGCTGGTATGTGAAACATTTACCATCTTAGACATCAATCTTTGAATTATTTATAAAGAATCTGTTTTTCTGATTGCGCATTACATTTATTTCATAGTTTACGAATAGATTCACTCAAATTTTGTGGTTTTCGCTGTTTTTCAAAGACTCATTGAAACATGTGTTCTGAAATTATTGTACTATTATTGTGGAAAATGACCAAACGGAACTCTCAGTGCTTGTTTTTTAGCATTTTTTGTGAATAGGCTGCTGTTTTTGTCATTTTCGCTTGGGATAAACGCCCCAAAACAGACTTACGCGTCTTAGTTAGTGTTTTGCGCTTTTATTGATTAATTTACTAGAGTCATTTTCTTTACAGTTTGTCATTTTAAGTAAATCTGTTTTCTTTTTGTGTGTTTTCTGATTAGTTGGAAACACACGTTGACCTTGAGTTTATTAAGGTTATTCAAACATGTTTGTTATTGGCCTTTTTCAATTTCACATGATCTTTTTTTTTTAACCCTATCTTTTTTCTAAAGATATGTTTGCTTCTCAGCTTCTTATGCTTAATTCCTACAACAGTTTATACAGACAAAGTAGACAGACTGAGGCCAGCTGCCGCAAACCCGTAGATCCGAACTTGTGGTGATTGGCTGCACAAGCTCGTATCTATAGGTCTGTGTCTACCTGGCAAACACAACACCTGTCGCTGCAGTTTCAATACAATCTGTTCTTATCGGGCTTTTCCTTGAATCATTACATTTCAGTGGTCTGTACTGTAAGTCAACGGGAACCTCCTCATCATTATAATACAGGACTCCTCCCAAAGCAGGAGGCTGGGCCAGTCTGGGCCAATAAGGAGACTCTTTACCTCTGTGATGCTAAATTACAGTTCATCTAACGTAGAATCACTGTAGTGACATATTTTGCAACATATTAAACATATTAAATACTGCAAGGCATAGCAAATAGCCCTGTCACGATGATTACTACATCGACTTCAATATAGGAAAGAAAGAACAATATTTCAGGGTCAAAGGTTTTTTCTTTTGACTTGTAGGGATTTTTCTTATTTTTTGTGGCATCAGGCCCATATGATAATGTTTGGACTGTAGTTTGTTGAATAATTAACATCAGTGACAAATTAGAGATACTGGAACTAACTACTAAAGTGTTTAATCTTTATATTTATTTATCCCTGATACATTTTTACAACAGGGTTTACTTGGAAAAAGTATTTTCTGCCTTATATTTCTTGCGTCAATTGTATAGAGTCTCAATATTATTGTTTATTGTGTTATTTGTCTGTTGTAATATATCGTCCTTTACAAATTTGTGATCGTGACAGGCCTATTAGCAACCTGCAAACTGGACATTTTTTTTTTACCTCTGAAGACACACCTCAGTGTCACCAGGTGTTTATTACAATTTTCTCTTTGATAATAAATAAATAAATAATGTAAATATTTGCACCTAATGATGTGATAATTCCTTACAAAACGGTGCAGTTTGTTGGTGTCTCGCAGGTTGAGGTAGTAGGTTGTATAGTTCAGAGTGATATCAAAGGAGATAACTGTACAGCCTCCTAGCTTTCCCTGAGAAACACTCAAGAGCTATTAACGTGGGATTAAATGGTCAAAAAATGCAAATACAAAATACAATACAAGAAATATTGTTGAACTAAATTAATCTACTCTAGTAACAAATATAACATTGATTATGTACAGCCGTAAGCATATTTAAACAGCATTTAAATATAATTGTTGGAGATATTGTTAAATGAAATCAGATCATTCAGAATCAGAGAAGAATAAGAAAACATTTAATGCAAACATAAAATGGTGTGAGATGGAACGAGGCTTGTGGGTATTGCACTAATGAAAGAGATGCCACTGAAGGGAAACGCCACACAGCCACAGGGGAAGAAGTCAGTCACAGCAGCCTATTATGTACAAAGTTCAATTTCACTTAACCAAAACGCTATGTTTCCTGTGTGCAGCTCTGCAGTTAGGCACCAACAATCAGAGGAGGTAGCAACTTTCTCTGTCCTTTGCCACAAAAAACACATTATTGTACAGCTGTTGCACAGGTTTATAGGGCTTTTAGTTTGGACAGTGTGAAACTTTACAGAAATCTTTACAAAATGACCATACAAGACAACAGAACTTGAATCATTAACACTTCTCGATTAAAACTCTTCCCCAAAAAAGTTAAATAAAGTACAGTCATGTTTGAGGAAGTTTCTTATAAACCTTGTGATATTTTCAGTATCCTTTTAGTGCTTTACATTCAAATAGATTAGATCATTTTAAAGCTGGGCAATTTTGTGGAGAGTTGTTTTACAGTTTATGTCCAATGCATTCATTTATGTTTTGTGGAAAGCAAGATGAGCAAAAATAGTTACATTTTTAAAATATGTGTTAAATTTTTTTGTATTTTATGGATTTACTTTGGACAGCTCTTCTCCGTAAATATGTTTTATATTTGTTGTAGGTTTTATTGAACATAGCAGCGTTGTACCTCGTCAAGTCGTAAAATGAAGGGCGCTAATGCTGTCTGTATGAAGCCTGCTCCAGTCCGTACTGTAATTCAGCCTTGTCAGAAGGAGCTGGTATTGTACAGAGACCTGAGCTGCAGGAAGTGCAGTGATGAAAGACTGTTTCCACTTACACTTTTCTCTGTGTCCCAAGGCCAGCGAGTTCGATAGAGGTGGGGTAAGGCGCTCCGTCCAGGGGCCATCGGTGCGGGGCAGCTACAATGGGACACACAGAGCTGTCTGCTTCTCTCTTTTTTATGAGTTTTCTCTTAATACCATGCACTGTGTTAATTTTTCCAAAGGTTTTTACTTGTCTTAATGTGACGTTGTTGCCAAATGGGGTAATGTGTTACAGTATACAGCAGGAGGCAGCGAGGAGCCCTGTTGATCCTGTAACCCCCCAAACGCACACACCGCCTCTTTGTGGAATCTAAGTGTAGCTTTTTGTCTCCATTGACATATTCTATAAATAGTGCATTTTAGCTCCAGTTCTAATGTTAGTTCACTGTGTGGCCGAGTTTCAGAGGAAGTGGGAGTGAAGAAAGCCTCTGTGTATCGCTGCGATTACAAGAAGGGACCTTTCTCTCTCTAAGTGCATGTGATGTGTGATGAGACAGGCAGCATGTGATGCCCGTAACCCAGAGAGACTGCCGCTGAAATGGACTTTCCAAACGTAGTTCATGATCAAATAAATCCAGTGCCCGAGTGAAGTGCACAGAAAGAGGCTCTATTCAGACTAAGATGGATGGTGGGGAAGAGGGACCACACAGGCCTCTTCTCTGCTGTCCCTGATCTGAGCCCTCTGCATGCTGGCTGTCGCAAAATCCCCGCAGACCCCTTTTGTTCTCGTTTCTACTGTCTTGTCTCTTTCTCATCTATTCCTTTCCTCCCAAAACAGTTCCTACAGATTTACAACATTAAAACTGTCAAATATAAGTCGACTGCAGCACCAGGATTCCAGTAACATTCTCACTTGAACTTGTTGCCTTTTCCCTCACTTGCCCCCTCCGTTTTCTTTCACTGTTCGTCCCACCCTCTGCTTCCTCCGTGCTCGCTCAAACAGCCACTCACTCTTACACACACAGGGAGAGGGAGTCACGAACTGAATACCGGACTTTCCAACTCTTCAAGGATTTAGGCTTTTGGAGCTTTAAACGAGATCGTAAGATAAAACTATCTGTTCTTTTCCTGCTTTTTCTGTCTCTTTCACATGTAACACTTTCTTGCTGCATTTCTGATCCAGTTGTTTTGCGTTTCTGTGATTTGAGCTGCTGAAGGTAATGAATGGATATTTTCGATTGCTCTGCAATGCCATGTGCAGGGGGTAGGGAGAGGTAGCGGACCCTCTGCTCTTGGGATTACAGAGCGAGCTGTGAAGCATGCTCGGCAGCCACGCAGAGAAAGCACTACTGTATACAGAAATGCACAGGACAGACGAACTAAAGCAGTGTTTGATGAAGATATTGGAAACTGTAGTGATGTCATCGGAGGAGAGCAACAGGCGGGATAGGATTTTTCCATCAAACACTGCTGGGAATGTTTATCTTTCAGACACTGTTTCCGTGTGTTAAATCATCTGATAAAATACAATAACATTTCTCCTATTATTGTTTTCGCAGAGGGTGGAAAACTTTAGGGGATGCCAGGATTCGGGAAAGGGCTGCATGTTTGATCTAATGTAGCGCGTGTTGGGCTTTTGTTCTGCCTTCACTTGTACAATTATTATGCTAACACTTAACATTTTAGCATGCTCTCATTTACATGCATTTTCCCTGTTAGCATTTTGCTTCTTTCTCTCACACATTCTTACCACAAACCTCTGCAGAGCTTTTTTATTTCATCTAATAGCGTTTGATTCTGTTGCGTGTCGCGGCTTGCTCATTTTGACGACTCACTCACAGGGTCCGGCTTACCTGCCCTGCCTTTCATCTGGTGTGTGTATCTGTCTCCCTCTGTCCGCCGGCACATGGTAAAGTCTTGCATGTCTGAGCAGCAGACGGCTAGACACCACCAATCTGCCGCTGCTGCCGCCTCATGTGCGAGTCCCAGGCATATCCACTCAGCACAAGCTTATGCTAGCACCACTAAAACCCCTCTCTCCTCTTGTCTCTCTCTGCAGCTCACATCCCAATACGATAATGCGCTTTTGTGCCGTTTTCACCCGTCGCCGTCGCCTCTCCTGTGCCTGCCTGTCTGCTCTGATACTAGGCTGACCAGTGCTTAATGAGAGGGTACTGCGGCAGCCTATCGCCACTCCACGGACAGTCGGGTGAGTTATCTTTCCTTTGCTAAGCCTCCTATTCCCCCACCTTGTCATTATTATCCCATATTGTGCACCTCCCGGACCACTTTTTTATGCATAAAGTGATTGACAGCAGAGGACTGACAGGCTTTGGCGTGTGTGTAGACTACAGACGCCACATAAGAATTTGAAAGTGGTTACAAGCTTCTATTATTTCTGTTTTTCACTGAAATAAGACCACAGTAGTCCATTTTGGGGCTGCGCTTTACCGCCATTCTTGTCATTGCGCTGGTGAACATGCTTGTACGGCCCATATTATGAAGCATTAGAGCCAGACGGGATGTTTTATGTCAATCTTTCACTCGGGACAGTGAAGTCAAAAGCCTCTCTTATGAAGATCGTGTGATTATAAACTGCTGTGTGTCTGAATGTGCATACCCATTCATTGTTAAACTATGGCCCTCTGTATTCAGCTTGTGCTTTGACTAACATGGTTTATATTTGTGGCCAAACGCTGCTCATTTTCTGCATGGCATGTATCGGCATCTGTCTTACACTGAGATTTACATATTTATTGAGTGAAAGCGTTGCACGTGAGCTGAACGTGTACATGCACGTGGTCGTTGTGCATAAACTGATCATGCTGTCTTGTGGAACTGAAGCTACAGCACAGCATACATACAGTGAGAGAGGATGCTGCCATTGTCTGCTCCTGTCAGAGCCATAGCAAAGCGTGCAGCTGATGGGCTACTGTATGTCGCATAGGTAAAAGGGCCAGAGAAAGTACCTCTTTCTGTACCTCTCTCATTCCCTGAGACCCTAACTTGTGACGTTTTGCTGTGATGTGCACGGGTTGGGTTCTTGGGAGCTGCGAGGGGCACTCTCACATCTTTCTAAGCTATAACCAAAAGAGAAACATGGCGGATTCACACAAAGCATCACAACGAAGAAGAGACGAAGACTTTTTAAAGCCCAGGAAGGCAACAGGGAGTCTCGATTTGATCCGACAGTTTGTGAAAAACACAAATAGTCCAGCACGTAACAGGAGACTATTAGGTTCCATTCCGAATCGAGTCCAAGGGATAGAACAACACGTGGGGCGGTGGGCGAGGGAAATGGATGGAGGAATGTGGTTATGAAGAGCATGTGACCAGGATGGGATATCCAGACGGGCTCAGGCGCAGGGGAAACACACAGTCACGCTTACACTATCAGCGATTTGGGCTCATATTATGAATGAATGAGGAATGTGTGACTAAGAACTCATCAAAAGTGACTTATACCAAACATGCAAGGGCCCGTTTGTTCTGTGGAGCAAAGGAGTTAACCTCAGACAGGCAGAATGACCCATACACACTAAATACTAACAATGATGATACAGTAGATGAAAAACGCCCATCTCTTCTCTGTCCATGGCTCTTCAGGCCTCATTTTGAGAGCAGCACAACGTACTGGTGAGAGCGTGACACTGACAGCTCAGTACACATGTGTTTGACCTCATGGAAATACTCTTCATTTTAATTAACACCTGGGAATACAGTGGCTGTAGTTGTAGAATGTGTTATTTAACTATCCCATTTCTGCAATAGAGGTGGTAAAAAAATAAGTAATTTTGCCTTGATTTTCAACCAGTGTGCCGGAGAACACAAGTGAGCGACAGAGCATCAATTACGATCTCTATTGTGGATCATCCAGTTAGTATCTTTATAAAATGTTATTTGAGTTTAATTTTCACTGCAATTAGTTAAATCCACCTGTCACTCTGTCACTCTGTCTTACATAGCCTGACCAAGAGGACGAGTGGATGCGGAAAAGTGTCTACGTTCAAGCACAGAGCTGCATTAAACAGAGAAACACTGAATCACAATAAGACAATATTATAAATAAAGCATATTGTCACCAGGGAGAGATCACAGTTCAGTTTTTGCACCATGTCCTGGAAGCCTACTGATCCTGATGCGAAACATTGTTGAAATGTGTCTCTTTTGTACCGCTTTCTGCAATGTTCTGCCACAGCTCCTAACCTCTTACACGTCTCCTTCCCTTGCAGGCTCTCTGAAGTTCTCACTGCACAAGCATTTGAATAATGTTTGATGTTTTGTCCCCATTCTTTCATTAGTTTGGCGTCAGGGTGGAGCTGCAGTGATGAGGCTGAAGTACAGGTAGCTCTTTGAATCCTATTTTTGGCGTTGATTTGAAGCATTTTTAGCTGTGTCAAAGCAGCTGTCATCACAGATCAATTAGACTTTGCTCTCACAGAGTGGATTTTGTAGATTTGACATTTCTTATTATTAATATAACTCTGCAATCACTCTATTTATAGATCACAGAATTTAATTAAGAACTAAAGATATTCACACCTTAAATATTACCACTATTTTTACTGCTGGGATCAATGTTATAGCTGTTATTGAGTAGGTGTGACAGAATAAATAGCAACATCATTTATTTATTATTCATAGCACATGCATGTGGGTGTGTGAATGTTTCTCGTCTCCTTTGTGTGAGACTTTTTTTTACTGTCATGTGATGTCTCGGTTCTGTGGGGTTTCCTTCTCAGAGCTCCGAGTGCACAGCAGTAGTTCAAGGTGACAGCAAAACTGCAAAAACTGTTTGACTGGAACAATTAAAGTTAGTTCTTTCTATTAAGGGACATTATGATTAGTTTGGAGTTTTTGTTTAAGGTTTTGGTTTTGTAGTTGCTGTATTATCAGGGTTCATTCTGACACTTGTTGTTTGTTTAGTTTAGGGATGTCACGATATCAAATTTTGGTGCTACACGATTTAAATGATTATTCACAATTACTGCAAATCTCATCCATCTAACAGTGTGATCTTTCCTTTTTTTCTAATTGCGATTGCTCGAGTTTGTGTCAAGCTTTTTCAAATCAAATTTTCTGAGTGACAAAATAAAGTTCATGTGACAAAAACAGCCAGATAAAAAGTTCTTCACATTTACATGAATATTTTGGACTGTAGATTTAATTGAAAAGATTAAATGTTGCTTTTAAAGTTCCCATAATTATATTTTTTTCACTTCTTACGATTATATTGGGACCTGAATATTCACTTCAACTGATTAACCAAATTAACTTGACATCATTAGAGTAGTTTTGCCAAAGTACTATTAGATAAAAGTCAAAATCAAAGTTTTCATTACATTTCTGCTAAATTACTGTTCCAGGAGGATCCATCAGGTAGTTGTTGCAGCTCTGATGTCTTTGTGTGCACATGATTGATGAAGACAGGACCTCCCACCATAATCAAACCCCAGCTTCTGCGCATTCAGTGTGCAACATGGCCGACCACTGGCATTGAAATGCAGAACTAGAATCACAAGCATCAGAAATATTATACAGTTTTCACAGTTTGGGTAGGGATGTCAAGATAATTTGGTTAATTGATAATCGTGATTATTCTAAACTACAAAATATAAATTATTTTTGTCTCATTTGTCTCGTAAAGCTAGTCACAAACTTGAGAAACAGTGATGAGTAAATGAAGGATCCCTCTGCAGTAATTGCTAATAATTAATCGTGGTGTTTTTCCTCACAGTAATCGGAACGCTAACGTTTCGTGACATTCCTATTTGAGTGTTGAGTTTTTTGCATGTACAGTGATGGCCTGCTCTTGTTTTGAATGTTAAATTGTCCTGTTGACCACGTGACCTGAGCGCATAAGTCTCTGATTGTAGAGTTGTCATTGGTGAGGTTTTGTCTGCCACTTCCTGCTGTTTACCGGCACTGCACGCTCTCCCTCCCCGCGTCCCTGTTTGTCCTCTGGTTTCAGGATTTGAGCCTAAACTTGCTCTAGTCTTTAGCTCAGCAGCAGCAGCAGCAGAGGCAGGTGTGTCTACCCCTCCTTCCTCTTCCCTTATCCCTGCATTACGGCAACTCTTGTCTACACTACAGGCAGCCATTCCATTGTTCTTGTGGTCCGGGTACCTATCGGCGCTCCGGTGGGCACTGGCGCCGCTCTGCCCACCCCGCTTCATCGGACAGGGGCTGCATGTCACTGTGATACTTGGCACAGAGGTTCCCAGAAACAGGTTATGCACGTGGCTCTAAGTTTCTCCCCGGGCACACAGCTCTGTACAGTCTCTGCAGCAGACCGCCGCCATCTTGTTCCTGCTTGTGCTGTTAGGATCGCTGCGTCTAAAATCATCAAACCAAGCCTCAAGCGTCTGCCAGCCTGTTTCCAGCGCTGTAGCTTTGTTGGTGTTCTATATTTGCTTTGTTTCTGCACTCCTCGGAGCACATTTCCATGATTTAAGTTCTGTTTTTGTCTTCAATTCAAATTTGGTGTGTACGAATACTAAAGATAATGTCCGCAAATTCAATCAATATACATTTCTCAGATCACAGCACATTCTTTGTTAAGAAAAGGTGTGGTGCTGGCAGTGTACCTGTTCACTGTATTAGGAACAATACTAAGAAAGTTTTGGCTTCTTGTTTGATTACATTGTTCTTGTAGGTCGTAGGAAGTAGAGGACAAAATCTAACTGTGATTATTATTATGTGTGTTTTTGACAGTTATTGTGATTGTTATTTGTGATTAAGTTCATATAAACCTGGCCAGAAGCATGAACATTAACAAGACAAAATATGAACTAATGAAATAATAAAAGTAAAACAAGAATCTCATGCATTTTAGAATCAATTTAAAACTACAGTGTTAACTACTTATTTCTATACACATTTTCATAAAACAACATATTTGGTTGTTACAGTGAAAATTGTTTAACCTGTGTAACTTTTTGATTTAGTAATTGCACCAATTCAAATTGCATTTTTAATTAATTTGCCATATATTGTGCAGCCTCCCACGCAATTTCACTTTGCATTCTGTTTTAAATGTGTGATTTTTATCTTTTCATTACTTAAAGGTTTACATACTGTATATGTCTTTATTTACATACATGTCTATAATGTACTTTGAAAAAATAGGTTTCATCATGAGGAAATAATGATGCTCCTTTGTGGACTTTGTAAAAAAAACAAAAAAACATGGAAGTGTAGGAGTAGTTCAGAGTTCAGACAGGCTTTAGTTCACAGACAGTTTGGCAAGATTCAACTGCACTAATGAAATCAGAGGGAAGATTTCGAAAACAAATCCTCCTCTGGGAATAAAAACACACTCGTTACCGACGATTTAGAACTGCACTAAAATTTGCTTTTCAATGCAGATGAGATTCATGCCAGTCTTGGAGAACATTGTTTAAAGGAGGAGTCCCAAGTTCCTAAATATTCACATGGATGAGTTTATAAGCACTTTGCTCGAGTCTCTGAGCCCAGAGCATCACGGACAAAGCTAACAAACGTTAGTATGTTAACGGCACACTTCCTGCTTCTCGTAGAATAAAAGGCTCTATAAATGGATGCAGAGAAAGGGCTGTGCATTCATTTTCACCCGAATAGATGCTTATGCTAAATATCTGTACTGGAAAAACACAGATTTTACTTTATTTTATGCAAAAAAACAGGAACATGAACTAGTTTTGTTTTTCATGTTTCAAAACAGTTAAAATCAGGTACAGCCCCTTTAATACTATAAACAAAAAAAGAAGTGTGGTCTAGTCTTTCTTTTCGGTTCAGGTTGTTACATCTGCAGCTAGTGGACAGGTAAAAACTGTCTGCCCCCGATCAATTTTGAATGTCAAGTGTTAGTGCTGCACAAGAACAATACAAAGACTGTAACTCTCTCAGCTTACTGGAACTCATTTGTAACTGTATTGATCATTTTAGCACAAGTAAAGTTGTTATTTTCTTCCTGCTGTGTGCTAAGTGTGGCTAAGTGCTATAGCTTTATGAAGCTAGTGCTGCAGTCCTGTCACTGTGGCACAGTGCAGTGAGTTATGTTTGAGCCGCGGCAGACAGAGATTGCATGACATGGTGTAGTTTGCACGTGGAATGTAGAAAGATTTTGGGCGCATTGTGATGAAGGCCAGATGTTGGAGTTATGCATAGGAAGTGGATTGTCTGTAGCCGCTACTGAGAATGACAGTGATGCAGCCAGGCACCAGTCGACTTCTAGCTACTGTATAATCGCATTATAGAAGTCTCTCGGAGAATATAACATGTATACAAACAGTACAAGCACGTGCCGTGTTTGGGAAGTAGCTCATTCAAACTCAGGTAACGTATTAAACTTCAAATACATCTACAAAATCATAGACTCATTTAGCACTTTTATAAACATTTCAAATTGACCGAATGTATTTTATTTCTGATAATTACAATGTCTTCTACACTTTGATCTTCACATTTCCTCACAGTAATATTTCTCTGCCTGAAATTAGTCTTTAATAAACGTCAGAAGAGGGTGCCTCTGCTGATGCATCGAAAAGAGAAGTAGTTTGTGTAACGCCATAAATAACTGATACATTAAGAAATGATGGGCTATAATTGAAAATTCTAAACTGTACAGTGATAGAAATTCAAATTATTAGTCTGGTGAAAGTGAATGGTCTTTAAAAACAGATTAACTTTGTAAAAGATTATTGCATGCTATACAAAGCTAATTTTCACTGGATACATAGTGTTTTGAGGAAAGGGAGACAGACTAAATAAGAAGGATTACTCTTAAGATTTGTGGATGAATTCCAGATATGTTTTTGATAAGGATGAAACATTAAAAGCTCAGTTACTGATACTAGAGGTCCTTTCAAGGGGACTTATTATGCTAACTCAACTTTAATGAGCTTTTAATCTTGTTACAACAGCGTTTCCCCACAATTAAGTTTCTCAAAGTTGTATTTTGATTGATTTTGCATGTTTGAGTAATCCTATATTGACCTGCATCAGGCTCTAGTGCTCAAAAAATCCTGTTTTCACCTACCCCCTACCCCCACCCACATCTGTACATAGTCAATATTTGATAAATGAAGACTCGGAGTGCTATGTGTAGGGTTCTAAAATGTCATGTAGCCATTTTTCAGAAACAAAAACATCTACTGCTTTCTGTGGTGAAATGTCACTATGAAAAGGCGGGGCTTATCAAATCTGCAGTTTTGAACACGAAGTCAACTGTACTTATTCTATTATTAAGCCGTTTTAGATCAGTATTGCTGTTTATAATGAACAAAATATAATTATCTACATATGGTACAATTCAATGTTTAGTACCTGGAAGAAAGAATAAGCTTTAAGAATCTGCGTGGGTTCTCCTCTCAAAAATGTGTTTTTTTTGCCATTCTCTGTGAACAAAATCACAAACTATGAACTTGTTAAGGTGCAACAAATAGCGACGTACAATAATAATCGTAAACAGTAACAGACAAAATATTTCCTCTTGCTTGTGCGGTCAGATTGGGCTTTGAAGAGCTGTAAAAAGTGCTGCAGAAGGCCATGCATATACAGAATGATCACCTCGTCCTGTAGCTCTTTTCCCATGTTCTCCTCATCTTACATGGGCCAGCACACATCTCCTGGCGCTCTGTGCATGTCCCGCGCACACACCGCCTTTTGTTTGGAGTCAGACGGTATTGAAGGCAGATCCTGTGGCCGTTCTGAGGGGAATGTTAATACGGGCCTCTGCTCTCTCTGGGGACTCGCAGAATGGACTCTGGCTGCTAATGCACTGTCACACTAACCTCTCCTATAGCAGCAGCAGCGCCTCGGCTAACTCAGGCGATCACTCAGCTACACTTAAGAAACGATTCCTTATCTGTTGGATTAGACACGTACCAGTGTAGGGATTGTGCGTGTGGTTTTATCTTAAAACTGCAGATGATACTGTAAATATGTTTTGATCATGTAGTGTAGGGATGGGCAATATGCAAAAAGAGAGAGAGTGACAAAAAAGAAAATCATAACATAATTTTCTAGACAATAGATAAAGATTTAGTTTGATCATATTTTGTGTATATGTGCATCATGGTAATTGGCTTTAAGAGTAACTAAAGCCATCAGCTTGGCACACTTCACTGTGATTGGTTAAATCCACCTGTCATACACAAAGATGACATGACAGAGACTGACCAATAGGACGAGTGGGCGGGGAAAAGAGTCTATTCTGAGCATAGATGCATTCAAACGAGAAACACTGAATCACAAAATGCAGTGGTGGATGGTAAAACAGTAAGTAAGTACTTTTTGTTTTTATTTTTTTTTACAGTGGATGCTTTTTCTTTTTTTTTTTTTTTTTTACTACATTTGAGAACCTGTACTTTCTGCTTTTTACTAGACTGAAAACTGAGGGGTTTATTTTTCAGCGTGTTCTTACCCCTCCTAAGGGTTTTGGGTTCAAGCCCCAGGTTTGAATAAAGAAAAGTATATAAATTATTTTATATTCAGTCACTTTTGTGGACCAAACTCAGCAGAATTCTTTATTAAGATCCTTATATTTGACCATTTAATGGTTCTCAAAATCCATCCAAAATACATTTACCCTAAAAGTACAATTTTAAACAGGTGCTTGATCATGGCAACTCTCAGTACTTATGTGATTTTTGGCTCCTGTATCTTTAATTTTACTTAAATAATAAAAATGTAATGAGTACTTCTTCCACCACTGTCGATATGATACTAATCGTTATCACAGGCCTTTACCAATGCAGTATAAGGTAAAACTTCTCTCAGATTTCCTGGACCTGTTGACAGTTTTTTTTTATTTTTTTTTACAGGTCTTAAATTTAAGAATGGTCTCCCAAATACACCGCACAGGTTTAAGTCTTTTATCTCACATCCAAAGCTCTGAGAACTCAGATGTTCATCATGTAAAAATAAGCCCAAAGCTCAGGCCTGAACTCAGAAGAAATAAATCACATTTTTACTCACCTCTGTGGACTGAATATTTAGAAATGTCACCAAATATTTTGCAGTCTAAATTCATAATTCCGTATTTCACACTTTATGGGTGCTGTAAAAATCTATCCCTATTATTACTACTTTATTAATTTTTACAGACAACACTTGATTTTCTTAATGAAGTACTTATTTTTTATCTTTTAGTTTAGAGTTATAAAGAGGTCCTTTTGTATGCAAGTCATTTTGGTGCTCCCCCTGGTGGCGATGACTTCACGTCTGTCTGTTAAACATACAGCTCCTTAAAGTGCAGTTGTGCTGTGTGAATGCTACAGTTTCCTCACTCGCAGCTCCAGACCCCACTGCGCTGCATTTTACTGTATGTGTAAACATGAATGAAATAAACCACATCAGACTCACTCTTCCGCTCTCTCACTCCTTTTTCCTTGTGTTTCCCAGCTGTGAGCAGAGAGAAAGCAGCCCACTGTCCTCACGCCGTGCCCTCCCCGACTTGCCCTCCGCCAAGCCAAGCTCCTTTCATAATGAATGGCAAGGTACGATAATAGCCTTCAGGTTGCCATAGAAATCAGACAGAGCCCCAGTATATGATGTGCTTTCCTTTTTTTCACCGATGACACAAGACTCGCACAGGGAAAAGTTTCAACCCAGTGAACCCTGGAGGTAAATTGAGATTGTGGAAGTAAATAGGCTATTTCAATAAACTCAGATTAGATAGAAACAAGAATTAGTTTTGGATCAAATGGAGGAAGTAGTTAAGTAAGTGCTGCTGTAGCAGGTGTGTGCTTAAAGTTTAAACTGAAGTCAGCAGTCTGTAGAAAGCCAAATCAGGAGAGGTTTCTTAAAAGTAATCATTTATTCACTTATTTTTATATTTACATAATTTGTATGATACTTTGCTACTTTGAACAGCTACAAAAATAAACTTAAGATTCATTGCCGTACAGTAAGATTGTCCAATGTGTTGAATAAATGAGTCTAATAAAACCATTGTTCAATTATTGCCGCGACCCGGCCCCGGATAAGCGGAAGAAGATGGATGGATGGATGGATGGATAAATTATTTTGGTATTTTAAACGTTCCTGACAGACTGTACCTGAACAATAAAGACTATGAGTTATGAGCTTCAAATGTTTTTACATTTATAGATTAATTTTTGTTTGCAATAAGGCTGTTGTCAACTGAAGAAACTCTTGGTTGATTAAAGACTTGCTTAGTGCATTGATAAATCGATTAAAAGGGACTTGGCACTGGCAAAAGCTCTCAAAATGATTAGGATCTTGTGCAAAAACAACTATGAAACAGAAGTATAGTAAACAAAGTGAAAAGGCAGATTAAACTGTCAAGTCACTCCAAAACCTCCAGCTAAATTCCATTTCTGTCCTTTCTTTTGTTGTCCCAATAAAACAATTAAAAGGTCAGAGTCAAAAAACATATATTTATTCAGATGTTGTTACACATATAAAAATATACTACACATTTAACACATCTTGCAATGAATCATTTACAATTGTTTAACATAGTTGGAGTGATTGGTTTGTTTTAGGTGAAGAGGTTTTTGTAAATAAAACTAAACTTGTGGGTGTCATATTCTGTATCAACTCTTTGTTCTTACAGCTGCTCTTTCCTAAACTCTTTACCCCCGCCATCTCCCTATAAGAGACTATTTTATTAAAGCTGAACTGTGTAGCTTTTCTGTAACTATATCCATGAAGACAAACAGTTAATACCATCAGTTCAAGTTACAGGTCAGATCTGTGGAGGTAATAAAAATAATTAAGCAATAAAAACATTTGTAATTGAATAAATGCAAGATAAATATGTTTAATGCCATACTGTGGGACATTTTAGGCAAAGCTATAACATCTACATGGACAGAAGCAGATGGATAGACAGAATAATCATGCTTTCTTTCATTTTACCATGTGCTCATGCTTCTAAATAAGTCAAAGCCTTTGTCAGTGGTAACCTGCAAATGAGTGCATTTTAGTATTGAATAAATTCTGTGTTTTGATTTTCCCCCTAATCCAAAAAAAAAGTGTATTTTCTTAACAACTTTGTGTCTGAGTGTGATTAATTTGAATTGCACGCTGGTTGGATTTTCCTTTTATTATTCAAACAATTAACCAATATTAAATCTTTTAATCCAATACGATTAGGCTAAGCTTACAAAGTTATGTATTTGGAAGATGTACTTTGATAAAGCTGATTAAGTTGCAAAGGCGCTTAAACAGAGTTGTGACGGCGGCGAGCTTTGTATTTTAGGGTCACCTCCGGCGTTTGGTGCTCAGCTGTGTGTTCTGCTCCTGCAATATCTTTTCAAAAGGTCTTCAAATGGAAAACTTCTCATTCTGATAAAGCACAGGCTGATATTAGACGATAAATAATAATAATGTAGAACACTTTATGTCATGGACACAATA
The DNA here is from genome assembly GCA_019453435.1 of Rhinogobius similis. Lineage (NCBI taxonomy): Eukaryota > Metazoa > Chordata > Actinopteri > Gobiiformes > Gobiidae > Rhinogobius > Rhinogobius similis. The sequence goes on along the minus strand of CM033637.1, from coordinate 26,913,085 downwards.
ACTCTACCTTTTCTAAATGAACCATAAAATTATGACAAATCTGAGATGCCTTAAATAAATAAAGCAATTTAACAGTTAAGTAGTTGTAACGAGTCAGGGATATGTTTATGACTCTCTACAAGTGTTTTATTACAAAGCATGAATTACATAAAAATGACACAGGAAACATGAATATTTACTGTTTAAAGTGGGAGACAAATGTGTTTAGTTTAATCAAAATTTAATCAAATGGCAGCAGTTTTAGTTTCAGTTTTTATATTCTGTTTTCTGGGCGAAGAGGCTTATGACAAAGTGAGAATTGCCCTACAGTGACTCAAGAAACATGTACAATGATGAGTTTTTGATGGAAAACCTGTTTTGTCTTTAAATATTTCTCCATCAGGATGTCCTCGAGCAGCATCCGTTTAGCTTCATCTGGGTCAAAATTAGCAAAATATCTCATATTCACAGGCCTTTCCCGGTCTAAACAGTTAATTAATTCATCGAAAGAGAATAATTGCTTGAATAATCGTCAGTCGCAGCCCTAAAACCAAACCAAGAATGCCAAAAAAGTCTATGTATGTATAAAAACATGACGCCAACTTGACAGACCTAAAAATGCATGTATCGCCAATAATGAGTCAGATCTCCAGGAACTGTCCTCCTCCTGTCGTGGAACTATGGACCTGTTTTTCACACGTGGGTTTGGCGAGCTGGCTCTTTTGGCCCAAGTCCACGTGGCACCAAAAGGCTGCAGCATTCCTGATGTCTGTAGCTAATCTGAGGTGTCAGTCTGTGTTAATGCTGCACGGACACATTCGAGGGCACATAGGGACCGGACGGAGGGGCAAAATTAAAAACTCATCTACAACATTCCTGCAGAGGTGGGCGTGTTGTGTGTGGGTTACCTAAGGTTGAACAGTGGTGCAGGGGCTGGGCAGAGGTGCCTTACTGTAACGGTCTGATTCAGGGCCCAGGGGGAGGGAACACACTTCAAAGGGAGCACTTTTTTAACTTGTCTCCCCTTATTGAAACCGGGCTAAATGAGCTTTGTGGGCGCTTTTGTTCCTAGCGTTGACAATTGAGAGATGGAACGGAAGATGCCAAAAAGGACAGGATGTCAGATGTGCAGTTAATTATATGGTTTGTGACCAGTGAGACCGTTGACATGCCACCCCGATTGACCCATAATGTTAGATTTTCTCCTATATTTTTATTTTATTCAGGCCAAAAGTAACGTAACACCTGTATAAAAAGGAACTTTCAAACTACAGCAGACATTTATTTGGGAGAGACTCACAGTTTGGCCTGAGTGTACGGTCCCAGATTGAACATATTTATCTGAGGCCAGTGTGGTACATGTGACATGTGCTCTCTCTGGCTCCCAGAGGAGCAACGAGAGGAATGCACTCAGGGTCAGAGGTCGTCCGCCATGTTCGCATGCACTACTGTAGCCTGGCAACAGGTGCTGTACATGAGCCAGGGCACCGCCACAAATCTGTTGCTTCTGTCTAAATTCACTCTTTTAGTGTTTTGAGTATCAATGAGTGAGATGATTGTAATTAAACAATTTAACATTTGTACTCTAACTCATGTATCCACTATTACCTTTTTTACAGTGTCTACTCTTCAAGAGCCACATCCGCAGAGAAAGTGCGGCTGGAGTGAGAGGTTGGTGTTGTGTCTTTGGAAAATGATAGCCGTTTGCCAAGGTATTCCTGCTGCCTCCTCAAAGAGGCCCCGCCATTCAGTACTGGGAGGTCAACAAGTACAGTCCATTTCCCACAATGCCTCGGGACAATGAAAAAACTTAAATATGCAGGCTGTTCCTTTAAGATGGTGAGACAGGAGCGGCTCTGCTCACAGACAGATGGGGAGCAGGAGAGAGAGAGATGTTTTAGGGATGTGCTGCAGACAAACTTGTGTTCCTGCTGCTGAGCTGAACTTACCACCATTCATTTTGTCAAGTGATGGGTGTCAGTTTGCTGCTGCACCTCTTAGAAAAGGACTAGTGTTGCTAGGAGAGGAGCGCTTCAGGCCTTTCTTATTGGCCACAAGGACAGCCCAATGAGAGCCCTGCCCCCAGCAGCAATGCAATAGTAGAGCTACCCCAACATGCAGAGCTGATTAATATGTCAGACATGTTTTATGGGTTAACTTGAATTAGAAGGGTTGCATTGAAAAGACTGCAGCAGCTCTGTAGTGTTTTGTGTGTGTAAGTCTATACGGAGAGCGTGCCGGCGGGAAATACCACAACCACATATCGCAGTCAGCACTGGAAGGTCAAAAGATGCTCTTGATCCAGAGCTGAAAATGTGCACATAACATGCATACGCAGCATACTCTAAACAAGAACTAACTCAAACAGAGCAGATTAATGAGAAATAAGACTCTGAACACACTGCATCAGGAGCAGGTTAAAGGAAACACACAAGATTTTTGTAAGAGCATTTTACTGAACATCTGGTTGTGTCTGAATATGGGAAATAAACTCAACATAAAATTTTAGGGTAAGGACCGGATCTTTTTCAAGTGTTTAAAAGTAGGTGTGTTTCCTGCACTCTCACTGCTTTAAAAAGTCCACTATTGTCACAACGGAACCTGGTTGCTCCTTTTCCAGCACATTAGGGACACTTCTCCTTCTCAGTTTATGGACAGACCACATGCCTCAAGTTCAGCTCAGAACCTGCAGAGTTCCAGGTTCATGCAATACTATGTGAGGCTCATTCTGTTTTCTGATTGGATAAAATGATGGCCTTCATGTACAGTGTTTTTTGTCATTTAGAATAAATCAACATGTAATCAGCAAAAGCTATGTTTGATTTGAACTCATGTACCTCACATCTGGCAACATAGAGAGGTCAGGTTTATAACATTTAAAGCTAAGGAATTAAATGCCAATGATCATATGTTTATTTATTTATTTTTCAAATCAACAAATCTGTTTTATTTATTTATTTTCTTTAGAGCTTTGGTTCTTAATTTACAGGCCGGGGTCTACAGGGGTGCAAAAGGGTTATTTAAAAGTGTTTGCACCCTCAGTTAAGGTGAATGAAATATTGGCACTTAATGGAAGAGTATTGTTTTTGCCCTTGGAAACTCAGGTGCGCCCTCAGTTAGTTGGGTCTGGGACCGGGCCTGTAAATATATTTTAAAAATGGAATCACGTTTTTGCCTCATGCATCACTCTGCACTGACAGACATGTGGGGGCCATCGATGAGCCATTAAAAGAAATTGTTTCAATAAATGACATCTCAGTTTTAAAATATAGATAATCTAATATATATTGTTTATCCTGTGGACACTCATACGAGCAAGTATTGCCTAATCAAGAAATAATATAACACTTATTTAACAGCAATATGAAACTGCCCGTTATGATTTCATTTGTGACTTTACTCTTATTACAAAAAACATTTAATGACAGCTCTGTTTTCAGCTTTGCTAACACTTAAGTTTACACATGGGAACATCTTCTATTAATAGGCTATATCAAATAAACTAAAAATAAAAACAGTCACACAGTGTGCATTCACTTCTCTGCATCTATCCAAGCTCCAAAGTAATCACAACATGCAGGAAATAGCTTCATTTACTGCTTATATTAAAACTGTGTCACATCACATCATTAGTTTCAGAAGGGAAAGATGACCATATTATGTTTGTGACATTTACTGGTACAGCTATTTTTGATTCCGTTTGTGTTTCCTCTTTTTTTAATTGTTCATGTTGTCGAATGTACACACTTACATTTTTAAACATTTGGGAGCAAATGGTTCCTGTAGCTTAAACAGATCTTCAGTGAAACTGCAGGGATTTTTCTTCCTCAGCCTTTTGTTCACCTCTGTGGAAATCTGCTCTGGCCACATACACTGCACCAAGAAACTGCTTCACTGTAAAAAGTTATGGTTTGTTTCATTTTATTTTTATCTTCTTATCTGTTTGTCACGTTGTCTGTTTGACTGGTGTGTTTTTGAATAAGATGTTTGCTTAAAACACAGCTACTGAACCTACACAAGTACATGCGTGTTTTTGGGGCAGTAAACTAGGCCAGAGTTTAAAAGTTGACGTTGCTCAAGGCTTGAAAGTGCTGACCTCTTGTGCATCATTTGGGCATTGCAGGTTTAGCATTCACAATTCTTTAAACAATATACAGTATATGTATTTTTCTTTTCATTTTACCAGTTCAGTGGGTGTATTTCCTGTTGATTATAATCAATAGATTTTCTCATAGAGGACAAAGTTCCATGGTGTCATTGAGTTCACTGCACGCCGGAGGCTTCTCGGCTGCTGGACAGGTTTGTTAACCTTTAAGGAGCCGTGTTGACATAATGAAATGAAACCTTTTGCCTCAGTTTCAGAGGCAGTGATGAACTTGTAACTTTAAAAACCTGTTAAATTGTGTCGACAAGAATGGAATCACAATACTTGCAAAAGAAATTTAATGGATACAAAAATAGAAACCTTTTTAAAAGTAACATATAGAAGTATAAAATTTACTAAAATAAAATCATTCACTGGTCATTGATACAAGTTGTTTTTAGTTGGTATAAACAAATACTGCTCAAAATATATAGTGAGTAACGTAAATGTGCTTAAATGACCTTGTGTTATACTGTAACTGAGTAAATACATATTTCAACTCAGCATTGATAGCGCTTGTTAATAAAGTAGTATTGAATACATGCTTGAAATATGTCATGCTGTTCACAAAATCTACAAATAAAAATATATTATTTGTTATAGGTTGTTACATTTTTCCCTTATTTTGTTTAAATGAGTAATTAAACTGGCTTTTCCAAAAATCTATCAAACAGACTATGAGAGAATACTGGCTTGGAAATGTGAGTAAAATATAGTAGTGGTTACATAAGGCAATAGTGCTTTATACTGGTGTAACTGAAATGAACGGTGTTAAGCAGAGGCACTGAAGGCACCATGAAACCCATAAGGAATGTTCACAGGCACGTTGGCTCTTCCCAGTTCCTCAAACGTCTTGGCATCAAGAACAAGGAGGAATGTCCCTTTATCCTAGACAGAGATGGTACTTTTATCAATCACAGCAGCACTAGCAGCTCATAAAACCCCTCAATTAATTAGGGATGACTGTTGATTGTATTATCAAAAACTGTTGGTCTTACTTGTGTGGGAGTGAGGATGACGGACAGTATGACACCATCGTCCTCCTCAGTGGCATCAGGAGCAGGCACAAACACTGGCTCTGACGGGTAAAAGCCCTGCTGGTACCACACCTGTGACAACATTCTAGTTTTAAAAAAGTGTCAATAAAAAAGTTTAACCTGTAGTAAGATTCTTATATATATTCTATATTATCTTTAGGAAATCAAACAAATATTTTGGAACTACTGTATCCTCCATTTGACCTCCTAACAACCAACTCTAATGTCACTGTCCTTGGCTTGTCCAACAAGTTAAACTGTAACTCTGACACACTCAAAGGTTTAACATACCTCTGTTTTATCATTCCTTGACAGTTTCGGCTGCACTCTGCTGCCTTTTATCAGAAGTGTCACGTTCAAATCAAACTATTGTGTAATTACTGTATATCAGAAGCACTTTATTATTATTGGTAGGACCTTTATCAATCTTATTTATTTATTTGTGTGCGTGTGGGTTTTAGCATGTTTGTGTTTGTTATCGCACACCTGAATTTCTCTTCTCAACAAAGACTGTATTTATTTATCTGTTTATCTAATAAACCTAATTGGATTACATAACAATTCTTGTCGTCATTGATTCCTTAGATTAGGAGATTGTCAGTGGCTGTATGTCTGTGCTTCTTTTGGACCAATGTCAGGACAGGTACCTTAAACGTCTTGTTGCTCAGATCCATCTTGATGAGTGAGTCTCCCACCAGATGTCTGAAACCACAGCCGTAGTAGTAACGGTACGGTTTGGTGTTACATCTGCGGTAGTTGATCTGAGGGAACTCCAGGCCGCCGTAGTTCACAAGGTCGTCTCCATGGAGATCCTCATGTTGACAAAACACCTGAGAAAGTAAAAAAAATGAAAAGTGTAAAACATTTTACATCACTTGCCTCCAGAGGTGGGTAGAGTACCCAAAAATTGTACTCAACTAACGATCATTTTGCTAATCGATTAATCTAGCGATTCTTTCGATTTATCGGTTAATTGTTTAGAACAGAAATGTCACATGATGAAAAGGTTTTTATTCAATTTGACCCAGATGAAACTAAGTAAGTAAGAGTAACTTTAAGAGTAACTGTCTGGACGTAACATCTGATACAGACAAAATTAAGCACAAAATCTGATATTTAGAAAGGACAGACGCAAAAATGAGAAAAGCTAAATCATATCTGACAGAATGGAGCAAGAATCAGAAATGTTCAAATCATTTAACTAAATAATATATAGAATAATATAGAAACAACTGCATAAAAACACAAATAAACAAATGCTCATGTCAAGGAGACAAAAACTGTTTTGTTTATCCATTAATCTATTGTTTTGTTTTTGAAGACTGGCAGTAGCTGTGAAGATGTATTTTTCTTTCTAAATAATGCACATATTCTGCACATACACGCACCAATTGGTGTAATTGTGCAGCTTGCCGCGTAAATGCTTAAAATGATCTGTGTTCGTTAAAGATGAACGTCAACAGCTATCTCTTTTTTGTCAGGTATGCAAGTGCGGTTTTTCTTCTGCCTACTCCTTTTGGGCGCCTTCTCAGTATTTATGAATATCTGTAAATTGTCAATGGTCAGATGGTGCTGCCCAAATAAATAAGTACATTTAATATTGTGAACATAAAGCTTTTGTCAATTGTAGATTTACTCACAGCGAGATGAGGAACCAACACTTTTACTCTTAAATACAATTTCTTGAAAAAATGTCTGAAGTAAATACCCACCTCTGCTTACATCCCTGTGGTGTTATATACTTTATAAAGATGCACTGGTTAATGTGTCAACTCGGCTGCGGTCCACATTTACATACATTTGGGCTGAAGTGAAGTTTGTAAACAGTAATAACCTTATCTTTGCTGACTTTCACACAGGTGGCCTCACTGTTGGGCCGTGTGTTGAGGTTATGGTCTGTCGGTGTGTCATTGGTCACATTCAGAGGCAGAACAAAGCGTCTAGGGAAAGGCCGGCTCAGAGTGTTGTACACCTGAAAGAATGGACACAATACAGCTTTTGTTATTATGATCCAAACGCTGCTAAAATGCCTGCTGTTGGCTGCTTTCACACCATGTTAAACTGCCCGTGGTTTAAAATTGAGCTGGAGGGCAGGTCAGAGTTTAGAATTAGGCTTATAACTGTTAAAAAGCAGATGTTTTGTTTAGGCCTGTCACAATAATTACTATATCGACTTATGTGATAGAAAGAAAGAACATATTTGAGGGTCAATATTTATCGTGAGTACCTTTTGAATGCACTTTGGAGAACTTTTTCATTGTTCTCAATAAGATTTGGATTGCAGAGAGTGAAATAAGTAACTTTTATGACTCATAACTGGCACCAACTTACTGAAAAAGTGTTTAATTATTCTAATTATTCATTGTAGCTCATGTTTTTTTCTTACTATATTTTACATTTAGAATGACTTTGTTTGGGATTTTCTTACTTTGTCAGTGGCATTAAGTAATTTAAGTATTGTTTATCGTGATATTTTCTCTAACAATATATCGCACTTCAGAATGTTATCGTAGCAGGCCTGGCTTTGTCCTGGTTTGCTGTGTAATTATCAACATGAAATAACAACGAGCACAAATTTCTTCTCTGTCAGCTGAAACGGATTAAAGTGAAATTATTTTTATAGTGTTGCTTCAAAAATCGGTGGCATCACTCAAACGCAAACATGTGATTCTTTATGTGCACGTTTGTGGACCTAACCTGGTCTAGTGCTTCTCCAGACTTGCGCAGGTTCTGGATGAGATAGTTGTTAATGGCATCTCCATCGTCCGCGCAGCACAAGTCGACCATCAGGAAGCCGTCCTCCTCAAACGCATTGATCTGGTGGAAGGTGGACATGGCTTTGGTGTGATACTTCACCGGACTCACCTGTAGGAGACAAAAAGGACATTAACATTGAGGGCACCTTGAACGAGAACAGCCGGAAAAAAAGTTAAAGTTAGGCCTGTCACAATAATTACTATTTTGACTTATCTACACTATATATCTACATTTATTTGGATCTTAATAAAGCATGAACAAAGATTTCTACATTATACCCTGATACAATAATTATAAAGCAGGATAATTGCAGTAAAAACTTTCTAATGTACATGTATTGTTTAAAAGCTTCATCTGCAGTAAATAAAAAGCAGAATAATTAGTAACAGAAGTTACTTACTCGACACTTGATGATTATTGAGACAGCTATTATTCATTAAACAATAAGTCATGACTTATTGTTTAATAAATAATGGCTGGAACAATATTTTTTTGGGCCCAGTATTAACCATGCGTCAAATAAATAACTTCTAGCAATCTGCTTTTTAATAATTGCAGATGATGTTTTTGAACAAAATTGTACATTTACTGCAATTATCCTGCTTTCTGGTTAATGTGTCAGGGGGCATTCAGTTGTTTCATTATTATCGTTTATCTTTTTTATTTTTTACAGTATATCAACTTCATGTTATTGTGGCAACTTTAGTGAAAGTGATCCCGCTCTGTTATATGAGCAGACTGTACCTCGCCTGTTTTCTTGTTCACTAAGTGGAACACAGTCTCCAGATTAGGATCCCAGTAGATGCCTTCACCAAGGGCCCTTCCTCTGAGTTTGCATGTGACAATCTTCAGCAGGTCCATTTTAATTGGTTGTTCAATGAAGACCACATAGTTTTCAGACATGGCTGAAAAAAAACAAAAGATCAGAGACGGTTTTTGTTAGCACCAGTACCTCGCAGCACACACAGGGTTGAGCCGTTGGGACTCACCAAAGCTGTGGTAGTACGAGGGATGGGACTTGTTTGCTGGAACAATAGAGCACAGGACTTTCGCTCCCTGCAGAGTGTCTGTTGCATCTTTCTTCTCAGGGGGCACACAGATGATGTTGTACAGAGCTCCTGGGGCACATCAGAGCTTATTTATGTTTTATTATACAACACAATGGATCATGGGCAGCTTTGTGGTCAAACAGACTCACCCTTACTGCCGTAGGAGTTGCCCATATTGTACGCAGTGCCATCAGGATCGTAGTGTGGATGTGCAGTGGCTCCATTTACAGCGATGAACTTGCTCCAATCCACCTTCATTCAAAATATAAACCTTATTCTTTGTATGTACTGTTGCTCAGTTACAATCCTCCTTTTTTCTTACCTTCTCTACAGTCTGAAGGTTTTTTGGGTTTACTCTGTGCATGAAATTGGTCTCTGTGCTGACATAGTAATCTCCCTTGTACGTGACAAAGCTCACGCTGGCATTGTCAGTGGGTTCTGTAGGGCACATGGTTTATATAGACACTTTTATCTTTATGTCACTTTTACTTATAAACGAGTCCTGTAAGTCCAAAAGTCTTTCAGGATCTGTTTACTTTATTTTTTCCTCTCTGTAAACACACACTACAGCATGTAACCTCAACGATCTATATATAGTAATTGCTTACCAGGGTCAACACCAGCAACCAGTGTGCAAGCAAGTACCCAAGTTAGAGAAACTTGTCAGGCAATGCAAAATCCAGTATACAATTAAATAGACTTTAACTATAATATGTAATTTTAACAGATAAGTAACTGTAAATACCTATCATCTCAAATCGAGATAGAAACCTCTGGAAGAAGTTTTTACATGGGTCGGGCATGGCCAGAGTCCCAAACTCGGACATCACGATGCGGTCTCGCTCACTGTTCTTCTTGTAGGCGTCACTTTGGAGGAAGCGGCTCATGTAGGTCACCTGACCGTTTTGGATGTTGTATTGGTGCAGCATTGCCATCCCGTCAAACCAATGATTATAGCTGTGAAAAAATGAGACAGAAAGGTGTAATGTTCACTCTTTGCAAAGCAGTTTATCTAAAATGCATCAGACTCACTGAGTGTTTCCAAACTCAAACTTCCCCGGGCCATTGCGTAGCAGCTTTCCATTGATCCATGAGGGGATAGAGCCCTGTACCTCAGTGGAGATGTGCTCGGGGGTCTCCTCAGCTGTGCAGACCAGCGGGGCAATAGTCTCCAGGCCTTTCCTCTGTATGGTACATTTCGTAGGCTCTTCTGTTTCTGCAGGTGCAAAAAATGTGGATTAACAAAATCATATCCTTCAATCATAAAAGAAGTGGATAATGGCAAGTGCTGGGTTCATGCAATCCACTGACCTGGACTAGAACCCGGTTGTCACAGGAAAAAATGAAATCACTATTTGAATACACTGTATTTTTTATTATGAGGGTATCGGGGGAGTTGCCTGACTCCCTCAAGAGGCAAACTCCTCCTAAAGACCCTGTATCCATCTCTTCAGAGACAGAAAAGTCTAAACAGAGTGTTTGGTGCTTGCGCTAACAGAGACGGCTACATTCCTCAACATGTAATGTGTGTAGGTCAACTGACTTTAATTATATAGTTCAAGTACACTGAGCGCAAACAGGACAGCAATACTCCAATCCAAAATAAGGGTGAAAAGCATATTTCTATTGTTGTTTATTAAGGCAGTTTCTATTACAAACATTACACGCAAGGATAACACAATCCACACTCCAGAAAGCAACAACCCACTACCAAATTCTTCACATTTCACAATTCTTTGCTTGCAAAAGAAAAGCTTTGTAAACACTCAAACAATTCCTGTTTGCCCTTCAGTACATATGTGTTTTTTTTTCAATGGCAGGGCAGATAACGTGTGCTGCATCCACTCACTTACTGTAGGTCTATGATCTTTCTTCCAGTAGATTGAAATATATCGTTTAGCTGTCAATAGGCAAAATGTTTCACCTTTTTTGTATTTTGTATTTTCTCTGGGTATAAGTCAAACAAGAACAAACTTGGGTCCAATAGAAATTGCTTAGAAATAATTTAACTTTTAACATATAACATTATCTCCAAGGTTCACTTATGTGGACATAGAAGGGCGAGTAATATTGCTATAGCCTGACTACTGTGTTTAAAATGTATAACATGCAAAATTGCCTTGCCCTTTAATTTTTAGAGAGGATTTAAATCGTTAATGTTATAATCAAAAGTCTTGTGTAATGTGTAATATGAGATTACTCTACCCAGCCTGTGCTGCCCTGTTTTGCAATGTTTACTTCTGTGGTTATTACGAATGCATAACGTCGACGCAACACCTCAAATTAAATTACAATTAGAAGAGCGGGTGCACGGGAAGTAGACCAGTGTTTGCGACATAGTAGCACCTGTATAACCCAGACCACCGTATTCTGATTAACTAACTCAATCATACTTCTATACCCTGATATCCTGATGTTGTTATATAGCCTCATGTGGTTTAAGCGGAACAGTTCAGGCAACAGTGATCTCTAAAATGTGCATTAACACAAATAGTATACTATATACTGCTGAGGTTAAGCAACAAACAACAATTTTGCGATGACCACCTGATTATTAGTATCTTACCTTTTGCTGGAGACATGGCGGACGCGAGCTCCTGAAGGATGGGGCTGCTCCGTGCCACCGTGCGCCGCTCTGAGCGCACAGGCGCACGCTGGGACTTACATAAAATGTTATATAATCTGTACGCTATGGGAGGGGTGAGAGAGAGGAGAGGAAAGAACTGTACCATATATCTTACTTCCTGCATCGTTGGGGCTTTTTAGACATTGACAATACTACATACCGCTTATGGCTGGAAAGTATACTGTGTTTCTGTCTGTGACATGACTTACCTTCCCCTATATTATTTCATCATTCATTTCAAACTTTCAACAAGAATAGGCCTATTTAACAATACACAGTTTTATCAAATCTATAGGACACTTTTATGTGTTTCTAAAAGCATAAAAGAATAGGTATTTTCACCACCGTCACGTTATATACGTTGCATTTCCGTAGACATGTACTTGAACCTCAACTGTACCACTAGAGGGCGCTTTAATCACACGAATCAGAGAGGCCATGGACAACCGACGTGTGACCAACAAGTGTCACTGTAAGAGTAGATATACGCAAGACTTATTACCTTATTGTTATTATTAGAACCTCACTAACATTAAAGAAGAAATAAACAGCAATTCACTTTTTTCAGACATAATTTTACTTCACATTTTTATTTTTTCCAGAGATATCGAGCAGCCTGTCTGGATCAGCATTATAAAATGCAAGCTAATTAAAAACGGGCCGCACCTTGGGCCGCTTGGGTTGGTAAAGTTACTGGTTCAAGACAAGTCAATTGCCCCTTCTGCCGGTCCATATGGGCCGTGTGAAGGCATGTGGATCAGGATAATCCAGATTACAACCAGCCTTGAACGGGAGCACATCTACCACCTGAGAGCTGCACTCTCCACTATGAAGGTAAGCAACTTTATCTCACAGGTACACTAATGGTTCTGTCAATACTGAGTATAGATATACTGAGACTGTATAGTGTTAAGTTTTCTATTTTAAATGATATCTTAATGTGCTTTATAATTTACTATATTAGATAAAATTGTATGCATGGCAAACACTGATGTGTAATGACCTACAATGCAGGACCACATATAGACTCACACAATATTAATTGAAACAAATACAAAAGTAAAAGTAAAGTCAACTCAACATACAGTTAGTATTATTTATTTTTTATGTCTCGCAGGATCCAGAGTTCTTCTGCCTGTAATGCTTCTCCCTGATGGCTCTCCTCACCAGTCTGTCAGAGTATTTGGGCCAACCACGTCTGTTAGGATGTGTCGCTCTCATGGCATGGCTCATCCTCTTCCATCTCTTGGTGAACGTGTGGCTTCTGTGTGTCTTCACCAGTTTCTTGGTCGTCCTCGGTGGATGGCTTGGCTCTCGAGCTTTACTGGACGCTAACAGCCTGCTACATTTAGAGCACTTCCTCCCATTGGGTAAACTGAATCCTCCTGTGTATTCTCCTGAACACGAGTGGAGGTTAAACCATGAGATCCATAGCGCTGCACATAAAGCAGTCCGGGATTTTGTCTCGTCATGGTACCGCACAGTCCTGCCCGAAGTGGAGGGCGAATTTGAGCTAGCCGTCTTGAACTCGATGCTGGACTCTGTGATGGAGCTGAAGGAGCGTGCACAGAGAGTTGACAGAAAGGAGTTGATTCAGAGGCTGCTTGAGGTTTATGGATGTCATCTGCAAAGCTACATGACAGCAAAGCAAATACAGTCTTCACACAGAAAGGACATCAGTCTATGGGAGATCTACAGTGAAGTTGACACACCCCATCCCGCTGTGTGCTCCGATGAGAGGAGCTATTCCAAAGCTCTGGTTAGCCTGGTCTTACATGTTCTTGTCCCGTACCCTCAGATGGAGACGAGAACTGGTGGCTACATGGTTACCGAACTCATCACCTGTAATGTTCTGCTGCCACTTCTTCACAGAGTGGCCGACCCTGATTGGCTCAACCAAACCCTAGTGGAAATCTTCACCAGGTCTAAAGCTCCCCCAGAAATGACTCCCCTCCCGACTGACACATTATACAGGTGTCCCATCCCACAGGAGTCCTGGACAACCTGCCGCTCACTCTCCTCCTCTGACCCTTCAGGACTGGTCACTTCAAGCTTGTCTGATTTTGAGGAGCAGATAAGTCCCACAACACCGTCTGAGGATTCATCCCAAAGCTCCATGGTCAGCATAGTGTCCAGTGACAAAACAGACAGCCGCCCAGAAAGTACTATAGCACAATACAAAACTACCTGCTGTTCATTAAGTCCAGTTAAATGTTCCAGTTTACCCAAATGCAAAGTTCCCTCAATGTCCTCCCTTATCCAGTCTGATTCCGATTGTGATCTAAAAGGGCGTTTCTGTGACTGCGCTCCATCTCCCAACTTCTGTAAAGCGATACGTTTGGAGGATGATGAACCATTTGGATGTTTTGCAACTCTAAAAAATCTCGGGCCTAAACAGGTTGTTCCAGAGAACTTCTTGTGGTCAGACGGCATGACTCGGGACAAGTCACCTCCAAGAAGGTTTGATCTGACATTGGATAGTCCTAACCACTCCCCTGCACCTGTAAATATCCAAAATGTGCATATTAGTGGCACTATCACGGCTAATGAGCAGCGTGGCACTAGCACTCATCTATTTACTGTCTATACTATAAAGGTGAGGTATTTGTAATGTATTTGTACTTGTATAACTCCTTCAACTCACATGTATTTGCTTTGTTTTATAGTTTGATACAATAGATGAATATGAAAATGGTGCCACTCAGCAAACTCTCAAAAGTCACACAGTCAACCGCAGATACAGCGAGTTCCTCAACTTGCAAACACGCCTGGAAGAGAAGCCCGAAATAAAGAAACTGCTGAAAAGTAAAAATTGTAAATGATATTTGTGAGATTTAAAACGGTAATAGTCAGAAAAATCATACTTTCATTGTTATATATTGTCTTTTTTAGATATCAAGGGTCCTAAGAAGATCTTCCCAGACATTTCTTTTGGCAACTCCGACAGTGAGAAGGTGGAAGCTCGTAAATGCCAACTCGATCATTTTCTCAAAGTAGGCTACACAGATCGTAAAAAAGTGTTGTTTCTATGCTGTTGTATGACTTGTGCTTTTTACCAGCAACTGAGCAGTATCCCTGAGACAGCCAACAGTGAAGACATGCAAGAGTTCCTTGGCCTCAGCTCTGATGTCTGCACACATTTTGGAAGGCGGCCCGTCGGCAAATCGAGAATTGATAAGGTGATAAAAAACAGCCTTTTTTCCACTGCGCACAATCTTCTTTCCAACGTGAATGAATTATACATGAATTATGAGTTCAGTAAGGTTACGGCTTTTCTTTTATGTTTAATATGATGGTCTTTGTGTTTATATATGATTGATAAAGATGATGGAAAATGCACTGGACACTTTGAAGACTGCTTTTCCCTACCCAGACCTGAGTCCAACTGAGGACTCTGACGTAGATACAGATGGAAGAATGCCCGAGATCAGAAAGTACAGGTGATGATTACATTCCCAACCTTTTTATGGCTATTGTTATAAATAACTGGATTTAAAGATATATTTTGGGTGCCTTATTTTTGTCTACAACAGGAGGCTGTTCCAAAATAGGATGTCTACCTCACTGAATATCTCGGAGCTGCCTCCTAAAGTTACATACTGCTATAGTGCCAGCAGCACTGTTAGTGAAGGCACATCTACATAAACATACCTTTCTGTCGTTTAGAATAGTTCAAACACTTATTTTGTTTCTAGATGCTCAATGGAATGACTCTACCAGGCCTGGAAAACTTTGTCAAGGAACAAGAGCAGCGCATTTGTAGTTTATCTGAGAAAGAGACCCAGGAATCCTGGTTGAGTAATGAGCTGTATGGCAAAAACACAATGGCTTCTGGGAAAACCAGCACAGGTTTGTTTTCTCACAACAATTGTAGTAACATGAACCAGCCACTTGTGGGCAGCAAATATCCACATTATTTTCTTCTGTCTTTTGTTCACTTCAGATACAGCTGTTGCAGATGTGGCTTTGAGCATTTTATGTTTGTTGATGAAGGACCAGTGGAGCTGGTTGTGCACTGAGAACATCCAGAAGGCCATCCGCCTGCTCTTTGGCACCTTCATAGAGAGGTACAGACGCTTGTGTAAATGCTTCTCCCACTGTTTGTGTGGCTAGTTTATCCAATGAGAAGTATACTGTTTGAACAAAAGAGTTATGGTTTGTGGTAGCCCAAAGTTACATGGGCTCCGTTACATGGGCTTTTTGTGAACTATTTTCCCATAACACAATTTCCAAAACACATCCAAAGACCTCCCTTGTGTCACACGTTGGTGGTCCGTGGGAAGATTTGGAAACAACCTTTTTCCTAGCCTTTGAATTTGCCTACTGTGTTTCAGGTGGCTGGATGTGGGGGTGGCTCACTTGACAAGCGCCCCCTGCTGGGTGATTTACCTCCAGGTTTTACAGGAGGCGGTGTGGCCGGGCGGGACATTACCTGCTCAGCCTCGTGCTGAGCGCAGTGCCGCACAGAGAGAGGAGACCAAGGAGAGATGTCTGGAGTGTCTGATGCAGCTCATTCCACGTATGTGATTTATTTGTTATTTTATGTCTTTATGTATGCATTTTTATTCTTCAAAATGTAAGACCACCACAAATATTTTGTCCCCTTCCCATTATCTCTAACCTTAGCCTGGCTAATAACACATTACTTGCACATTCACCTACCAATAGCTAATGTAGCGTCAATGGGGAAAGAGCATAGACAGTAAAAGAGATTGTGAGGTGGTCAGTTTAGTGCATTTAATGCCCTGACAAAAGAATTTCACCACTGAACAATGAAAAAAGTATCTAGAATTTTACCATTGAACAATTATAACGTTATATCTTATCTTACTTATTATGTCCAAACTATAGTCCCTTTGATAAAGCTTATATTCTGCAGTATTCCACAGTTTTAGAAACACTGTCAGATGTCATTCACTGTATATTTGCCCTGTATTTCCTCCACAGAGCTGGTGACTGATATGCTGGGCACAGAGAAGTTTCGTCTGAGTCTGGAAACAGTGCTGGAGTCGTTACAGGACTATCAGATAAACAAGTGAGTCAACAATGAAACCACACAAATAACTGTAGCATTAAACTATTACACCAATCATGTGAAGGTTCACATGTCACACACAACACAATACGACTACTACTGGTCAGAGCTTATGAGAAATCAAGTTAAGCTTTCTCAACAGCGTCCCACTTTCCCAAGTCTGTATACTTGTACTGTTGGGAGGCCTGTTCTCACTGACCATCGCAAAACATTTCCAAACACTCATCACAGTCACTCCAAGCACTGCCAAAAGCCCACTCTCCCCCTGGAAAAAAACTGCAAAATCATCCATTCAGCACCTGTTTCTGGTAACTACTTTAATAACTGAACAAACATTGTGCAAATTGTGTAAGAAAGGTTATGAACAAGGAAAGGCATATCAACAAACTAAAGACAAACTTGCAAAAATTGTGTTAGTTCAGAGGTAAATGAGAGAGAGTGTTTTTGAGTATCGTAAAACACTTCTGGTTCCAAACACTGATCAATATCTGTGTCAAAACGAACCTCTGTGTATGTGGAAAGGATGATGTTTCAAGAATCTAAACTGCATTTTCTTTTTCTGCTTCTTTTATTGGACGAGGCAAGGGAAATTTATTAGCAAACCAACATGCTTCACAAAAGACAAACGTAAATGACAACGCAATAAATTATAGCAGTTCATCGTGCAAGGCAATAAAACATGAACAGACAGTCCATAGAATTCAACAATTTATTATTTCATATAAATGCTGAGGTGAACAGTGTTGTTTTTAGAATAGATGTAAAACGCCTCTTTGCTTTGCTTGGTCCTGACTTTTGGGACACACAACAAACCTGCTCTGTCAATAGAAACAAGCAGATCGAGCATTTATTTTGGTGCTTGACCATTTAATGTCTTGAACTGCAGAAGTAATATTTTAAAATCACTCCTTTGGCTCACTGGAGTTATTAGTTTTTTACAAATAACATATGTTTTATTGGGGAAGTCGGCACACCCAGTTGACACAGGCATAACATGCAAACCACACAAAACGGGCACAGGCACATAATTGCAGAAATCTAAGCCAGGACTTCCCTTTGTCCATTCATTGTCTATTGAATTTAAGACATCAAAACGTTGTTTTAAAAATATTCTTATTTTATACTCACTTGATATTGTCGTGTGATTGTGTGTAGGCATCTGCTCTACTGCATTTGTGACCTGCTGCTGGAGCTACTCATTCCTGAATCATGTGACAAGTCCTTTCAGACGATGTTGTTACAAAGACTTGGAAAAGACACAGAGAAGGACAGAAATCACCACATATGAGCCACCATGGACCACACTCCCACTTTCAAGTGGCCTTTTTGCCTTCAAGAAATGTTGCCTCTTCTATAGCTACACAGTAAGGCAGGGCTATTCAACTTTCAAGATTTTTCAAAAGGCCATCACCTCTGGGCTGAGTAAGTGCATGACGCGCCAAGAGTTTTAACAATAATTAGGTATATGAGTTTTTTGTTTTTTTTTATAAAAGTCAAAGGGCTTCACCATCATTGATTTGCAAAATGTTATTATTTATTGTCAATCCCTTACTATTGTGTAATTTATATGGATTTTGGCCCTTGTTTACTGTATGGGTGCTAACAATTGTGGAAATATCTCTGTCATATTTGCTGCCCATGTTCAACCAGGAAGTAACTTAAGTAAGTATCTTAACTTCAGTGTAATAATGTTCACTGAGTTCTTTTTGAACTATGCAGTCTAACCTAGTATATGCACTTTAAGTTGAATAGGCCTGCAGTAATATACTGTGTTTTTATCTCTGTTGGCTCATAGCAGAGGGACAACGGTGGGTCTTACTTGATTTACAGCTCTGAGAACAAATCACCCACTCAGCTCAGCCCCCAGTCATGTTATCTACTCAACACTGTATTTATTTCACTTAATAAATATCTGCCATAAAAGCCACAGGCAATTTGAACATGTGTTTCTCCTCTTCCGTGCGATTAGTCCCATGCAGAACACAAATCATTAAACCTACACTTTTACACAGAAGAGGATTTGGACCTCTTCTGACCCCTCCTTGAACCGCCACCTTAACGTGGTGGAGGGGTTTGAGTACCCGAATGATCCTGGGAGCTATGTTGTCGGGGGCTTCATGCCCCTGGTAGGGTCACCCATGGCAAACAGGTCCTGGGTGACGGGTCAGACTAAGAGCGGTTCAGAAGCCTCTTATGATGAGTTTAAAATCAAGGACGTGTACGTCGCCCGGACTGGCGTCACCGGGGCCCCACCCTGGAGCCAGGCCTGGGGTGGGCGCTCGACGGCGAGCGTCTGGTGGCCGGGCCTTTCCCCACGGGGCCTGGTCGGGCACAGCCCGAAGGAGCGACGTGGGGCCGCTCTCCCGTGGGCCCACCACCTGCAGGAGGATCCATAAGGGGCCGGTGCAAAGAGATCTGGGTGGCAGTCGAAGGCAGGGGCCTCGACGACCGGATCTCCGGGCGCAGAAACTAGCTCTGGGGACATGGAATGTCACCTCGCTGGGGGGGAAGGAGCCTGAGCTCGTGCGGGAGGTCGAGCGTTTCCGACTAGATATAGTCGGCCTCACCTCCACGCACAGCCTGGGCTCTGGAACCCGTCTCCTCGAGAGGGGCTGGACGCTCCATTTCTCTGGCGTTGCCCGCGGGGAGAGGCGGCGGGCTGGTGTGGGCTTGCTCATAGCCCCACAGCTCAGCCGTCACGTGTTGGAGTTCACCCCGGTGAACGAGAGGGTCGCATCCCTCCGCCTTCGGGTGGGGGACAGGTCTCTCACCGTTGTGTCGGCCTACGGGCCGAACAACGGTGCAGAGTACCCGGCCTTCTTGGAGTCTCTGGGAGGGGTACTGGACAGTGCACCGCCCGGGGACTCCGTTGTTCTACTGGGGGACTTCAACGCCCATGTGGGCAACGACAGTGACACCTGGAGAGGGGTAATCGGGAGGAACGGCCCCCCCGATCTGAACCCGAGTGGTGTTCAGTTATTGGACTTCTGTGCTAGCCACAGTTTGTCCATAACGAACACCATGTTCAAGCACAAGGGTGTCCATCAGTGCACGTGGCACCAGGACACCCTAGGCCGGAGGTCGATGATCGACTTTGTTGTCGTGTCATCTGACCTTCGGCCGCGTGTCTTGGACACTCGGGTGAAGAGAGGGGCGGAGCTGTCAACCGATCACCACCTGGTGGTGAGTTGGATCCGCTGGCGGGGGAGGAAGCCGGAACGACTTGGTAGGCCCAAGCGCATCGTGAGGGTCTGCTGGGAACGTCTGGCAGAGCCCTCTGTCAGCAGGGTTTTCAACTCGCACCTCCGGGAGAGCTTCTCCCAGATCCCGGGGGAGGCTGGGGACATGGAGTCCGAGTGGACCATGTTCTCCACCTCCATTGTCGATGCGGCAGCTCGTAGCTGTGGTCGCAAGGTCTCTGGTGCCTGTCGCGGCGGCAATCCCCGAACCCGGTGGTGGACACCGGAAGTAAGGGATGCCGTCAGGCTGAAGAAGGAGGCCTACCAGGCCTTGCTGGCTTGTGGGACTCCTGAAGCAGCTGACAGGTACCGGCAGGCCAAGCGTGCTGCAGCCCGTGCGGTTGCAGAGGCAAAAACTCGGGATTGGGAGGAGTTCGGGGAGGCCATGGAGGAGGACTATCGGTTGGCCTCAAAGAAATTCTGGCAAACCGTCCGACGCCTCAGGAGGGAAGCAGTGCTTCACCAACACCGTTCCGGTGCGGGTGGAGAACTGTTGACCTCGACTGGGGATGTGGTTGGACGGTGGAAGGAATACTTTGAGGATCTCCTCAATCCCACTGTCACGTCTTCCGAGGAGGAAGCAGAGGCTGAGGTCTTGGAGGCGGACTCATCCATCACCCTGGCTGAAGTCACTGAGGTGGTTGGCAAGCTCCTTGGTGGCAAGGCTCCGGGTGGATGAGATCCGCCCTGAGTATCTTAAGTCTCTGGATGTTGTGGGACTGTCTTGGCTGACACGTCTCTGCAACATCGCGTGGCAGTCTGGGACGGTACCTCTGGACTGGCAGACCGGGGTGGTGGTCCCTCTGTATAAGAAGGGGGACCGGAGGGTGTGTTCCAACCACAGGGGGATCACACTCCTCAGCCTCCCCGGTAAGGTCTATTCCAGGGTACTGGAGAGGAGAATCCGACCGATAGTCGAACCTCGGATTCAGGAGGAGCAGTGTGGTTTTCGTCCCGGTCGTGGAACACTGGACCAGCTCTATACTCTCCATCGGGTGCTCGAGGGTTCATGGGAGTTTGCCCAACCAGTCCACATGTGCTTTGTGGACCTGGAGAAGGCATTCGACCGTGTGCCCCGGGGCGCCTTGTGGGGAGTGCTCCGGGAGTATGGGGTCCGGGGCCCTTTGTTAAGGGCTGTCCGGTCCCTGTATGACCGGAGCAGGAGCTGTGTTCGCATTGCCGGCAGTAAGTCAGACCTGTTCCCAGTGCATGTTGGACTCCGCCAGGGCTGCCCTTTATCACCGGTTCTGTTCATAGTTTTTATGGACAGAATTTCTAGGCGCAGTCAGGGCGTGGAGGGCGTCTGGTTTGGGAACCACAGGATCTCATCTCTGCTGTTTGCGGACGATGTCGTCCTGATGGCTTCCTCAAACCAGGACCTGCAGCATGCACTGGGACGGTTTGCAGCCGAGTGTGAAGCGGCTGGGATGAGGATCAGCACCTCCAAATCCGAGGCCATGGTTCTCGACCGGAAAAAGGTGGCTTGCCCTCTCCGGGTGGGTGGGGAGTCCTTGCCTCAAGTGGAGGAGTTCAAGTATCTCGGGGTCTTGTTCACGAGTGAGGGAAGGATGGAGCGTGAGATTGGCAGGCGGATCGGTGCAGCGTCTGCAGTGATGCGGGCGCTGTATCGGACCGTTGTGGTGAAGAGAGAGCTGAGTCGAAAGACGAAGCTCTCGATTTACCGGTCAATCTACGTTCCTACCCTCACCTATGGTCATGAGCTCTGGGTAATGACCGAAAGGACGAGATCGCGGATACAAGCGGTCGAAATGAGCTTCCTCCGCCGGGTGGCTGGGCGCTCCCTTAGAGATAGGGTGAGGAGCTCAGTCACACGGGAGGAGCTCGGAGTAGAGCCGCTGCTCCTCCACGTCGAGAGGAGCCAGCTGAGGTGGCTCGGGCATCTGTTCTGGATGCCTCCTGGACGCCTCCCTCGGGAGGTGTTCTGGGCATGTCCCATTGGGAGGCGGCCCCGGGGTAGACCCAGGACACGCTGGAGGGACTATGTCTCTCGGCTGGCCTGGGAACGCCTCGGGATCCCCCCGGAGGAGCTGGAGGAAGTGTCCGGGGTGAGGGAAGTCTGGGAGTCCCTGCTCAGGCTGCTGCCCCCGCGACCCGGCCCCGGATAAGCGGAAGAAGATGGATGGATGGAGGATTTGGACCAACGTTAGCCTGGGCCTGTTATGTAGAAAGCACCAGAGACAGTATTCAGCTGTTTATCAGAGAAACTTCAGATTGGGAGACTGGACTTTATAGCACAACATGGTCACAGTAAACCACAGCAAAAAGAGACTAGAGTGACACTATATTGAGCCATAAGAAGACAGAATGAATTTTCATAACATAGTCACACAAAAGGTTAATTATTCTGCCATCTTCAACATAGATGTTACAACACAACAATTGAAATTATCGGGTCTGGCCAAACAGA
Source organism: Rhinogobius similis (assembly GCA_019453435.1). Taxonomy (NCBI): domain Eukaryota; kingdom Metazoa; phylum Chordata; class Actinopteri; order Gobiiformes; family Gobiidae; genus Rhinogobius; species Rhinogobius similis. The sequence continues at coordinate 26,890,791 of CM033637.1, read as the reverse complement.
TTTATTGTACATAAAATTAGCTTCAGTACTTGCTGTCTTAATCATTTCTATGGGGTTTTTGCCAAGTCAGTATAAGATTAATCAAGATCAGGCAGCAAACAGTGAGTTGTGGGGGATGTCTCTTACAACACACACCAACACAAAACAAAGGACAACTGTGCATTTAAAGGGACACATTTGCGTCTCACTGCTAATACTAAGTCAATAATTTTCTGTGCACAGAGTCAATGGGTTGTGCTCAGAAAAAGTCTAGAAAAAAGTACTTAAATTAAAGAATCTGCATTAATGCTGATGAATCGATTGACACTTTCACTGTCCGCTACATCCACCAGACTGCCTATGATCCACTACGACTGATCTTCTAAGCCAGTCGGCTCTGTTTTTATTTTGACTGTTAATTTCTTCTCGAAATCTGCGGCTACGATGTAATGCACATCCATAGCCGTGTTTCCACTAGCCCTGGTCCCCAGACCGGTTCACTTGGGACAGTCTGTCGGCCTGTTACTGTTTGTGTGCAGAGGGTCCGCTACGTGAGCAGCTGACTAATGTTTTCTTCATAAATAAAATATGAATCATACCTGAATGATACATTTCTTCATGCAGCCAGTCTCCCTAAAAGACGTTTAGTAATAACTAATTTGTGAGCTGCAAGACTTGGATAAAGAGTAAACAAAACAGAGGTTCCGTTTTTTTCATCAGCTTTTTCTATATTACTTCTATTCACTGCTCTGCACCTCTACTCCACGTTTCACCCTCTCTTTATGAAAAATATAATATAATTGGATCTTGATACAAGAAAACAGGAAACAGCTGATGCTAACTTTGTTTTGTTGTCTGTCGGTTCAACAAATAAAGTTATTGTTTCTGGAAATGCGCTGGTTTTTCACAAGATCATCATTTGGACAGGAATTATTCTTTTGTCTATATACTGCCTTTTTGTCTCACCCGAGTCTGTGTATTTTGTTCTCTCTTGTCCAATCATCTTGCAATAAAGGGCTCCGTGGACCAACAGCAGGACAGAGCCCTCTTGGAGCTGGTACCTCTCACGCCCCTTGATGGGATACAGTTCACTTTGGTGCATTTGAAACACCAGAGACCACACCGCTCCATCCCATGCCGATCCTATGGAAACGCCCCTCGTGTGTCTACATGGGTGATTTTTCCATTGTCATCCGAGCTCTCAGATGCTCTTCTCTGCTTCTTGTTTGTGCAGACTGTGTGCTTTGCCTCATTGTCCAACCTTTTCTGTGGGTGTTAAACGCTGGATCTGATTATATATTGTTCTGCACCTGCAACAATCTGCCTTCAGATCATTTTCAGTTTAAGAAACCTTAAGGGGTAACTACTCTTAATCCCAATCATTATCATGTTTTCCCTACTTTCTACAGCCACAGAAATCAATGCTTCATAAAATGAAGTAGTGAACATGTAATTATTATATCCGCAAGTCTCAACTTTTTTTTGTTGTTGTTGCACATGTAGATTGTATTCAATTCATTCTCCCTGAGTCAAATGTAATATTTCTTTGGGACTCAGAAAATGATTTAATTGCTGACTGTGTAGACACTTAGTCTAACTGAGCCTCTTTGATCTTGATCACTTTTTGCAAACTGCTGAAACTGTGTGGAAAAAATGAAAGTTTAACGGCATGATTTATGGAGATTGGGTCCTTTTTATTTGACGTATGTGGCAATTTAGAAAAGGAATGCAATGATTACAACTCTTAAGTTTTTACTATGTTGCTTATGTATAATGGTTGTAATGGCCAATCAGATGACATCGCTGTATTATAACCCCTCTTGGAAAAAATGTTGTAATATCTATTGCTAAATATTTCCCATTGAAAGGGAATTGTGTTAAACGTATCCTCAACCAAATGGAACACAATGACCTGGTTCTGAATGTGAAACAGAAGTGCATCAGTGGCCCATCTGATAAAGGGTCTGTCTCTCTAATCCTGTTCATTTCAAAGAAGAACAGAAATGCCACAAAGTTCCTCTTAAACGTTCAAAAAATAAGTTCAGTTTTGTACAAGTTTGTTGAACCAAATAATTCTCTTACATTGTACAGTTTACTGTTCTCGTCCCACAGTTACCTCAGTTCTTCAGCCACGACTCTTACGTACTTTGCTGGAGCAGTGTGTTTTCAAGGCTCATTGGTGCAGTGACACACAAAAGTAGCAGTTAGTAAACGTGCACACTTGAAGCTGGAATCCCAGGCATTTGGAGACTGTTGCAGCTGCTGGTGCACTGTAACTGAAAGTGTTGTATTTTATCAGTGATAGAGCCTCAGAGACAGCAGCACCGGCCCGTGATCACAGCAGATGTTCCTATCATGGACTCATTGCACCTTGGGGCTTTAGGAGGAGAGGTTTAAGGAGTTTTTGTTGCACTGAGCTAAAGCAGTGCTAAAGCAGCTGTGTGTTTGGGCCGAGGGGAGCATTCTCACTGCATTAGTCTCTCTGGGACCTCCAGCTCATCACTGAATAGATAAATCACCATGAGATACTAGCATTATTAATAAGATGAATAGGCGCATGGCTCACTACAGCTGTGTAATGTGGGACAGAGCATCAAAAACAGTAATGACCACACCGAAACCACAGCACGGACTGAGGAAGTAACAAACTAACAGCTGCAGAATGAGGCCAGTAGGTTTCTGGGGGAAACTCCGCAATTTTCCTGAACTGATGACGTACACGTGGTTGGTATAAGGGGTATCTCATTTTTCAACTTTAGATTGTGTGTTGGTTTGACAGTCTATAACCAAGACAACCATAAATTATATGTTTAAAGAAGTCTGTATTTAGAGCTCAGGGGGCACTAAAAACACTCACTTCTGGATTATCTATCAAGGTTGGTGTCTGTGTCTGAATGTATCGACAATTTACCACTAAACTATGAAATGGACAATAAGTTGTGTTTATGTTCTACAAATTGATGATGTTATAATGTCAGATGGAGGGCAAGGACCACCACAACTCAATGGAATGACACAGATTTTGTTTTAAATTGGTTCCACAAACTTGCAGTATTTCACTTTTCAACAACCACCATAATGCCACCACTTTCTGCTTTTATAACTTCATCTATAGTTCATTTAGGGAAGATGTTTGTGCCAATTTTTGCTTCATGTGGGTTGAGCCAGAATAGATAAACCAGGACGAAATATCAGATTTATGATGATTTGTATAAAACAAAAACAAGATTAGCAATGGCAACTTCCCAAACTTTATCTTTTTTGGTTTAAGTTTTTGAGGGTTTAACCAAAAAAACATGCCCAGACTACGTAATAGGCACTCAATAATTCTTGATTGATGGCACTTTTTGAATTGAGGTTTTACTGTATAGACCTTTGCATTATGTCTGGTTTTTGTCCTTGGGTGCACGCTGCAGATGTGGTAGAATTAGCCCTCCTTTCTTTTCCTCTCCGCTTCTCTGCTCCACTTCCATTCACACAGACTGGAAAAACTCACGGGAGCAGCATTTTTTGGAAAACACTGACATATTTCAAACACAATATGGCTTCATCCAACTCTTGCAGCAGTCCTCCCTTCTCTGTTCTTGGACTGCTCCACCACCGACGTCCTGGTGTGTCTGGCTGCCTCAGTTCACGCCAGGAGAGGACATGATGGCACTGGGGTAGACACAGGCAGTATGTTAGGGGTAAATTCTCATTGTGTTAGAAGATTAAGAAGCTTTTACCAAGTTAAGCATTGTGTCTTTAAGCTCCACCAAGAGAAGGAATGTGAATTTTGTATGGATGTAAAATTTGCCATGCTTTGGATGTTTTAGGAGACACATTGACAATGAAATGCATTTTATTCTTTTTAAAGTGTGTGGGGTTCGAGCCACAGCCTTGGCTCACTGTCTTGGTCAAAGGTCTGTCTCTATCGGATCAAGGTGCTCTGTTTGGTGATGACTTCTCTCTCTTTGCCAGTGTTTAAAATGGGTTTCACCACAAATTACAATGTCACCGCACTCAGAATAGTGAGTTTCTACAAGTTCGGGCGAAATATTTACAGATTACTCTCTTTTTTGACCCAGTGTAATTACTGCAGGCTGTGATTAGTGGCCGACTCTAAGTACATCCTGAGGCCAGAGTCTAGAGTGGTCATGACTATTTAGGATATCATTATTCAAAGGAGGTTCTTGAGACAGTTTGAATATGGAACATAGAGCAGGTCAATTCGATTGATCAAAGATTATCACTTTAACCAAAACACACTCAAAGCAGATGGGTTGATCTTTTTTCTTCTTCTTCCTGCAGCTCCATATATTGAAAATCAGTATGCAGGTGCATGTCTTTCGCGCTGCTCTAAAGCTGTTGATATGTCTCTTAATATGTTCTGTGTTATATGTGAACACGCATGAAGCAGCTGATAACAGGACAGCGGTATATCCGAGTCCTCTGTGGGAGTTCTGGACAGCAGCTGTCGATGAAACGAGGCCCGGCTCTTAACTCTGTTTTTACCTGTTAAATGGTCCCATCTTAAAATCCTACATTATGCAACATGCTTGTAAAGGTTTTTTTTACTCCTGAGGATATACTTTCTAACATGGAGGTAGTTACAGAGTGCACTCTGACTATGTGTAAAAAGTGACATGGCATGTCATTTTAATGAGAGACTGTGTAAGCCACAGGCAAAGAGTGAAGTCTGTCTATGTTTCAACATAGCAGTGAGGATCTAATCATTTCAGTGGCATTATGCACAAAAATAGGCAATTCTCATTTACATATTAGAATATTAGTCTTTATTGTCTGGTTATGGAGACATTTATGGTCAAATTTAAGACTTATATAGTTTAACTGTCAGATTTCCAAAACATCGACTCGATACAAGCTCTAAAAAAAGAGCCATTGCTTTTTTCCACCCTGTCAAGTTTCAATCTAATATATAACATGTAAATTGTTTAAAGGAGCACATGTTTCCAGGGAGATATTATTGCTTTGCTTGGAATGTTTCCACACTATCGTTAAACTTATCTGTCTCCATGGAGACAAGTGGGTGATGCCACAGGCCAAATTACTGGTCAGATCTGTGGCGAGGCATCCCTGCTCACAGAATGCATGTTTTCAAGGTAAAGCATAGATCAGTTTAAGCATTCAAAATCATCACAAGTATCTCCATGGTGACAGACCTCAACCAGTGCACCTTCAACTAATGCTGTTTAGATTTTCATGTGTTAGGTGTTCTGGTGAATGATGGTCAGTGTTTCTAATGTGGGTGAACAGTAGGGGAACTTGGGCGACACTGAGTAGTTATTTTGGCCTCCATCTTAAGCCCACACAGACCCTCAGACTTCCTGCAGAGTTTCATGTGTTACACTCCAACAGAATGAGCCAGTGAGCACAAGTATGTTGTCCAAATATGTCAGATCTGTGCAAGAGGTCAATGGAGCAAGACGTCAGCATTGCACACAGTGGAAGCAGCTCAAACAGTACTCAATTTAAAACTAGACTCAAATCATGAGCATGACTGACTGTCAGGGTGCATTTTGAGACGCCTGTCTGTGCACATAGTATATATGAAGCATGATCCTGTAATTACAAAACATGAGAAATCTTTTACGACCCTTTGCCATCCACCACACAGGAAGTTTAAGCCACTAAACGCTTAAGTGTTTTTTCTTGGAAATTTAGGTTTATCTCACGGAGTACTGAGTACTTCTCAACATCTGGTTTTGGCTCACATGCATGTAATTTACAATTATCACCAGTGGACATGAATGTCTGGGCTGTTAAGGCTGCAGTGTGCAGGCACAGTGTGTGGAGCCCCTCACTCTGTTTGTGATGTGATGTGACCTGAGCAGAGCGAGGTCTCAAGGCTTTATGCCTCATTTGGGACATGAGTGTAACTGTAGGCATTAAGTTGTCCTCTGGGACGTGGGACCAAACCTGCACATGTACACACACTTACAGGTTGTACTTCTCAGTTTGAATTTTCTTTCATAAATAAAGGTGTTTTTTAATTATTATAATTAAGGCACAAAAAGCTATAGTCATCCATCATAAGGAGCAGTCAACTCAATAGAAATTATAATTATTTCAACGTTTTGAGATCCTTCATTATTGTGACCATTATATTGTGAGATGAGCTGAGACAATGCATCATACAATCTAAAAGCCAAGAGGTATAATGTTTCTCCAACATAATATTTAGCTAGAGTTTGCATGTTTATTGTTTTGTAGAATTAAATGGAGCCCAGCTGTGACTGTCATCTGTGTCGCTGAGTTTGAGTGTATACATATGTTCATTACACAGGCTCTTTGTTCTCTCTATACTGTTTGTATCTTGTGTTCTGCTTTGTCAGCCTCATTTTACTGGCTCACACAACCAGGAAGTCAACAGTGAAACAGCATGAGACACTTGGTACATCTGTGTAGAGACAGTTCTGTTGTGTTTTGCCGAGTGCCGTGAATGTAAGTCGTGCAGTGATGTTGAGCAGTGAAGTCATCAGTGCTCCAAAGGGTTTGCATTAAAACTTGGCTCCAGTCAGAGGGGCTTTCTTGTTTAGGTGGTTTACCATGATTCAGAGATGGAGGACTGGAGGTCCTTAAAAAGGGTAAAAAATATTGCTTGAACACAGTATTGCACTTAGGTTGCTATTTTTAAAAGAGACATATTGTGCTTTTTTTTGTACTTAGTATTGAACTGTAACATAAGTAGATCATTATTTCACCTTTTGCTCATTGTCAACTTCTAAAACGGTGTAGTAATAGAAAAAGGTTCATTGACTTCCTGTTTAAAACTGCACAACTGATAAGCTTCATTGTGACAGTGACTGTAACAAGGTTTTCAATGACGTGTTTTTATTTTTGAAAAGTGACTACATGACATTTTAGAACCTGACATTTATCACTTAGATACAAATAGATACAAATAGTTAGTTGCATATAATTGCAACTAACTACAGAGATGTGGGCGGAGATAGGGGATAGGTGAAAACAAGAATTTTTGGAGCACCAGAGTCTCAGTTGCAGGACAATACAGAATTACTCAAACATGAATGAATCAATCAAAACTGCACTGAAGGCTTATCACCAGTGTTGGGAATGAATGACTATTGTACAGCATCTTTGAGTGCAGAAGGCACTATACAATGCATTATTGTCATTATACTGTAGGTAAAGAAAACCCATGCTGCCTGACCCTGCAGACTTGGCATCACAAACTCTTGGACTATGACTGTTTTAAATGAGATCATATCATCACCTCACGAGTCACACTTTGGAGCTTATGATTTATTTATTTAACATTAAGTTTGCATCACTCTTTCCCCTCTATATGTGTCGGCTCTTTGTTTGGTTCATATGGAAACTGCAGGCTCCTGGCTGCGGAATGAGCCACAGATGTGTAATCACACCAAACGTGAGCCTTTCCATATCTGAGACACTTTATTTCAAATGAGGTTCATATAGAAATCAACAACTGTTTGTTTTGGTAACGCTTTACCTTAGCACACACGGCCAGCACAAAACTGACCAGAGTTTTGTGTTTGGATTTAGCCATTTTGATTGAATTAATTTATTTTTTTGCATTAATATTTGCTTTAATGGAACCATATCTAAATACCTTAGCTTTTTTACATTTTCCTTTTTCCTTTTGGTAAATCCCTTCTAGTATTAAGTTAATACTTCACACAGGCCTGTGTGGATCTGTAGAGCCCTTTAGTGAAAGAAGAGAAGGCAAATTTCTTTCATATCGACTATAACAACAATGAATATGTCATAAAAGAAATTCTGTAATTAAGTGACTGGATGTATTGTGAAAACACGTCAAATGCACTGCATATTAACGGTATTATAATGGCAGCAGGCACCACACTATATTTTACGACAAACTCCAATAATATACAATAATTTTACAGCGAGGCACAGTGTTAGCAGCATAGAGTCTGTTTGTGGCAGGAAAAGAGATTATCCTCAACTGTAGCAACTTCATGAGCAAGTGATGATATAATGAATGAGTAATGTTGTGATATACTGTAAAAATAGACCTGCATTGTATATTTAGTCAATACAGTGACTAATAGGTCTAATGTAGGCTTCAATCATTCAAATGGCACACGTAGAACAACTTTTACTAAAATTAGCTGTAAACACCCTCTCATGCTTTATGGTTGTTTTTATTCTGTCAAAGCTTAACTCCACAGCGCCCCCTACCCAACCCTTCCTTAGACCAGTGTGGGCCCAGTGTGGTGTGAGTTAACGCTTATGTAACACCAGCGGGCAGCAGGCGGTGATTTATGGTACAGGTGTTGGGAAGCTCCGTGCGGTGGCCATAAAACAGTGCTGCGGGCATGTTCAGTGATGCAGAGGTCACACATGTGGATGACACCAGCCACACTTTAGCTTTATCCAGATCAAGCAACACAGTTTATTTCAATGTAGGACCATAAAAATATGTTTAATAAAAGACAAGACCCCAGGCTTCTTCGGATGTCTTCAAATCTCCCAGAATCCCCCACAGCTTCAGTGAGTTCCCACTCTTTATTGTCTACGAGCAGCCAGTCGTTTTCTGAGGCAACAGCAGCAAGAATCAGTGTTAGCACAAGTTCAAAGTCACTTTAGCAGACGCCCTCAGATCTCAATGGGGAAGAACTGCGCTGCAATACTTTGTAAAAGATTAGTTTCAGTCTTATTGCATGATGCGACTGATAAAGCTGGTTTAAGTGACTGTAACTCAGGGGTCCTATAGCTTTAAGTATTTTAAAGTCCCACCATGTAATTGTTAAGCCAAAAAATTAAGTTTGATGTTTTTTTTTTCTCACATGTTTGCATCTCCACAAACCTGAGTCTTACTTGCACTGAAGCTGGAGGGTCAAGTCTTATTCAAAGTAGTGGTGTTGTTTACCCATCAATCAGAATGTCAACAGTTGGTATTATAAAACCAGTGTTTAATTTGTCTTTATGTCCTTAAAGTGGTGTGTAACTTTATGGCGGTGGAAAGTCAACTGCATGAATCTATGGAAATAGAGAGTTAAAACCATATTAGGATGGAGGTAAGTTTTATGCCATGTGGAATATTAGTTGCCTGGAATCCAGAATACACTCTTTTGCATCTCGAGCTAAACTTAAACAGTTCATTTCACTGACACATGGCAAAGGAGCCAATTGGACATAATTCAGAACAAAATCAAACTTTTTTGACAAAACGTTTTGTGCTTTGCTCATTGATTCTGCAGAGATGTTTTTCAGGCCAGCAGGAGGAGACTCCTCCAGCCAAGAAAAAGTTTGGTTTGTGGAGATGCAAGCCATGCTCACAGCAATGACACATGCTTTTGTTTTTCAGTGCAATAAAACATTAAAAAAATCACAACAACTTTCTTTTGGTCTTTATTAATAAATAATCTACATGTTATTTATTTTTAATTGTCAGTTACAAGCTTAATAGTAACCATATTGCCATTGCTTTTCCAAGTGTTGAGAAATAAAATGGATGAAGTTGTGAAACACATTTTATTTTGTTAACTTGTTTTGCTATAAAACATTATTCTGCTTGCAGATCCATTTTATTGAGAAACAGACAGGGCACATGTCAGATTAAATAAAAGACACTGAATACTAACAGCAATAAAAAAAAATAAAAAAAAAGTTGTTCATGTTGAGAAAACAAAACACATTCTTGAAAGGTTTTGAAGATTTCAAGGAAGGAATCTCGTGTTGATGCCAAGAACACAATATTTCAACTTGTTACATTACATTATTTTTTAGGAAAAAACAGATTTGAAAGATGTGCGCAATAGTAATTTATTATAACTAATTTGGACTAAAAGTAGTTTGTACATCTTAAAGTGATCACAATCTGAGAACAGTCTGACCATTTGTAATCTCCGGCACATTTCACTTGAAAAATTTAAAGCAGAGAAAACTCATTCAGTCATTGATATTTACTGCTTTATTATGGATGAGAGTCAATTATATTATATAGAGGCCAGTGCGGTGCTGACCTCTCTGCACGTCTAGACTTAAATTTAAGAAAGAAAATACAATATTTGTCTGTAAAAGGTTAGGTGTCGCCATAGCGTCTGATGTCTGTGTCTGTTTGTGATTACAGGTTAAAGATCATGTGACTGCAGTCATAAAAACACGGTGGGTGAACTATTAAGTTCATATTAGTTCAAGTATTTCTTGCAGAAACTCTCAAATGTGGGGCTGCTCACTTTGATGGAGTCACCAACTAATAAATCATACATTTCAAAGCAGAGAATGATTTAAGCTTTTAGGTACAGCCACTGCACAAGATTAAGGAACTGGTTTCAGCTCAATAGTTCCTGCTTATGTCAGTGCAAAACTGTTAAAAATCAATGTTGATGAACTCAAAAGACATTGGCTGGATTATTTTATTTTAGAAATATAATCCAAGAAAAAGTTGCATTAATTGAATGTCTTCTGCAAACAATCATTATCTTGTCTTTGGGTTGTTTACCTGCTCTGCATTTGATTTGATCCCCCTGATGCCTTATATTTTCATTTGCCCTTCTCTTACACTTAAACACTTCACAGCCCGTGTCTTTCTTTGACAGCAGATGCAAACCTTTTGTCCTGTACATGTGGCCTGGAGCTGGAGGTTGGATGGAGAGCCATGTAGTTTTGTAAAGCAAAGAGAAAGAAGTGGCTGTGTTTGAATATTTCCTGTGCCAAACCAAGGAGCAGATCTGGAGCAGTGGTTTATGCTGTGAACTACAGTGGTTTGTGTGGTGCTCTCCACATTACAGTGGTCTCATCCATCTCTGAGGGAGCTGTGCTTTTCTGGACTGAGATGTCTGATGTTCCTCCAGGCATCTGCTGTAGCCACTCCTCCAGTTTGGGGGTCACTGCCCCGAGTGCTCCACTTTGGCCTTCACCTTCCAGGCCTTCTCCAGCTCTTCTCTGAGCCCTTGGTATTTCTCTAGTTTGTCCCGTTCCTTTCTCCTGATGTTGCCATCACTTGGTGTTGCCACATCAACCACAATGGTCTTCCTTTGCTCTTTATCCACCACCAACCACTGGTTGGTTTGCCATTACCATTCTGTCAGTCTGTATCAGTCCCACTGGATCTTCGCTCAGTCATTTTTTACCACCTCTGGAGGTGTTTCCCATTTTGACCTTGGAGTTTCCGGTCCATACTCCACACAGATGTTTCTGTACACTATGTCAGCCACTTGGTTATGATGTTCCATGTACGCTTTTCCTGCCATATACCTGCATATAACAGATTTTATTAAGAAATAAAATCTAAATCATATCTGAATAATACTTTTTCTTCATAAGGCTTATGTTTTGCTTATAGCTTTCAGTCTAAATATTTACTTTCAAGCATAGAATTTAACAAAGGAATTCTCACACGTTACTTGTCTATTTCAGTCATAATTATAAAAAAAACCAAAAAAAACCAACAACTTGTGTTTCTTATAGAGTGTATTATTTCTTGCTTCATATCCTTCTGTACTGAGTGGTGTGTGTGGGATGTGAGGCTCGTGTTTGGCACATCTTTGACAACCTGCTCACCGCACTCACACTCAGGTGCTTCCAATCAGCCGGCCTCACACTCACATGTCCTTATATGGTCACGAGCTGCACTGGTTTGACCCAAAAACACACAATTACAACTCACTTTTCATCAACATTTGCTGCGTTCATAAGAACTGGCAGGCTTCTTTAGAGAGCTGATCAAACCAGAAGATATGCTGTTTTTCCATGTGGCTGGAAATCACTGATGTCTATGTCTTATTATGTGTGGTTGCTTATAAACAAACTCCCCAAATCAAATACAGTTTAAATGATTTATGGATTACACCTTTAAAAACCATCTGTCTCACAGATTTCTAAGATATTTACAGGAATTCAAGGTTCTACTAAACGATTAACAATCCTACTGGAAAGTAGCTAGTCGTGTTTTAAAGTAAAAAAAAAAAAAAAAAAATATATATATATATATATATATATATATATATATGCCTGCAGGGGTATCTGATCATGAAACATCCAAGGATGAAACATCCAAGATCCACAAGTACATCAAGGATAAGGCCCCAGATGATGATGTGCTCAGTGAATGTCTCAGGCAATGGGGAACAGAAGGTGAGGTGCCGGAGGAGGGACCATCATGGGAGGACAAGCCCCTACATGGGATGTACCACCGAACATAACTGAAGTGGCTGATATCAAGAAATCCTACCAGTGGCTAGAGCGGGCCGGACTAAAGGACAGCACAGAGGCACTCATCATGGCTGCACAGGAACAGGCCCTGAGCACCAGAGCGATAGAGGCCCAGATCTACCACACCAGACAAGACCCACGGTGTAGGCTGTGCAAAGAAGCTCCTGAGACAGTCCAACACATAACTGCAGGGTGTAAGATGCTGGCAGGGAAAGCATACATGGAACGCCACAACCAAGTGGCTGGTATAGTGTACAGAAACATCTGTGCGGAGTACGGACTGGAAACCCCAAGGTCAAAGTGGGAAACACCTCCAAAGGTGGTAGAGAATGACCGAGCGAAGATCCTGTGGGACTTCCAGATACAGACTGACAGAATGGTAATGGCAAACCAACCAGACATCGTGGTGGTGGATAAAGAGCAGAGGAAGGCCGTTGTGGTTGATGTGGCGATACCAAGTGATGGCAACATCAGGAGAAAGGAACATGAGAAACTGGAGAAATACCAAGGGCTCAGAGAAGAGCTGGAGAAGGCCTGGAAGGTGAAGGCCAAGGTGGTGCCCGTGGTGATCGGAGCACTTGGGGCAGTGACCCCAAACTGGAGGAGTGGCTACAGCTGATCCCTGGAGGAACATCAGACATCTCAGTCCAGAAGAGCGCAGTGCTAGGAACAGCTAAGATACTGCGCCGAACCCTCAAGCTCCCTGGCCTCTGGTAGAGGACCCGAGCTCAGAGATGGATGTGACCACCATGAGGGTGAGCAGGGAATTTTTTTTAATATATATATATATATATATATATTTTTTAAATATATATATATATATATATTTTTTTTATATATATATGTATGCTCTTCACATCAACATTTCATACTATTCTGTCCTGTCTTTCCTTTAATCTGGTTTTGGGAATGATTTAATAAAGTGTAAATGACAGGTTAGACAACACATTTCCCAAAACAGTTTTAAATTAAATAGATTCAATTTAAGATTTTGCAAGAAAATTATAAATTTTTTCCCAGTTTGACAGTGAGCAGCAGATGTGATGTGTAGAGGTAATTGGTTACCTAGCTACGGACGGAGTAAAAGGGCCAACTGAAAAAAAAATGCGGACATTACGAGAATAAACTCGTAACATTTCGACATTAAACTCGTAATTGTATGACTTTTTCTGGCTTCGACTTTATTCTCATACATTTACGAGATTAAAAGTCGTAATATTCTGAGAATAAAGTCGAATATTACGAGATTAAAAGTCGTAATATTACGACTTTTAATCTCGTAATATTACGAAAAGAAGCTATTTCTTCCAAATCTGTTTGGTTCTTCCGACGAAACAAACCCAAACGTCTGCATTGTCGCTTCAAAGTCCTTAAACTAATGATAATGTGGTGATGCTGTGCTAAAAGACACAGTATTTCTTCGTGCGTAAACCCTAGTTCAAAGTATAACCGCACAAAATGCTCCATATCTCCATAACACAGGTACTGGCTTCATACACATTTTCGACTGTATTCTCGTAATATTACGACTTTTAATCTCGTAATATTACAATTTTTAATCTCGTAATATTACGACTTTATTCTCGTAATATTACAATTTTTAATCTCGTAATATTACGACTTTTTATCTCGTAATATTACGACTTTATTCTAAATAAATGTATGAGAATAAAGTCGAATCCAGAAAAAGTCATACAATTACGAGTTTAATGTCGAAATTTTACGAGTTTATTCTCGTAATGTCCGCATTTTTATTTTTTTCCCCCAAATGGCCCTTATACTCCGTCGTACCTAGCAACCATACTGTAAACAAGAGGAAAAATCCATACAAACTACACAATAGTTATGATTTGACTAATAATCATGCCTGCTAACCTTTATTTTTTTTAAATTACTGTTTAAATTGTCAGAAAATTGTTTTTGTTACGTTTAGGTTTTTTTTTCCACAACTGCTACTTTACATAGGTGTAAATGATAATTTTTTAGAATATATTTTTTCACAATTAGGGTAAGATTAGGGTTTGGATTAGGGTTAGTTTTAGGGTTAGGTTTAGGTTTAGGAAAGTTTGTTTAGGAAAAACCCCACAGTTAACCCTGAGTGTGTGTGGGGTTTTGGGACAGGTAAGCTAACCAGGTCTTGGCAGAACTGCATTGTGGGTGAAAATTATGCGTCCGTTCCATGTAAACTGTCGCTGCATTTTGAATTCACCTTATTGTTGTTGCTGTATGTGCCATCATCTTTTTCCATTGCCATTGGTGCGAACACCGTTAGCGTCAAAAAGAGTGCGGATCATAGACATAAAAAGAGGCAAAAGTGGGCGGGGCGGAATAAGGTGAATAGAATGTCACTTATTGATGTCACTGACAGAAGGATTCTGTTTTAGAACTCTGCAACTTGCTTTTATTTTCTTCGCAAACGGCAACTTAACTGTAAAACTATGACAGTTATTTATCACAGGCACTATCCCAACAAACAAAAGGCGTGTTTCCACTAGCCCTGGTCCCTCAGACCGCCGCTCCTGTTAATGACAGACTACATTTCCATGCAGTTCCAGCTCGCAGGGGTCCACTAAGTGAGCAGCTGACTTCACCCAAACATGACTGACGCCTGATGCACACCGACTCTGGTCCGGCTCCGGTTCGGGACCCGCGCGGGTCCCGTGCGGGTCCCGCAAGACTTAGAAAGTGCTTAAAATCAATGCGCCCTGTCACACCGACCTCGGAGCTCTGCGGCCGCGGGTCCGGCAGCCGCACGGGTCTCCGGGAAGAATCCGCAAGAAGTCTATTTTTGCCGGACGCCGCAGCGGTCTGGTGCGGCTTTCATGTCATTTGACGAGTGCTCTCGCGCGAAACCACGTGAATCTACGTGGCTTTCGTCAAAAGCGGACCGCAGTTAACCGGAGCTGGTGTGACAGGCGTCTGCAAGAGACCCGCGCGGGTCCCGGACCGCGACCGGACTGGACTCAGTGTACACTAGGCGTAATGTTTCACAATATAAATCGTGCCTGAATTACACCGCGGAAGATCGTCCTTCATGAGGCTGATCCTCCCGATTCACAAAAAGACATTTAGACATCGTCCTTCATGAGGCTGATCTTCCTGGTTCACAAAGAAACATTTAGTAATTACACATTTGTGGCACTGTACAAACACAAAACACAGCTTCCAGTTTTTCGTCAGCTTTTTCAGAATTAATTTCACTTCTCTGCACCTCTACAACATGTTTAACCTCTCTTTATGAAATCTGTTGGGTTTGGATTATGTTAGATGCATTATGCACTCGTAATATGATGTTTATGGTACTAAAGCGAGTGCTGTGCTTTGAAAACAGGAAGCAGTGGTGCTAACATGTGCTGGCTTTGTTTTGCTAAAGTCTACATTCTAGAGTCTACATTCTCTCGTTCTCTCTTGTCCAACCATCTCACTTTGAACCATTCTGTGGTCTACAGTGAACCAGGTCTCACTGGGAGGTAGTACCTCACGGCCCCCTTCAGACCCCTCAAACGGGGCGGTACGTTCACTTTTTACACATTCACTGCACTTCCAGATCTATTACCCGTGTCACATTGTCGTAGATGAGCTCAGACATCCTTTTCCTGCAGGTATACAGTTTCCTCATGTGCTCATTGTCCACACCTTATGACTTCAGCTTCCTCCTGCTGTCCATGTCATGACTCCAGTTCCTCACAGCACGTCCAGAGGAAAAGGATGTGGTCAGACGTGTGAGCTTTTCATCACTTATAAGTGTGTCGGTAAAGTGCCTGTGGCTTTGGGTTCATTAAACACAGGCTGTGAAAGGCATTGCAAACAGAAGCTAGAATGCTCTAATGTGCAGTTATGGTTGTGCCCACAGGCTGCTCCTTATATTCTGTTAGAAGTGATCAGTTTGTGGTTGGGTCGAGGTGGGTACCGGTTTTCACTCATGGTCAAGGGAAGTGGTTCAGGATGTGTCTGGGCACGGCTGGCACTGTCGGACTGGAGGCATCCTGCTGGGGTTCATTGACGTCATGGACACTGAAGGATGAAATGAACACAAAGTAAGCTCTCTAAATCAGCCGAACGTTAATAAGTGAAACAGTTCCTCATGGGTTATATTTAAGAGTGCTTTCTGCTGTTTTGTTCAGTGGTGTTTGCATCTGGAGCAAGTGCGGTGTAATTAGTAAACATATGTTACATTAATCCAAATGTGGTCCTAAATGGTGGGATTACAGCATGTTCCACACCCTCAAATTAACTACTATGTTTCAATTCCTGTTGGTCATTAAGACCCTTTAAAAGTTTGTGAACAAAAACATTCTAAATTCCAGAATGGAAGCAAAAGTGAGGTGGGACATAATGTGATTTTAATGGAGAAACTGGGATCAGCCACAATATCACAAATATGAAAAATCAAGTCGGTTTCAACATTTGAGTGATATCCGATCATTTACAATTACATTATATGAGATTTGGATAGAAACTGCTATTTTTGAAGAAGGTGAAATCCTGAAATTTGCACATTGTGATGATAGGATTTTAAAGGGTCTATACATTACTGATTATAGAATTACACCAAAATATATATTCATTGTATATTAGAAGGAGATGAGTGGGTTAAGTTACTTACCATGCAGCTGTCTCTTTCTTCACAGTCCAAACTTGCAAAATGATTTACCATAAGTTTTATACCAGATGCTGTTTTGACACAAATGTATTCTTGTTGTTTTGTCCCAGGATTTGCCCCGGCTTGTTATCCTCTTTGGCTGACTTAGTTACCGTCCAAGCACATTTCATCATTAAGTGTCATCATTATGCCTCTGACGAAAATCCATTTATTTCACTATTTGACTTGAAATAGTTGTTTTGTTGCAGTGCAAACATGAATTCAAGGACTCCTTCTTTGCTGACACAAGAAGAATTACACAAAAGACTTCAAATAATTTTAAAATCCAATATTTCATTGCATCCTTTTGAGCCAAGTCAGCATGTTCTCTGTCGACAACAAACATCACTTTTATTACTTTAAACCAGGATTATGGTTAACAATAGCAGTGGGCTGTCAGACGAGAGCTGAGTCAGTGAATTCCCATGTCTTACTCAGGTCACCCACAATGCATCACTTCAAGGCCTTAGTAAAACGGACCAGGACATGTGCGGCTGACCAGGAGGGGAGCTAAGTCAACTACATTTAACAAAACAACATTTCTGAATTGGCGTGAAGAGGGTTATTTGAGGTACTTCAAACACAAACACTACAAGATGACTTCATTGCAACCCAGTTGCCAAAATATCATTAGATTCATGCACGAGTTGCAAACCTCAAACATTTGCATCATTCACACTTAACCACAATCATAATCATACATATCAAATCAATCTTAATATCAAATACACATACAATACATATGGATGAAGCTCACTCATCTGTACAATTATCAACCTCAAAAGTCTTAACATTTGTCCTCACATGACACAATAAAACAGTTCTGCTACGTTTTATGAAGTTCTTCTCAAATCTCATAAAGATTCAGTCGCCCACAAAAAGTCAAATGCAATCTCTTTTTCTTCCAGATCTAGAGTAATGTAAATAGGAGCATGATCACTTTGACGTGGACACACAATAGATCTCCTTCCCAGAGATGCCCCAGAGCAGCATTGGCAGCAGCAAGAATGGGTCAAATGCAGAGGAGAAATTTCCCCATGTGGACAATAAAGTTTACTTTAACCTTATGAAATGTATTCTTTATCGGATGACCAGGGCTTTGTGTTTGAGACGTCTAATGTAGACCATATAAAGGGTATAGTCACCACCACAGAGTGGTTTGCTATCAGGTCAGATACTACAGTATCTCTATGTCTTTGTGACATACTGGCTTTTATGGTTCAAAGGTCAAACATTTGTTCAAGGTAGCATAGGTCCAAGCTATAGTGAACATATATTTTATTTACCCAAATGTTAAAAAAACAAGCAATTAAATGTATGAAACGAGTCCAGTCAAAATGAAGCTTGTAAACAAAAAACTGTAAACTTGTAAACTGAAAACACATTTTTCTGTTTTCTGTATAAATGTACCGTTTATGTTTAAGCCACAAAATACCCAGAGGGATTGGACATAAAAATAAATTATTAATGTTTTTTGGGTTTTTTTTAACCACACGGGTCTATGATTTCACCAAAAGAATGGTTGTGGGGGCAAATGGATGCTCCATGTTTGCTTTTATATTGGTTCATTACATGCAGAGGATGTCATATGACCGCCATTAAACCATCTATGTTTGGATCGCAACATCACCCTTTTCATGTGTTTTCAAGCCTCTTACAACCCATCATTTATTTTTATTGATCCAATGTGTTTCACTGTCTCTCATTGTGTTTTGTTGTTGCAGATGAAACACAAATTGCTGGCAGTGCAGAGGCATCGTGCCTTTATGACACTCACAGCTTTCTGATCTTTAGCTCAAAAATAAAGTCCTCTTCTTGTAGTATTGACACTGTAGTTGTGATTCCTGAATGTGAATGCTGTCATGAACAACCCAGAATGTTTACTTCCCCTATGGACCCCGCTCTCGCCTTTTCCAGCCTCTATATTGAGTTGTTTGCATCCCGGAAACTAACATCAGGTGTTTCTACTTAAAGCTGTGGTTCAGTGTTGGTGGTCTGTGTGCTCCTGTCATTCTGCATTCAAGAGTCTTGTGGGAATCTGTACCTTTCAGGAAGGAGGTGACAACATTTTATATCTGAGTATAAGTATTAAAAATGTTTACTCTTCCTATAGGGTCACAATTCAAAAGACAATGGCATAATTACAGAGCTAGGGATCGTACATCAAAAACTTTACGTTTGTGGCCAGAGATGCAAAACGTCCATAAAGATACAATGGCAGATATAAAAAATAAAAGAGCTATAACAAGCTAATACAAGCAAAAAGTGGGTCAAAATACTAGGGGTGAAAACTCAATTCCTACAAGACGAGACATGAGATCGGCCACGAGAACGAGACAAGACAAGATTTTGACATAATTTATAATAAAAAGCTTCACTTCACAATGAAGTCCTCAAAACATTTGCTTTCTTTTACTGGTTATGGTTTAAAATAAGGTTCCTTAGCAAATATTTATAAGGCATTAATAAGCACAAGTTATTCATTTATACTAGCATTTCAATCAATCAATCAATCAATCAAATTTTATTTATATAGCGCTTTTCATACATAAAATGTAACACAAAGTGCTTTACAGTGCATTAAAAACATTCCCACATGTCGTTTCCCTCCCAACCTCCCCCACAACCACCAGACCCCACACAACCAAACCCCCCACAGATAGTCACCAATACATACCCGTACATTCGCGTGCACGCACGCACACACACACACACACACACCCACACCCACACACACACTTACACACACGCACGCTCTCTCTCTCTCCCTGAGGTACAAGATTGATTGATTGATTGATTGATTGATTGATTGATTGATTGATTGATTGATACTAGCATTTGTAACACCTTAAATGTTAATATAATGTTAGGACTTATATTAGCTTACTAAGGAACCATATTTTAAAATTGCACCATTTTATTTTGTATTTCTGCTGTCATTGTAGCAACGCTCTTTTGAACAGTTTCTCAAAAGGAAAGCTGTAATTCACTTTTGTCCAAGTGAAATATAAATATAAGATCATTTTCCTCATCTGTGTACAAATATCTTGAGATCGAGAGCTTGTCATACCTCGTTTAAACACATTTATCATGTTATCGTCCAAATACTTTTTAATGAATGCTAGGTATTTAATATCTTAAATTCTCCATTTGACTTTAGACTAAACTGAAAATTTGATCTGTGTTCCATAAAATTGCAAGAATACTGTGATTAAAATCCTTTGCCCCTGATCTGAAGTACATCATATCTGTAATAAAGAGGAAAACTATGACACATTGTTGTAAATCTAGTTCATATTCCAGCCACAGAAGAATATTGTAGTAAAGTCTGTTCAGTGTCTGTCTTCTTTATGCAACAGTGCAAAGTTTGACAAATGGTCATAATATAGCTTAAAAAAACAAACAAAAACGCTCAGATTATGTAAGCCTTTACATAATATACAGTATACTAAGTGCCATCCATTATTAGTTTGTTTTATGTTTGCCATATTGTTCCAGGTATTACTCAGTTTGACAGGGTTTGAACTGACTGTGCCTTCACCCCGGAGGCAAACTCCTAAATCAATTCATTAAATCACAGCTGTAGCACAGCAGTGTCACATCTTGTCACCATATTTTTAAACGCTGAAATTCGATTAAGCTGGTTAATAATAATAACATTTGTTCTCTATTATTTGTTCCAAAATAATGTCAGTTGCATAACTCCAAAACTTCTACTCCAAAACGTGACCAATTATCTAAACGCTTAAAACGAGATATGCCACATCATCTCTGCATCATTAAAACAATCATATCCAATGAAACAGATTTGTTTTATTGACAGAGTGAATCAAATTTTACAATGCCGTCCAAGAAAACGAGTCCCCTGAAGCAGACGCCATATCTCCAGAAAGCTGTTAAGGAGTTTTGGCCCGTGATTTGATCTGACATAACTCCACGTTGGTGCTTCGAGTCTCTCCAGGTATTTGTGAAACTCTTGTCCAAAAGGAACTTTATTTTCAAAGCATTGGCGCGCTTTATTGTTCTGGGGCTCTCACAGATCCCTGTTGGCTTGGATAACGTTTCCATGATGCCTTTTGTAAGAACAAAACTGGTTTTATGAGACAAGGCAGGACGTCTTGTTTGGGACATTTAGTTTCTTTGCAGGTAAAATTTATGAATAGCAATCCACCAAGGGCCCCAAACAGTCCATTATTCCGACTTTACAAACTATTATGGGACAATTCAGCCTTGGTCTTTCACGTGATATGACTTTGAATATTCTCTAAAGCAGTGTTTGCCAACCAGGGGTTCGCGAGCAATTACCAGGGTACTAGGAATGGTTTCAGGTTTGAAATGAAGATGAAATGTACATTTATCTGAATAAAAAATGCGTCATTAGCTGTGAATTTAGCATCTTTCTTGAGTATCTTAAACCATAAATATAATAAAACAATAATATATTATATATATATATATATATATATATATATATATATATATATATATATATATATATATATATATATATATATATATATATATATATATATATATATATATATATATATATATATATATATATATATATTGTTTATATATATATATATATATATATATATATATATATATATATATATATATATATCGAAACAAACCATAGGGGGTACTCGAGACAAAAACGGTTGGGAACCACTGCTCTACAGCATACGTGTGACATGAAACATAAAGTCTTCTTGAAGTGTTCTATTGTCACTAAAACAATTTCCGCTCCAAGACACGTTTTCATCTCTGCGTTATGGTGTTTTCTTCAGTAGTAAAAACAAATCTGACGCCGGTTCTTCTTGCACGTCTCTCGCCTGATTAAACATGAATGTTCACCTTCTCATAATGTGGTTTTATTCACGGTCTTAGGTGCAGTGTCTTTAATTAAAACAAAGCCTAAGGGAAACAGACAGATCACAACTACAGGGAACATAATGAACATATGGCAGAAACATCTTAATTGTGAATCACTTTGACTATAAAACTGTCCATAAACTATCCACAATGACATGTTTGAGAGCCATGTAAACAGCATAATTAAGGATGATACAAATGTTTAAGGCTTGAAAACACTAGAAACGATTATTTAAGAGATTCTTCAGAGAGATTTGGTACATAAACCTGATCTACCATAGTAATTAGATGAAACAATACAGGATTAAACCAAAATACAACTCTGAGTGAGCAAATGATGAACATGACATGAACTCTAAATCCAAAGATAACAAAAACAGGCAGACATCTATATCTTACAACAGTTTGAATTAACCATTATTTAAGGCAGTGGTCTAAGACTGTGGCCCCGACAAAGGCATTATATGCTAAAAATTATGTTTCAAACAACTAAACAGCAGTTGTGACGTTGCCAAACCCAATTTCCAAGCATTTATATAGGATTTTTACAATTTAATTGGCATAAATTATGACTTTGATCTCGACCCTCTGACCAGACAAACCTCTGGGGACCCCCTGAAATCTCTGGCACCCGCCCTGGGGGTCCCTGCCCCCAAGGTTGGGAACCACTGACAAGGCACTGATTTCACATCTGGAGTTAAAACATCAGAGATAAAACCAAAGACGTGTTTAGTCAAAGACTTACTAAAAAAAAAAATCAAAATCTTTAATTCAAATTCAAATCTTTACAAATTTTACCCCAGTTTATTTTATTTTTTCTTCCTGGTTGTAAATAATGACATCTCACTAGGGAATTACCAAGAGACCATCCTGTACACTGGGCCAAAACTGCTCTAATGTGCAGCTTTATTTATTTGTCAAAGAAAAATATATGTGAACACCTTTATTTTGTTGAATTATTGTTTATAAGTTTCTTTTGTGTAAATTATGCATAACCTTTGTCTCCCTAGTGTGATGTCATCAGTTTGTTTACTTATTGTGTACATCAGGTATTAATGCACTGAATACAGTCAAAATTAGAAAAATCTTTAGAAAAATACACACTTTAACCTCCTCAATAATTAAAGGTCCAGCCCTTTATAAACCTTATTTTACATCGGTGAAAGGGTAAAAAACAACATGAGAAAGTGGTTGTCATTTGAGCATCTTATTAAAATTGTTTAAACGGCGCATATTCAAAAATACATGCAGTACATACGATTGTGCTTTTGGCTCATTGTCCATGAAAGTATTTGCATTTTATGTGACGCACCTTTGTGGACCAGAGACCAATTCTCTGTGAGTTAATGGCTCTAACAGGTTTCATGTGCTGTAGCCTGTACTCAGAACTCTATGGAGTAGATATACATTGACCCAGTTTTTTATCCATTCAGTATTTGAAGCGCAGTGGTGACAAGTCAGTATAAAGAGAGAGACATCTGGAAAAAGCACTGAAGTTTTATTGTTTTAGAAAGCTTGGTCACGCAGATAAAGCTCAGAGTAGAGTCGCTGCTCCTCTGTCGTTACAATGAGTAAACAAGAGAAAGGCACTAAATATTACTATAGATGTTTGTACAAAAAGCTCCTGCTTCTGCGTTCATTGATTGAATGTATGAATGTCAGTGTTTTTCAACCTTTTTTGAGTCGCGGCCCACTTTGTTTGGTTGAAAATATTCCGCAGCACACCTTCTACAAAAATGCTACCAAATCACACCATTTAGGGAAAAAAGTACAACCTAATTTAGCAAATACTCGTCATGTCAGTGCCATTGTGTTTACCAATGTTGACTGTTGGTTTCTTTTTTGGTGAAGAAGTTTGACACTCTAAAATTGTAATATATTCAATAAAATCTATGAATCTGACTTTTTTTCAAGGTACTACTTCAAGACACACTAGTGTTTGCCGGCACACTAAAGTAAATATGCAACCATTTTACTATTCCCAGTACAGTGATGAAATGTACTGCATAATGAATGCTCCCACATTTGAAAACACAGCACCTTTTGCTTTTGGGCAGGAGTGCAGGAGACGAAAGGTCAAAGTCAAAAGCATATGTACCCATGATGACAATACTAAGGTTTTAACATTATTATTCCAGATATTATTCTACCATAGTCCTCAAGAACCTCAAAGAGTGAAGACAAAAGGCAAAAAGATTTGACGTGAGCCTGTCCTCTCTGTAAATGCGATGTGTTGACAAATTCAATAATGAGAAGACTCACTGTGTCATGCACCGGCACCAAATTGAACTCACACCTGAATAAAACGGTTTGAACTTTTTGTAAAACCTTTCAATAGCAATCATCAGCAGAAGGAAAACAGTAAAGACAGGATTTCCTCCACAATTATAATTACACGCTGTCATGGAGACAAGGCCAAAACAAAGCAGTAGGAGCTGTTCCCAGATTTGTTTCTATTGTGGTCTGGATATTTCATCTGAGGTCCCACCGAGGCCTGTGAGTCACTGCTCTGACCCACTTTGATGGAAGGAAATCCTCGACCAGGTTGGTTTGTATCTAGAAGAAGAGAAAATATTATACGCCACTTGAAACCATTGTGGTCTTTCTCTCTAAACAGTGCAGTCAACTTTGAAACAGAAATCCCGCGTTACTCTCATTTTAAAAAGAAACAGCGTAATTGCATTAAGTTCTAAGTTCTTCTACTGTAAAATATGTAAACACCCATGTTTGTCGAGGTAAAATGTCTTCAAAAGTTAGAATCCAACATTTACAACATTGTTTTCTCCTGTCATTTAAGATACAGTAAGTTTCAGTCTTATCTGTTCTCAGTTTATAAAACCTTGGTTACGTCATGCTAAGCTTTGTTTTATGTACTTGTCATGGTCGGATATTGATTTGTTCTGGTCGGGAATTGTTTGGTATTAAAAGCTCATATCTGTCCTATAAACTGTTTTATTAAATTTAACCACATTATAGTAAAAGAGAACAGTCATCATAAAACATCAAAGAAAAAGGAAACGTGACTTGAGTCCCAGTTGGACCGTCGTCTCGTTTATGCAGACCTGATTTTACTGCTCTGTGTTGTGCTGTATATGGTCCATGAACTCTCACGGTGATGTCATGGTCTTCTCTGGCATCAAAACCGTGTCCCAGAGCCTAATCTGCCCCCTCCCTGCGCTGAGGAAAACCAGAGATGTGTGCGGAGTGTGTGGGACGTCCCAGATGAAGACTGCGTCCACATCCGCTGCACATCAACTGCAGTCTGTAGGACGGAGGAGTCTGGCAACAGTCCAGAGTCAGGGTCAGAGCTCCATAACGCTCCCACACACTGCTGCAGCCACGCCAGATATGGAGGCAGTTGGTATGTGCTTGTTATAGACCAGAGCAACATCTCATGCAGAAGAAGGGATGAAGGTATGAAGGTTATTGGTCAAAAGTCTAAAGAGAGAACACCAAAATACACAAACCCATTATTCAACAGAGAGACCTGAAATGTGCAATATCTATGCTATCTCATCAGATAGATTTGGACAGATTGATGGATTTTGTCAAGACATGTTTGAGAGACATGGGTCTTTTGTGTATAAAGAAAAAGGTTTATATTTAAGAGTTGGGTATTTATATTTGTTGAGTGTAAATGGTCATGGGGAGTATCGAAAGACATTCACCAATGCCCCAATTGTAAATCTACCATTATAGATCGACAGTGCTGGAACCATGGTGTGGTGGTGGTGGTGAGATTTAGAATCTCGTTTTCACAGGGGTCCTGTCCCCCCCTCAAATGTATTTTTTCACTACATTTGAGAGCAGATATCTATACTTTCTACTCCACTACATTTTTAACTGGACTGAAAGTAAAAAGTACTGAATAATATACATATAAAAATCTTCATCAACACATTTCACTCTTTAATAGTTATTAAAACTCTGTACAAAATACTTTTATATCACACTGTAGATTGATAAAAAAAAAAAAAATTCACACTGAATGCACTACAGAAATAATTTGTGTTGATTTTTCACTGTATAATTAGTCCAATGCTGATAGTGCTCAAAACCTAATATTAATGCAGTGACTTGATACATATAGCATTAGAGGAATGAGAGTGGAATGTGAGCTATTTTGTTTGGAGAAGAAACATTATGGTTTTACTGGACCTGAAATTAAAATAAATACATTTCAACCAATAACTAAAACTATGTGGAATATGTGGAATTATCTCATATATATATATATATATATGTATATATATATATATATATATATATATATATATATATATATATATATATATATATATATATATATATATATATATATATATATATATATATATATATATATATATATATATATATATATATATATTACATTTCCTTGGTCTCATCCCTTTTCTAAGCTCGGGTCTTCAGAGGCCAGGGAGCTTGAGGGTTCTGCGTAGTATCCTAGCTGTTCCTGTGCTTTTCTGGACTGAGATGTCTGATGTTCCTCCAGGGATCTGCTGTAGCCACTCCTCCAGCTTGAGGGTCACTGTCCCGAGTGCTCCGATCACCACGGGCACCACTTTTGCCTTCACCTTCCTGCCCATTTGTGCCTTGTTCCAGTAGTCCATTTGTCATCAAGGTGCACAGGTTCCCCTTCAAAATATACGGAAGACATGCAGATGAATAACTGATGCAAAATATTCAATACATAGGAATCATGTCAAAAGCTGCTCATCCTGGAGATCAAGAAATATTTAATCTCTCTCTATCAAACTCTCTATGCTAATGCTGCAGCCTATTTAAATAAACTCTCTCTTGGGTTGACATGCTCACTGGACTTTTTGGCAAGCCACACCTTGTTGAAGGAATGTTGTTTATTGGAATTCAGATTCATTCCCAACACAGTTTTCCCGGCCAGCATGTCACGACCTTGACTCTGGGGACCTCCTGGTTTGGCCTGAATACATGAACATCCATCATCGTCAGTGCTTTTAACGAAAGGCATTGTAACAGGCTCAAAACACAATGGATTTCTGGACTCTTTGTTCTTCAAAATGCAAAGCCAAAATGTGAAGTGTGTAGGCACAGAGGGTATGCCTGTAAAGAACAAAATAGTGTTCATTTCAAAATATTTCCTCGAGGCCACATCAACAGTCCAGAACGCAGTGATGTGTGAAGATTCATCACTGGTCTCGCTGCGTTCCAAAGAATGACTTGTGTGACCCCCATAAAAGTGCCTGGAATGTTCCACATTATGGCATTAAACTTATTTATGTTGGAAGTATTAATATTATTGCTCAAAAATACAAATTTTAACTCTGAGTGAAGCATCTCTCCACAGATCTGATCTGTAACTGGGCCCGGTGGTGTCATCTGCTTGTCTTCTTGGACATAGAAAAGTTTAATGTTGTACCACAGACAAAGCATCAACCATGGAGAGACACACCAGTTAAGTTTCTTACTGCACTCGTGTTATTAACCCAACAAGAGGCCGTGAGCTTTCAGACTTTTTTAATAAATGTATTCCTTTTTGTTCTCCATCTGATAAAAGGAAACTATCACGCTGCTGGGCATGTTAAACATCAAAAGAAAGCTGCTGGTTACCCTCTTAGTAACCCCCAGTCAACCAACCATTTAGTGAGGAATCAGGGTCAGTTTGTACTCCAAACCCACATAAAAAAGCATTATACAGATTCCACCTGAACATTGATTTTCCAGCATTAGTCCCTAAATCTCATTTTAGTGAATTAGCTTCAGGTTTTAAAGAGGAATTGTCAAAACCCAACAAATACCCAAACCAGTGTCAATCCCTCCAGACACCAGCCTCCATATATTTACCAAAGAAAATCTTGGCTGGGTTTAAAATATGATATTCCTCTGAGCAAAGCTTGTTCCCACTTGTAATTAGAGTAAATCAGGCATCAGAGACCAAAACTACAGAGTCTCAGCTTCACAAAGAGGCCAACCATTTGTTTATAAGCCAAAGGGTTCAGAAACAGCTTCAGTTTGAATTGGGGCTCATTTTATTCAGGCGACTGAGAAAAAATAGGCCCTAAACTCAAGGGGTTAAGAAAGCTGACATAACCACACTGGTAAATCTTCACTTATAGCAGATAGTGCAAATATATCTTGATGTTTGTATAGAATAAAAGCCCTTTACCCTGATGAGGTTTGGACACAAGCTTTTCACAAACAGGTTCATGCATCAAGAGAAAGATCTAAAACCTGTCTGAATGAGCTGCAGGACTGAGGGTAAAATGATATACTTTGTTTAGCCGTTTCATGTTTGTGTATGTGCAGCGCTTTGGAAACAGTTCTGTTTATAAAATGTGCTATACAAATAAAGTGAATTTGGATTTGGATTTAAAATATACTTTTCTTGTCTACCTGTATATACACCATATGTTTCCTGAGCTGGAATGCAGTGTGAAAATCATGTCTCAAAATAGTTTTTGATGGATTGGATCAATGCTGTCCACAGATCTGGGTCAGGTAGTTTTCCAAATGACTCACTTAAGTTTGCTGATGTCTGCGAATAAAGTTTCTTCCAACAACCCCACAGGCATCAGAAAACATCAACCACAGGAACGCATGCACCACAACAAATTATCAGCCTCTTGGTGTGCAGCGATTTTCTTTTTCCAAAACATCTCTCCATTTGGTTTGAGGCTGTCATGAGGAGCATGCTGGATATACCATGACACATGTGTCTGGTAATGTGGGATAAGCGGTAAGGTCCAGTTATCAAATAGTTTTACAATTAGAGATCAGGACAGTTAAATTAGGTCAATATACAGTGTTTCATCCGATTTTTAGCTTGAAGTCCACAATTGAGAAAAAGCCAATCCAGATTTTACATAAACGGAGGGTCATTTGTGGGTAAATTATGTTAAAAAAGCTTAAAAAAAAAAAAAAAAATACACTAAACGTTTGTTCTCTGAAGTAGAGCTGTGAATCTTGCCAATGCATTTTATTTCCCTAAAAGTCTGCTCTGGCGCTTTTGTGCTTATGTTGCCATGGAAACGGGGATTTAGCCTGAAGTGATAATTGGTGCTGACCATAAACCAGCACAGTTTAGGCCAGTCCTGTTTCCATTTAACTAAGCTTTTGTCAACCTCTGAACACGGAATGTGGTTTTGTGTCTCAAATCGCTCCTGGACTGACTTCAACTCCACAATTCAACGAATGCAGGGGACGGAAAAAATTTGATTTTTAGTCATGAAATACATAAAATATAAAGAAAAATATTTTAAGAATGGGGCTCGGGATCGTGACGTCACACATAACATAATTTGCAGTTAGCCCAATGTTAAATCAATGGAGATTTTAAGATGCTAAATACTAAACTTGGTGTTAATTCAAAAGTATTCTAACACTTACCACAACGCAAATAATATTAGAAATGTGGCTTTAGTGGTAAAGCTGTAATTGAATTAATACATAAATAAATGCATAACTTTTAGCTGCATTGCAGTCACATATGTTTTGCTATTTTCCTACAAAAAAAGACCTCTGTTGTTTAAGAATTTAGATGAATAATGATAAATGCAGATTCCAGATGCCGCTGTCAATCAAATCCTTTGTGTGCACTCACTGGTCCATCTGAAAAACATTTATTGTGTTTATTATAATCCTAACTTGGTCCATTCCACTGAGGCGCCATGACCTGTATTTGAGTGAAAATAACTGTTACAGTAATTGTGAGTGACATTTACATGTAAGAGTTATGAGGAGTTTCCATTTAGTCTCATTAAGGGCTATTTCAATAAAACACCATCAGTTCCTCCTGCCATCAGCACTGGACTGATCAAAGAATGACAATGTGACAATGACATCATTAGACAAAGCCATCACCTAAATCCTCATGAAATCAAGAAATCTTAATGCACCAGTCATTACAATAACCAAACAGTTCATTTGACCTCAGATCACACATCCAATTGGCTCCATGCGGTAAGAATCGTTTTTTAATGTTGAACGTGCATGTTTGGATTGTTTTGCTCATGTAACAGCTCTCCACACCTCAGCTTCCTCTGGCCTGAGGGAGGTGTTTCTGCTTGTCGTTGTTGCTGGCACGCTGACATGGCACAGTGGTTGGCCTCTTCACAATGAAAGTTTGTTTCATCTGGTCTCACGGTTTCACAAATGGAATTTGACAGATTGAGATTAATTGTGCACAAGTATTGATGGGAAATTTTATTCTTCAAAATTATTCACTGGCTTTTGATCTGGACCAACGTCCAAGAAATAAATGGTATTTGAAAAACTCTTTGGACAAATGAGTTCAGTTGAAAACTGTAGGCCATGACCCCTTTTGAAGTGTAATAGGATGTTGGCATTTTTGAGTAATTTTGTTTGTCGAGTTGTGGTTAGATGATTATAAGGCACACATTGTACCTGATAAAGTCGCCCCATGAAGGTCTTGGTTGTAAAAAGTGTAATTTAAATTCAAAGTTACTTTAGAGTCAGACTGCAAGGGTAAACGATCTCCCTCATTTATGTATAATACGTTGCTTTTTTGTTTAGCTGACAATAGGTTTTAAATAAACAGCAGATTCCTCATCCACATTGATGCCCAGATTGACAATACATTATTGGCTTAGAAAGTATTTGCATTTGGCACAGACAGAACCAGTGATGTTTGCTAGAATTATATAGTCGTTCAAATTGTACATTTGAAGCATGGCTTCCCATAGATTCCGTATTTAACTTTCGCATGCCTGGTCTGTGGAACAAGCCCTTCATGGATGTTCCCATCTCAGGGTCTTTCCAGCCACATCACTTCTGATCTATTTTCCAGAGGGTATTTCCTGACAGCAGGTTTGCATTAGCCCACTCCTGGCCTTGATTGCTCTTGTGCATAAATCTCATAGTATAATTACTGCTCTCAGCTGCTCATTTGAGGATTAGAGACTCAGTCGGACGAACAATTCTCCTGTCACTAGCTTAGATTCAAGCTAGTGACAAGAGATGTGTTCAGTTTTATAACATTATAGCATCACCATATGACTTCATTTCTACGAGACACTGAGCCAATAAGTGAAGTTAACCTTTGAAGGACCGACCTGACTTCTGTGGACCCAATTCAAACAGAATGAAACACACGCTGCTCATTGGTCCAGTGCCAAGGGCACAACCTGATGTTTTGAGACTGAGCAGATCGGACGTTTTTATGCCAGGAATCTGTTCTTCTGTTTGACAAAATGCCATCTTCTTTCGAATGCTTTCCTTATTCCCATAGTAAACTAACTGATCAACATTTAAGAATAAAATCTTAGTATAAATGGTTACCTTATCTACATTTGTTTTTTTTTGTTTTTTTGTTTTTTTGTTTTTTTTTGTGTGTGAGTTTACAATCTAACTCAAATCTGACTTCTGACTGAGGTCAAAAGCAAATCATCAGCCTGCAGGATGCCACGCTTTGTACAATGGTTTGGCTTACATTGCATTCATCCGGAGTACAGTGGTTTGAGTTGCCTTGTGGCTGGATTCGATTTTTGAAAAATCCAAAAGTTCCAACCGGAATATACATGCATGTTCCCCTTCAGCAGACCCCGAGGACCACCCAAAAGACTCCTGTACGTCCAAACAGCCGCATGTCCTGCTCTGTCATTGTTCAGCTCTGTGATCACTGCACATGATTGCTGCCATATTTTCCAATGCTCCGGATGGTCCTGTGATCCAAATTATAGTGTGAAGAATACATTTCAGATCATTAAAATAACCACTGTCTGTGGGGTAAGCTATATCTCCTTTCATGCAACACACATGGATCCACTTCATCTCCTCTGCTCAGGTTCTTGATAAGGATCAATGAAGTTTAAATGTTTTAAAGAACATAACAATATGATTAAAGCACAAGCAGATCCAGAACAAAAAGTAATTTTTTCATTTTGGTTGTCCAAATGTTGGTCAGTGGATCCCTATTGGAATCCTACTCTGGGGAAAGCCTTTTGAGTACAAACCCAAGTCTTTGTTCAAGCCCAAGTCCTGGTGGATTCAGCCTTAACTACTCATAGGATACATGTTCACAGGTGTATTGGGAAAGTATATTATATCCATGCGCAGAGTCTGAATGCAGAGTCTAGGACTCTGCTCATTACTCTCCCAAAAAGACTTTTCTTGTAAATAGTAAAATTGGGCCAAAAGCCTGTCCTCAGTGACCTCACACGTACTCAGACCAGCTCCCAAACAACCATCATTACTGGAAAAAATGCACGTCTAAGTCCTGCTTAAGACAGTTTTGTGTCTATCTTATCTCAACTGTCTTCAATTTCATCTTTATGAAGACGTTATAAACCAGACGTACTGGGTGAAGGAGGCAAAAACATTTTAACTGTCTTTATGTTATCTCTTGAAAAGGATTAAATGGATTGCTAATGCAACTACTTATTCTGCAACAATGGTTACAAATACCTGAGAGAGCCCAAGAAAAAATATTTGGCATTATTCAAGTATTCAGAAACACATGTGAAATTTATTAAAGCTAGAACACTGCACAGAGACACACCACATAGATTCAACACCATGATCCCACAGCTAATTATTGCTTCGTTAATTATGGCCCTTGATTTACAGGGGAAGTGTAAAACCAGCAAAAGAATTTGGATTTTATTGGAAAACAAATTACAGCCAAAATCCCCTGTAGGGCTAAAGTCAACATGAAGTAACAGTGATGAGTGAGGTCTCAACTTTCTTCACGAAGCCTTAGTGCAATGTTTACCCTGGCTTCATCCCAGATTGCCTTAATGTAGGTCAGTGGATTAAACCTTTGTGTTAAACAGTGAAAGAGAGAGGACCTCCCGCGCTCTTTCTGACCTGTTTCTTCAGACATGTACGAGTCACTGCGGCACATGCACAGTCACACATTCAGTTTTTCCAGCGGGTAGACACGCACTCCCAGCTGCTGCCGGCTCGAGACCCAGAACCCAGGGTCCACATTACGCCATCAACTCTCTGGAAAATATGTGAGAGACTGTGAACTCATCCACAGTAAAGTGAAGTTTTTAGGTTACAGGCAAATGTTACAAGGTGTAATGGCCACAGTTAAAACCTCATCACTTAATCACTGTTAGCTGTAAATCATTCATTCAAAGTTGCATCAGAAAAAGAAAAAGTGGATTGTTTCAGTGGTTCTTAATGGTTTATTTTGGAATAAATATACAAAAGTCAAAGACATTTCAAACAGTCTGAGTAGAAAAAAAAAGAGATAAAAATATATTTACAATATTTTTGCACAGAACTGGATAAATGTATACATAGTATACAGCACAGTCGGTGTATGTCATTACTTTTGCTGTACAAAGTGCAAAAGCCGATATAATTAACAGGTAAAACATTAAGACAATGTTGCATTACTCCTGCAAAGAAGAGACCAAGATAATACTGCGCCTCAGGACAGATGTGCAGAAACTCTGGCTCTGGACGTGGGGCCAGGAACAAGGAGAGACACAATCAGAACAGCATAACAAAGGCACTGCCAGCTTTTCTTCCCTAAAGTTTAGCGTTTCATTGATAATAAATGATGTGTGTAAACTGTGCCAGACAAGCATGATTAAAGAGGCTCCATGACCTGTGGACTGGGGACACAAACTGATAAGGGCAATAAGTGAAGACCAGGAATATGGGATCTGGACAACTCTGTCTTTGTAAGTCTGCATTCAAATTTACTGGCGAAGGTTTAACTCATATATACTCATGTACTCAGATACATATTTCCTGTCCAGCCCTGTTCAAAATCACTCACATGTTCTCTAGGAAAAACGTAACATTGGTTATAAATCTCCATTGCAGACTTTACAAATCTTTGCAATACACATGAGTTGTACTTGACTCAAACAAAGCCTGAAAAATAATGTGCTAATTTGTAAATTCCTGGAACAATTCAGCAAGATTCTACAAAGCTTTATCAATCTCATTAAGACAAATAGGAGCATCGTTTCCAAACACATTTTTCACTTAATTCTTTTCTCGAAAATCACCAGAAATGTATTTATTTCAGACGGTGAGGAATGTGTTCACATTCGCAACACGAACAGCTGCAAGAAAACTGGCTTTGAGCTAATACTTGTTTGGATAATCAATACAGCAGCAGGGCAACAGCTGTGGCAAAGATCTACGTCTGCACAACAAGAACACCGGTGTGATCCATTTTATTTATTCTGTCAATCTAAAAACTCCCTGGAAAAATAACAAGAGACAAGTGGAGAGCAACAATGCAATGCAATGAGGGCTTATGAATACAAACGCTATTGTTTGTTTGTTTATCTTTGCATTTCAGAAGCTCCAAACAATAACACTGAGCCTGCGGCTGGTGATGGTTTATGAAAATTCAGAACCTGCTGACAGGGGATAAATAACATTTAAAATGTGTTGTTTCTTTAAATTAAGCCATTAAGAGTAATATAATCTTCTCTGCGTAGACTTTTCAGTCTCTGTAATTATCCATCAGTTTCTGAAGGAAAAAAATCTGCTCCTGACAAAGAGTCCAAATGTCCTTAACAAGGGCTGAGGTTACAGAAGTCCAGCTCCTGTGGTTTGCGCAGGTCAACGCAGTGTTCTCGGGGCAGCAGATGTCCTGTCTGAGCTCTGCAGTCCAGCGGGCGCCTCTTGAAGCCTTTGCCACAGGTCCTGGAGCAGGGTGACCAGTTCCCCACCCTCCATTCGGGACAGGGGTCTCCACAGATCCTGGTGGCTGAGGGTCTCTGTGTGGGATCACAATCAAAACCAGGCTTACCGTCCGGCCGCAGACACTGCACTAACCTCCTCTGCATCCCATTACCGCAGGTCACGGAGCACTTGTCCCAGTTTGTGGAGAGCCACTTCCCCAGACCAGGGTCCTCCTTATTATACACATTTTTCAACCTGTCCTTATCATCCTCAACGAGGACACTATTCTGGGAGTTTGCACGTGCGTCCTTCTTTGAAACCTTGTCCTCTTTGGTTTGTCGGGGCAGGTAAAAGGAGTAGCGAATTCGGGGTGGGGTCATCCTGCCGGCACACAGCACTTCCACAGTTAAAGTTTCTCCTAAAGGTTTTACAGCCTGCAGAGTCTCAGAAGAGCCAGATGTGCCACTGTAGCGCATCAGACTGTTCTTTATAATGATGTCTCTCTCCCCAGAGGACACAACGTAGTTCCCATTCAGCATATACTGTCCATTACTGCTCTTCACGGCTAGATAGTTGTCATCACCTGTCATTCCCTTGTAACCTCGCTGTCGGATGTCTATGTTTGCAGCTCCCACAGGAAGCATGACCACGAAGTTGTATCCATGCCTGCAGAATTTTTCAAAAATAACACAAAATAACATCAGATCAAAACTTGATGATAAAGTGGTCCAATGTAATATCACTCTATCTGTACTCACACTGGCTTCGTGAAGAGTCCTGACACTTTCTTGCAACCTTTGTTGTCACCTCCACATACTCCACACTTATCAAACTTTTTAGCCGAACCAATTCTGCCGTCACAGCCAGCTTTGATGCACTTTCCCTGAACGCAAACTCCTGATGTATCAGGGGAGCAGGGAGTGCCATCTACCACCTGCAATAAGCACACACACACACAGGACTAAATATAAAGTATGAACCTAATTTTTAACGTGGTGTAATATTGGCCTCCATTTGCCCTTTAAGATTCATAGAGTTTACTGTAACATCTTGGCTGAGACTGGATCATACAGCTGCAGGGTGATTTAAGAGTCTTGGGAGTATTTTTATTCCCTCCTCCGCTTGTTGGAGTGACGTGTGAACTCTGTATGTGCTGCTTAGTCTCACATCACACCCCTTTATCTGAATTAGACATCTCATATCTACAGTCAGCTGGCCTATATATTTACTGAAGAAAACAACTTTCTGAAATCTACCCTTAATAAATGGTCCTGCTGGTGGTCCGTCAGTCTGTGATTAGTTACTGTTAAACCAATCAGAGGGCTGCATTCCTTCATCAACACAAAGGAACTCTTAACTTAAAAATATTACATTTTTTTAGGTGTTTTTCATATACATAATGAATGGGGGACACACAAAACTAGTCCATTTGGTCATTCTGATCATTTATTATTCTACTTTTTTCAGACCAGAGTTTGTTTCTTTACCAGAGAGTTTTGACTGCTCGCTCGCAATCTTCTTCAGACCATCACGTGATGTTGTTGTGACTTATATTGTCAGCTGTTTTACATTGTTTTTGGCACTGTCTTTGTACAGGAGAGACGGAAGAGAGCGCCATCTGCAGTGCGACTTCTTCGGGAATCTTCAGTATACCAGGTGTGAGAGAGTAAAAAGACCCCCTCTTCCCAGTTTATAGTCCCGTGGGCAAGACACATCACAGTAACATCCCGTGACATTCTGAAGAAGATTGCTAGAGAGCAGCCAAAACTGTCAGATAAACAAACAAACTCCGCTCTGAAAAAAGAACATTTTAAATAACGTACAAAACTGTTGATTGTGGTAATACTTACTACTGATTTAATCCTATGACCATTTCAATGGAAAACTGTATTGACCTGAGCCTGAATGCTGTTTTTTTCTTAAATCTACATCTTTTTTTGTAGACAAAAGATTACCTTTGGTGCAAGGACGTAGAAGTACCCGGTGCCATTAGCCCTGCAGATGAGTTTGCACCTGTCGTTTGCAGACACACCAGAAAACTTGGGCACCCAAACGGCAGAGGTAGCAATGCGGTTGTTGTTGAAAGTGCGTCCGCTGGTCTCACACTGCTCCTCTCTGAAAGTCTTCTCTGCTCAAAACAGACCACAAGGTTAGAGGTGGGACTGCCTGGGGCCTGAGCGTGTCATCTGATTGTGTTGTACCGTTGTCGGGGCAAAGGTTCAGGCTGCAGGAGCGATATTTGACCCGGACGCCTTGGCAATATTTCCCTCCATTTGATGGGGCTGGGTTGTTACACTCCCTTTTAGAGAGCTGGACACCCCCTCCACATGTGCGAGAGCAGGGGCCAAAAACACCCCATTTACCCCAACGACCGTCCTCCTGGAAAGTAAAAAACAAACAAGAGAACTTTTTGAGGCCCCCCTTTTCCTGCTTTTTCCCCCCAGCTTTGTTGAAAATAAGAGATGACCCATTAGACGCATACGTGATTATACAAAATATTACTCAGGTGACAGTTTGCATTTTAGGGTAAGTCAAGACACTTAAAGGTGCTGTACCTGATTTTTACTGTCTAAAAAAAGCATGAAAAATAGAAGTAGTTTTAAACTCTTTGCAGTAGTTCAAAGGTTTTTCTCACTTTCTCAAGCGTTCCAAACATGCTAATTATTCAGAGTTTTTCACAAAGTGTTTTTCACAACTTTAAGCGGCCAGAGAGGAGTTTAGGAGTAGTTTGCAGAGTAAAGCTAACAACGATCAGCATGCTAACATTTCCTTTCGTATTTACTTGTTTTCAGAGAATAAAACACTCTCTAAGTAGACGCAGAACACTCCGTGGTTTTATTTTGAACCGAAGAGATGCTAGAGAAAAACAAATTTTGATCAGTTACATGGACAAAAATCAAGTATAGAAACTCTGATTATCTGATAACAGATACTCATTACTGTAAACAACTAGAGTGCGTTGTTAGAGGCTTGTTAGCTCCCCCCTTCAAACTGATTTAATGCAGTGACTTCCCAGAACCCTGTCAGAAAAACTAAAGAAACTACTTGGATCAGTGGCAAAATTCTTTAAAAAACACTTTCGTCCAGTTGACAGAATACAATTTTCCTTTAATACATCAACAGTGTTCACTTGCATTGATCATTATGTTAAAATTCTAAAATTCTAGGAGATATTTTACGTGATTTCTAAAGTGATATGAAAATAGTGATGCCTGTGACATGTCAGTAAAAAAGGTTGTTTAATAAATCTTACCTTCACAGTTTGGACTTCAATCTTGTCGGTGCATACTCCGCGGTCGCAGATCTGCCCCTCACCACAAAGGGTGCCATCTGCCCAGGGGAAGTGCCTGGTCATACACACAGGATGACCATTGGACTTCCCTGTGCACCATAAGCGACCGCATGGAGGCTGCATAAAGGGGCACGGCTTAGACCCTTCCCCAAATGCAAGCTCACACTGACGGTCCAAACTGTAGGCCACTCCAGGAAGCACATCAGGGAGGACCAGGGGCTTCTGGGGTGGGTCCAGTAAACAGTCACCTACAAAGTGTGACACAAAGAAGATTAACTATTGATCTATAGAAGAAACATTTATTGACTTTAGTAGTATTTCTATCCATCTTTAATCAAATGTGTGAGGTTTTGTGGCAAATGTGCGTGGTTTTGTTGGAGGAGGTCAGTCATTATGTCTTTCGTGTTCTGATGCAATAGTGTATAAACAAAAAGCCCAACATAGTCCTGTCACATCCTCCCGAGTACCACCCTTTTCAATGTTATTTTTATTAGATAGTATTATGTTAAGGGTGCAAAATGAAGAGGGAGGTCACAAAATATGAGAGTAGGGGTTGGGTTACAGCTTCAAATAATACAACCATTTCAAAAGTATAGGGATAATTGTAGATCGTTTCTAGTACAGGTGCTTGAAACACTGTGGGCTGTTATTAAATATTAGGGGAGGTACGCTGCTCATTTCATGTACAGTACAATTTATGATTTGGTACAATAGGTTTTTGCTAAATGCCAGATGTTAAAAGACACTGAGGTGCTTCTTATCTGTATTCTGTGTTGTATAATGTTATTCCCTCAACCACAAACCACATGGATTGCACATTTTATACAGCAGTGGGGTAATAGTAGCGTTGATAGTGATTGTATAGTAGTGAAAGTCGTATGTAAGGAATGTATGTAAGGAATCTCAGTAGCAGCATTGGTAATAGTAACTGATGGTGGTGGTAGCTTGCCGCACTAATAGTAGTCAAAGCAGAAGTTGTTGCAATAGAGCCTTAAATGTTTGCAACAAAAGTGTTCTAAATTACAGAATGGAGACAAAAGTCAAGTCGAACATAATGTGATTTCAAAAGAGAAACTAACCTCTGAATTTCACAAAAAACTCAAGATGGTTTAAAGACATTTACACATAATTTGTTTATTTAAGAAGAGATTATGGTGAACGTTTGGCATTTCTGATAAAGGCAAATCCTGATTTTTAGGATTTACTTGACAAATACTTTCAGAAATGTTGAGCCCACAATAGTTTTTCATTTTATATCTATATTAAGTAGATACAGTACAGTTTTACTTTTTGTGAAGCTAAACGACAGAATATTTCCATCCTTTGAAATGGAAAAGCAAATTAAGTGACATTCCCACCCTGGAAATTCAAAATCGTTGCTTTATTTTTGTTAGAAAGACTTAATCTGTGGTCAGTTAATCACTGAAAATGTTTTATAGTCGATTCAGAATGCCTCCATTCTGTAATTTTGAAGGTTCTGATGGCGTTACATGTTCAAGCACTGGCAATACATCATTTCAGATACCCTCCGAACTTTAGAACTACATAAGCTCTAACTTCCCTCCCTCTTCTGTGCAAGGAAGTGATTTGATGATTCGCTAATGGCAGTACAGTTCGCTTGACATTGAACAAGCTCAATCCCATTTCTTCCTTCCTTTTCACTCTCCAAAGAGCCATTATTTAAAACAATAGCTTCCATTGTGTTTACACAGAAATAAAGAGATTACAAATGACTTGGGGCACGGTGCTGCATGGTAACATGAGGCAACATGTTGTTCCAGCATCAGAGCTTTTTGAAGACTAGATTTATGACAACCAGTCGGTAGGGGCCAAGTTACAACACTGTTAGGAAAAATCACTCGCAAGCAAGTTTTCTCAGTGCATTTCTTGGGTTGCATTTTGTTCTTCTAAAGTGAACACAGACAGAGACATGTCGTTTGTCTATTTGGAGTTCTTCTGCATGTGAAGCGGTACGCGGATACACCTTCGAGTCCAAACCTCCGCGGTGACTCTTTTAAACAAGCCCTCTAATTTGGTGCAGATGTCGGCCAGTTTTAAAATAAGAGTTGAGCGTCTCTCCAGGGTTTTGTGGTCTGCCCTGCTTGGCAAAGAGTCCAAACAAATCCCAATACATTTCTGGTGATGGCAGATGTTGCACTGGCCCACTTAGTAATTTGATTATGCCCTCACATTGATTATGAGTGTTGGGCTGAAGACAAGAATAACTGTTGAAATCCTCAGAATGTGAACTCGGACCAATGGTTAAATGGTTAAAACCGCAAATACTAAAAGAAGCCACAAAGAAATTATGTTGTGACTGTGACATACAAAATACATAGCAGTTTTTGTGTGTATAGAAATTTGAAACACAGCACCAACCTTATTCTTATAATACATTATGTAAATACCACAAGTCTCTATTAGAATTGCAAAATTGTCCTTGTAGCACCTAAAAATAATGAGTATAACTGAATCACAAAGGTCATATCGCCATGTATTTCCTTTTCTTTGCATCTAAGGCTGCAAGATATATCACAATCAAATCCAAATATGAATGGCAGAAATGAGCAATTATCTAAGTAAGATGATTTCCTCTGCAGACAACAAAATATCCTGTCTTATTATGTATAAGACCTGCTAAACCCTATTGTTTAAACCTCAACAGACATATGTTTAGGAGTTCATATAACCATCCTCTCTTAGATTATCTCTCTCAAAGCTACTGGACATGTTTCAAATTTGAAATATGGACAGAAAACAACTATTAAAACACAAATCACAAATCTAATTACAAAACTTAGCAATTTTATATTTGTCCAAAACTGTTCAGCCCTACTTGCATGTTTTTGGATATGATGCCTAACCAAGTGATTGGCCATTCAAACATACCATGCCCCCCGTCCAAAAACTCAGTGATGATGGCGGCGCTGCAGGGCGACCAGGGGCTGGTGCGGTTGATCTGGATCAGAGTGGGAGACATCATGTGGTTACTCTGCAGTTTCCCAAACACGTCGTCGCAGGCCTTCACATTGTCGTGTGGCATGTTGAACACATGTCCTGTCAAGAAGAGGCAGAAGGTCAATGATATTGTACTTTATTGTGCAGCTATTTTATCATGTGCTCTTATAAATGTGATGTACTGTTTCAGCAGGCCTCACCGAGTTCATGAGCTGTAGTGAAAGCAGAGGGAAGGCCGTCGTCTTCGATCACAGAGCAGCTCCTCTTGGGGTCACACATGGTGCCAACGTCAGCCATGCCCAGAGTGTCACAGGTGGAGGCTCCACACAGATCCTGAAAAACACAGAAGACAACGTTTCGCTCAAACCATTTTTCTGACTTTGATATAATAATAATACTGGCACTCTCTCCACTTATGGAGGACATGATTTATGAAAAATAAAGGCTTCTACGCTACAAATATCCCCATAATCTAGAGCCTGATATAGTTTAAAATATTGGACAAAGTTGACAACCAATAATTAATCATTGACAACATTTCGAAGGTTAATTCATTAGTCAAATTAAGCGTTTACCACTTTTGAAGCTCTCCTTCTCCATTGAACTTTTGTGAATGTAAATGTTGCCCGTCATAACATTTATAACCAGGAGCACGTTTTCCAGATGACCCATTTCCTGACCATAGCACTCCAACCCCAGCTTTAGTGCATATTTAGAGTTGCTGACCATATACTAATCACAGGATGCGAGCATTCATAACCACTGCACAGAAACACCCATCTCCACTCTCTAAACAGCACAACCGTATACATTACATACACCCACTTAACGCTCAGCTCCAGGCAAAGACAAGGCCGCTTTAACTTAATGCTATTGTGCAGCACTTCAGTTCAATTAATGTACCCATAAAACGCTGAGCCAAGTGAAGAGCCATGATGACAAACCATTCCTAGCATAAACCACAAATGCTGCAATTCCAAATGGCTTCCAGATGCTCGTGTGTGCAGGAGATTATATCCAAAGTTTGGGTCATTTAAGAGGAGAAAATAAAAACGTGCAAGAAGAAAAAGAAGAACAAAGCAGCAGTGTCGATGAGTTTGTTCCAAGCTACGACCTACTTCTCACATCTGTCAGTTATCATAATACGAACTTCATTTTAAGATATGTACAAAGAAGTCATTACTAATTACAGTTTGTGGAGGTTTGCTAAAATTGAGCACTGATTGCACGATAAAGATATGCAACTTAGTTTATTCCTCGCTCACAGATCGCAGAAGAAAAATTGATGTTCTGCTTTTCGTACATTTATATTTACTGTGGTGACCCAGAAACGGATATGAAAAATATGTCATGTCAATGTTGTCAACTATGGTAAAAGACAGACCTTTTGTTCACTTTGCAAACAGAAACAACAATTAATTTAAGTCAATGTGCACTACAGTATCATTGACTATAGCTATATTGTACAGCTATTTACTTTTATCTTAACTAAACTCCTCGTTTTGTAAATGCTTGTATGTAAAGTGAAGAAAGTAAATGTATATACAGTGGTTGCAGGCCGTCAGTGGATTCAGTCATCTGTTAAATGAAACAGTGACTGAGGCCTTTGATTCTTTATACAGCAGATTACATCCTTATGAATCACTGCATGTGGGTGTGGTCTGCCTGCTCTGAGTTGAACCAGGTCACACTGTATAAACTGTATTGGATATAAACTTTGCATTAACCTGGATGACTTCCAGCTTGAATATTTACGGCGCATATTGTTTTCTGTCAGGTGCTATGGCCTAGGCAGGAAATATAAGTGTGTCAGTGTGCTGCAGTGTGAGTTCTGCTGCAGTGCTTGTTTTAAAGTTGGAAGATGAACAGGGTCAAATGGGAAACCCCCACCTTTCCCCCTCCATCCATGTATCCATCTGTCCCTTTTGGATGTGTTTAAGAGGCCCGTGCAGTGTGGAGAACATGCAGCTGGAGCTGTGATAAAAGTCAGCAGTACATCCCCCGAGGCACTCACAACACTTCTTAATGTTGCAGGTGAAATTAGCATCTGTTTTCTCTGCAAAACTACCTCATTCTACTCCAATACTCTCATTTAATTTCCCCTTTCACACAAGCTCTCTGGTCAAACTCCCAAAAGCCAAACAGTTCATTGTGGATCATTGACTTCACTGTTGACCCTGTGTCAAATATTTGGGAGTGCAGCTTTTCCATTGAATGAAATACTGCCCTCTCATGAGCAATGAAGCAATCAAGGCTTTTGCGCTCTCCTCCCCAATTACTCCTGACCTATGGTGTCAACGCTCTCGGGAGTATGGTTTATAGAGGTGAACTATTGCTAGAGGATCATTAAGACAGTGTTTTGTAAAGAATAACGAAAAATAACATGATTATAATGACAACGTTCAGTTAATGTGACGTTACCTCTCTTGTAAATAGAATTGCCGTATCCCAGTACTCTGCATGCTTATCTGTGTTCTTGTTCATCTTTTTCTGCCAAGTGCAAAAGTTCCTGAGAGTCATGGCAGCGTTACCGGACACCTTTGGTCCTTTGTCAGCTTCAGTTATCACAATGATCTTTACGACTATGATGTTGATTGAGTTTAGGATGCTGGGGTGCTTGTAAAGTCGCGCAGCCACTGACATCAGCGTCAAGATGTAGCGCTTTAGGTCATCGCCGTGAAACTGTGCCATAGATTCGTCGGCTGCTACGAGCGTCTCCACGTACCTGGGGACTGACGCAAACCTTTTGGATCTCCCCAAGCTCTGCATCGTATCAGTCACATTGTTGTCATCTGCAAAGTGTCTGTATTTCTCCAGTGATTGCACAAGCTGTTGACTTAAGTCACTGTCCACGGCGCATCTGGACGTGGCGTTTGGCGTCAAGGAGCGGCTGGTTCTGCGCCTGAGGATGTGCGCACTTTCCTCAGTTCTTGTATCATTCTGGACCGGAGTAATAAAGTATTCCCATCCATGGAAACCAAAGGCACCCTGTAAACCATTACAAAGACTCAGTGCTGCATAAGAGCTGCTGTCATCATTGACGTATCCGGAGTAGAAACACCGGTGCAACTCGTGGGTGACATCGCTGTTGGATAGATTCGGTGGGTCTTGGTTAGAAATACTTGATGACATAAAGCTGGAGTCCTGGCGTAAATCAAGCAAAAACTCCTGGTGAAATGCTCTTATTTTTATGACACTTTTCGCATTAGTGAGATCCACGTCGTTGTCAGAAACAGTCCCTCTGCCATGATTGTAGTTTTTTAGCCTGACAGGAAAGCAAAGTTCACTTTCCATGCAACACACAAGTTTGGATAAAGTAAGCGCCAGATGAAGGAGAAGTGGTATTCTGATAAACATGACGATGCTTGCATTCGGTAACTGCAGTAGTGATGATTATAGCCGGCTGAGTCTGCAGGATGAGTGGAGGCGGTGAGAGTAA
Source organism: Rhinogobius similis (assembly GCA_019453435.1). NCBI lineage: Eukaryota > Metazoa > Chordata > Actinopteri > Gobiiformes > Gobiidae > Rhinogobius > Rhinogobius similis. The sequence continues at coordinate 26,846,844 of CM033637.1, read as the reverse complement.
TCCAATGCGCACTTCTACTCTGCAGCTTGTACAAGTCCACTCACTGCAGCACACTCCTCCTGGTCAAGACCCATTCCTCCACCTGTGTCTGCTAAGGCAACTGCAGCCCTCAGCGCAGGCTCAGGCGCTTTTTGAGAGGGGGCAGTCTTTGGAGAGGCTCTGGATAAAAATGTATAGTCAACTCAAGACACTCAGAGAGACAACTCAGAGAGACAACTTCTGTGCCTAATGGCAAGAAAAAAAAGATTGTATGAAAACAAACATTCACTCATAAAAAAAACAACTGTCAAGAAGAGGCCAAGTACTGCCTATTCATATTTTGCTTGTCTTTTAGGTTAAAATTTAGGCTGATTAGTAGCTTCTAAACACACTCAAACAGGAGCGTTATACAACGTTTATAAACCCTTATTTTTTATTAACATACTCACTCTAAATAGCTGTGTATAGTCGAATGTTAAAGAGTGTTTTGTAGTTTTAGGCGGTGTCACTTCTGGTACGTTCCAGGCAACTGGTAACTGGGATATTTCCCACCTCCGACTTGAAAAAATGCCCAGGAAAGCCACTCGAACTGGTAAATCTTACTTGTGAACTGGGAGCGACTCCCACTTCACACACGAGATCAAACAGTGACGTGTTACAGCGATAATAATCATCACAAAAAGTGGACCTGACCAGTCCTGGACTAGCCATCTGGAGCACCGGGAGTTTTCCCGGTGGGCCGGTGCACTTTTGAGCCGGTCATTGTCAGACTACCGCGACACAGCGCAGTCCTGGACAGCGTGGACTCGGAGCTGTGGCTGGAGCCTGGTTCACATTGGTAGACCTCATATGTGCGTACTTGTGGTTATTTTAAGATCATTGAAAAAAAGACGTAGATCGCTCAGCGCAGTCAAAGCGATCACCGCAGACGCGCGCGCCGCTCAAAGAGCAAAAGAGCAAAAACCATTATCTTCAAAAGTTACACAAAACATGGGTTCTGATGAAAAGACGCCTGGAGTGTTTAAGGCCAGCAGTTCTTCGCTGCACCACATCCAGGGGCGTTTATAAGAAGCAAACTCTGGGGGACCTAACAGGGGGACTGGATGGAAGATGCAAACCATATTTATAAAGAAATGTATTTTATAACTTATATATATAATTATCATCAATTAAAAATCATGAGAAAAACAATTACATTATACATATATATATATATATGTATAATTACATTATATATATATATATATATATATATGTATAATGTATATATATATATATATGTATAATGTAATTGTTTTTTATATATATATATATATATATATATATATATATATATATATATATATATATATGTATGGAAACCCCAAGGTCAAAGTGGGAAACACCTCCAAAGGTGGTAGAGAATGACCGAGCGAAGATCCTGTGGGACTTCCAGATACAGACTGACAGAATGGTAATGGCAAACCAACCAGACATCGTGGTGGTGGATAAAGAGCAGAGGAAGGCTGTTGTGGTTGATGTGGCGATACCAAGTGATGGCAACATCAGGAGAAAGGAACATGAGAAACTGGAGAAATACCAAGGGCTCAGAGAAGAGCTGGAGAAGGCCTGGAAGGTGAAGGCCAAGGTGGTGCCCGTGGTGATCGGAGCACTTGGGGCAGTGACCCCCAAACTGGAGGAGTGGCTACAACAGATCCCTGGAGGAACATCAGACATCTCATTCCAGAAGAGCGCAGTGCTAGGAACAGCTAAGATACTGCGCCGAACCCTCAAGCTCCCTGGCCTCTGGTAGAGGACCCGAGCTCAGAGATGGATGTGACCACCCGCGGAGGGTGAGCAGGGAATTTTAAATATATATATATACCACATAAACATACCACATAAACTTACAGGGCTCTCGCGTCTCACGCATTGACTGTAAGACACACACAATTCACCTCCATCACACGCACACACACCACACCTGCATTTCTCACGATGAAAAATCAGTCCAAATTTTGAATATATTAACCTTGATATAGTCACAAATGTATGTGATTAAAATAGGGTTTTGTGGTGTTTTAACAATCAGTCAGTAGCATTTGAAATTTTCCGCCTCCATTTACAGCAAAGTAACATTTCAAAATATATTTTTCAGTCGGCTGAAGCCACTCGCTCCGCTCAGACATGTATTGTTGAGAGTGAAGTGCACAGGCTCACAGTCCAACCTTTTCACAATAAAGCCCTCACTGCAGGGAGCAAACGCAGGAACTTTTATTTTGAAAGCGTCACACAGGAAGCTTGTGCTTTTTTTCCTTTTTTTAAAGCAATCTAACTCATCTTCACAGAGAAACAAGGCTAATGAGGAAGGTAATTAAGATGTGGCTAAATGCAAAGGTACCATGTAGGCTGTGGAGTGGGCCCCCAATGAGGGGTCCTCCAAGGGGTGACCATGTGATTGGCTCCAACAGTGGCCAGGCAATGTCTGGTTGCACTGGTAGGTGTTTCTTGCCTCAAATTGTATTAAAAGTTACATTTTATTCTAAACAACAATACTATTTGCACAAAAACTCACAGCTCCGCTCCAGGGGACACCGTGGACACAGGCCTTCCAGAGAACACCAGCGCTGTGCCACACACCTCTGCTCTGTCTGCTTCAGGCCAGGATAACGTAAAAGGTATTTTTGATCTTTTTACGACACTAAAATGTATGATTTGCTACAACTGAACCTTTGGGTCAGATTTTTTTTCAACACAACGTTATGTTAGAAATTAACAGTTGTGTCTGTGCTTTAGCCTGGCTTGCCGTTCTAATTACCAAGGTTACCCGATGACTACATTAAATAGGTGAGCATTTTACCTTACGTTTTACAAGCAGTGTTTAAATTTAACATTAACGTTACATGGGAAAAAATGGTTTGGTGTTGAGTTGTGTGTGTCAACAGTATGGAAGCCCGTTTCCGCCAGTAAAAAAAAAATAAAAGCCCCACAGGAAGTCATACTTTCGAGTTTTAAAGTCATAATTTCGAGTTTAAAAGTCAAAATTTCGAGTTTTAAAGTCAAAATTTCGAGTTTTAAAGTCTTAATTTCGAGCTTTAAAGTCATAATTTCGAGTTTTAAAGTCATAATTTCAAGTTTTAAAGTCAAACTTTCGAGTTTTAAAGTCATAATTTCGAGTTTAAAAGTCAAAATTTCGAGTTTAAACGTCAAAATTTCGAGTTTTAAAGTCATAATTTCGAGTTTTAAAGTCAAAATTTCAAGTTTTAAAAGTCGTAATTAGTCGTAACATTATATGTCTGCTGTAAAGTGTCTTTTTCTTTCTTTTTTTTTCCCCCACAGCAAAGAACTTAAAGATGAGACTCCTGCAGCTGAAGATGGAAGGCAGGGTTGGCTTGGCAGGCGACTCTTAAAACAGGGGAGTGTCAGGAATACAGGATATTTTAAGTTTATATTTGTAAATAAAATCTGTATTTCTTTAAATAAGCATGTAAATTTGATACCTTTTTTATGTTTGACTTTTTTTCAGGGATTTTAAGCAACCGTAACCATGTAAAGCCTAGTTTGCATTCCATAGCATTACAAAAAGCTAAAATTTAACCACAAAATAAATTGTAGTAACTTGTTATTGTAATTTAAAAACACGGTAAGCCTGGCCTATCGCAATTGCATCTGTAGTACAGCTACTGTAAGCAGTAATTGCGGTGATTTACTGGCAATTTGTTGCCAGTAAGTTACTGCAGTGACTGCTTACAGTAGCTGTACTACTGTACTTACTGGCAACAAATTTCCAGCAAGTTACCGCATGTATTTTGCTGCCAGTAATATACTGTAAAATAGCGGTGAAAAGTCTAATCGTGTGGGCACCCCTGGTCTGCAGCATAAGCCAGAGTCTACAGCAGGGGGTCAACAAACATTTTGGCTTGGGGTGCCGTGCCTTGGAGTGTGGCACCACTAGCTTTGATATTGTTCTTTTATAAAGAAGCTCATTCCTTCACCATTCTATTCTAAATGTTATCAAATTGTTACACAACACAAACCCCAAAGAAATTTTGAAGGTAAATCCTTGTATTCTGGTGCTCTTTGGTGCTATTTTGCTTACATTTAATGTTCTCAGCTGCATGTTTACTCCCCAGAATGTATTCCTCATAATCTACTCCTAAAACACACCATCTTTAAATGACTTGCTTAATTACTCAAGAATATAATTATTTTATTTCTGTTTTAGTTTGAACTTAATAAGACCTATATGAGGTGAATATTACCTGCTTCCTCTCCTGTCAGTACTTACTGTATTTGATGCTGTGCTGCTCGCTGGCCTTTCAAAATAAGACTCTTTTAGCAGCCACAACACTGTTACAGGCCATGCCCTTCGGGCGAGGTCTGTGTTGCTGCTGTCCTCTCTGCTGCTGCCTCTTGTTTGTGCAGGTGTCGTGACCTGCGCACCTGTACGTCGCCTGCCTGCCGCTCCTCCTCCTGACACGCCCCTTTAAAAGCATGTGAATATGGTTTGGGTCTCTGCACTAAAAAGCAGTTAATTGCAATTGCAGAGTGTTATCAAGTAGAGATTGGGGATAGGAAAAAAGTTAAAGATGTTAAATATAATTTGAAAACTAAGTTGTTTGAGATTGGCGCGTTGAAGCCCGCTGTGCAGCCAATTGGTGTGGCTTCGCCTTTGATACCGAGCATCACTGGGTTGTCTTTTGAGCAGCAGAAGGAGTTGCTTTGTCAGTTGAAAAAATGAGGCAGGAAGTTGAGATGGCTCAAATTGACGTGGAGAGCCAAAAACTTGACTTGATTAGAGAAGGAAAGCTTGCCGGAGAGTCAAGTCGTGGTGAGCGGCCCTTTGGGATACTCGGAGCTAAAGATGAATTTAGTGATTTGAGGTTTGTTCCTAAGTTCAATGAGAGAGACCCAGAGACTTTTGTCTCTTTGTTTGAGCGACAATGTATGTGTATTGTCACATCCAAGTAATGAGACAATGCTCAATACTCGGAGGTTAAAGTTGCTGTTCTAAAAGTGTATGTCAGTGAAGCCACTGCTCAGGCAGTGAGGAGGACACTGGACAGAGTTCTGGGCCTTCAGCGCGACCCTCTGACAGCAGAGGTGGAGCAGAGCCCGGCCGTGCAGCAGACAGACAAAGAGGAGAGGTAACATCACACGGCATTTAGAACTTTAAAAGCCTTTTAATGGGGAATGCTTTTCCTGAAAATTAGTCGCGCCATCAGCAGCACATACACAGCACATGCTCTTGCAATGAAGAAATGCTTTGCACTGATTCACTTTAAGAATAGTACACGATGCATTTTGACATGTCTGATCGTCTATAATCTTTAAGTTGGAAAGTTTTTGGTCTCCTTATAAACACAGTACGAACCTGCTTACTGCTTAGACTGAGTGAAATAATGAATATAGAGCTACATCTAAGAAGAGATAATTAGCTATATTAAAAGAGAAATATAGAGCTACGTTTTGCAACCGAATATTGTTTGGGTTTTTTTGAGTATGCTTTTTTATGGCCAAGATATTCTGTGCATATTTTGTTTTGACAAGAAGTTTAGGCAGGAACCCTGCAGGACTTTAATAGGATCTTATCTGTCTGCGGTTTTGCTCCTGTTTTTGGATTTCTGATTTTTGGTTGAAATGAGCTCATCTTTTTTTCCCTGTAACAAACAGTGGTATTATGGACATTTTAATGGATTTGATGTTTTCTAAAGCTTTAAAACCTCTCCAAATTCACATCTTGGAGGTTCCAAATTGTCTAACATAACATTTTGATTGCAAGAATTAAGTTGATACTGTTTTCTTTTTTCTTTCTGCACATGACTCTGAGGTCCTGGTTTTCGTCATGTGCATGTCAACTAAATAAGACTTGACTCTTCACAGGCCACAGACCAAATAGAGATAAAGTTGGCAGCTGTGTGAGAGGTCATCACAGCAGATTCAATCACAATACTGACATTGGAGGGTTTAAAAGTATTTAATAAAGAGACAGCACATGAACAATTATGTTACCATTGCATGCATAAAGTAATATTTTCTTGTGTGAGGCTCTTATTTCCTGTACAGGCTCCTACTGACGATCCTTGACCCCGTTCCTTTTCACCGCCTGCTCTGCCACCGCTCTCTGACCAACGACTGGACCCAGCTGAGGCCACAACGGGAAGTACTGATTATTTAAAGCTTAATCTTAAGTACAACTGGCCACAGAACTAGTTTACCTAAATATTATTTAAAATTATTACATGTTCTAGAGTCGTTTTAAGTTGAACTATTTTACAAAATTCATGCAAGCTCTTGCAATCTATTTCACATAAGCAGGTTTAACCTTTTAGATGATTATTAAAAAAAAAAAAAAAAAAAGAAATAGAAATCTGTCAAATGCTGAATAAGAAACAAAGATGAAGACACGGTTTTAAAATAAGACATCCCAAATGAATGAATGCCTTTACTAACTAACTTGTAAAAGAGGAAGGAACACCCTCTTTCAAAACTGTATTTGCAAAAATATAACAGCATTGTTTACCAGGCCCTCCATGTCATTTCTTATATTTATTTATTTCAAACTAAGATTGCAGATCACAAAGTGTTTGGTGTGTGTGGTGATTTTTGTCTTCCTTCTGAGACTTTTGCAGAGAAAACTGAGGTGCCACATGGCGACAGAGATTAAATATGGATGGAGAAGCTCCAGGTCAAGGCGGCTCAGAGGGCGGGGCAGACGGAGGGATGAGGAGGTCAAAGGAGCAGCGGGAGGACCTCGCGAACAGTTCGGCTTACGCAAAGGACACAAATGAAAACTGCAAGGAGTGTCATTCAAAACCAGGTGACATAAAAAACATACACAGGTCAGTTATAGATGTGGACATTGGTGGTGTTTAACAAAAAAATTAACTGGGGGACATACAAATAGGGAAGAGGAGGTTAAGGAACCAATCAACTCAACATCATGTCTATAACGAAAAACAATCTGAAAATGATAACATACTTGGAAAACTCAGCTGGTGTGAATTTAATAATGGAGAGCTCCGTAGATTATTAAAGATCGAGAGTAGGTTTGATGAACAGTCATCAAGTCTAAAGGATTTATTACACTTGTTGCAACAAGAGAGAGCTAACAATTGTGATTTTGAAACATGGTCTCTGTTTTGGGGAATGTGATCACAGACAGGACACTTCCTGTACCCATACAGTCACAAAATGTGTTTTAACATGACGTCATTTTAAAGGTTGTGCACAACTCAAACTATGAACATGGTGACATTTTTGGACTTGACGAGTAAAGCTCTTGGACTAAAGAAGCTTCACTAACCGTCTGTTTGTGTGAATGTGTCTGAATGAATTAACCAGTTTCTACTTTGCTTTGTTTATGGACTTATGCATTTTCTGAAATTTTTGATCGATTTCTTTTGGCATAAATAAGGCAAAGGTTATTTTAATCTCAAATGTACAGGTTTCAGCTCAAACGAGCACATAGATCCAAACAGAGTGGATCTGTGCATACAGTGGATCAAACAATTATGAAGTAACCTGCAATGTAAACATCTAAATGTTACGATGAAGTAAAAATACGGTCAACTCCAAGTTAAATATCTAACAAATGAGGCCAGAAACGTCGGAAAGGTGAGGATCTTGGATCATTTATTAAGAGCCCATAAACGGGCCACACTTCGGCCTAGCGAAAAATCTGAAAATAGCAGACTTTTACGAGACCTACTGAAAATACTTGTGTTGGAAACCAGTAAAGCAAGATATCGATAGAAACGTAACAAAATTAGCTTTCATTTATACTAATTACATTTGTGACAAAACTTAAATTTGCTGTGTTATGACTTGTTGAATACAAAAAAGTGATCAAATTGTTGGAATGTCCGTAAATGGACTCATGTACGTTAGTACATGTTGTGAGTAATATTTTGGATTCATGTTAATATATTGAATTTAATAGTTAAGTAACATTTTCCTCACGTCATTAGCCACAGCTGAGTCTTTAGCATGCTGTCCTGTTCGACTTCTTTCTACACTGAAGAGACATGAGCTCAGTGGAATACTCGTGTCTTAACAAAGGTTTAAAATTCAGTTCTTCATCAGATGTGCAGATTAAAACATTCTTTGTGACTGTATATTCATATGTATTGGTTTATTTGTGTGATTGTTCAGGAGAAGAACCAGTCACTGAAGAGCCCTGGACCTCCAGCCTCTGCTGCTGTGTAGATGAAGACTCTCTGAGGAACATAAAGCAGAGTTGAATCTCATCTCTGCTCTGGATGTCTAAGAAGACCTTTAAACACTACATCTGCACCCTGACAGTAACTACCTGCACTTAAACACAAGCTCGTCTGAGCTTAGAGAAACTTCACTTTTCTGGATTTATTGCTGCATAGACTCTGAAGCATTGTTTCAACAATTTAAGTGCGGTCCTCATTTGTTTATTGAGCTGCACTAAAACAGTATTGGACTGAAACAGATTTACAACATAAAGAAAGATCTTTATGCAATTATTTTTTTCCTTTTTTTTTGTTGTTGTTGCACTTTTTAATTATTGTACAGAATATGTACCGGTAAATCATTTTTAAAAGGTAATAAATGAAAGAGTAGTGATAACAATGATTTGCATCTGCATCTGTAGGACATCTGTGTTATTTTTTAAAATAATTTTCACATTGTAAACCATTAAGTAAAAGAAGAAAACTACCTTAAAGGGATTTAATGAAATCGGACTTTGTATTTTATCTTGCAGCAGCAGTAAATGTTTCTGACTAAATAAGCGCAGGTAGGTTATGCACACAGGTTAATGACGGTAAAGGAAATTAGACTTTATTAACTTAAGTTCTCCATAAAACATTTCACAAACATTTGCCAATGTTGTTTGCAATCTCTCGATGAACTTTTTTGTCACCAATGTGTTCTGTTACGTCTCTTTTTACATAAAGTTCACTGTTAGACACATATCTTTGATGGGCGGTGAAGAAAGCTGAATTAGATTTTTCTAATATTGCTATAGACTTTTCTTTTCTTAGACTAACATTCATCCCCGCAAACTCATAGTACCTTTCATCCATTTCACTGCCTCGGCATATAAGCTTTCTCACATACAAAAACTGTGCCTCCAAATCTTTTTGATGGCTTCTAAATCCTTTTGCAAGCACATCTGTGAGACTCTGCGTGTCTCTTTATTTATTTTTATTTATTTATTTGATAGGGACAATGCACATTAATGAACATCGGTATAAAACAGATGTAAATATGCCGGATTATAGCTTCAAAGCTAGTTTTCATCCGTAGTCCCTATAGGCAGACAAATACATAAAAAATTACAAATTGCAATACAAATAGCACAAGGAAAAGTTAAGAGTCTAATGGTCACATGACTGGTTTGTTTTCAGCCATTGTTGTGTTGAGTTTTAAAGCTGATCAGTGTAGGACTCTCCCGTGTGTGCAGGGGAAGACTGTTCCAGATGTTAGTGGCCCTCACAGAGAGTGTTCTGTCCAAAGGTTGTTCTTCTGTAGGGGCCCTCACAGTCTCCTCTGGAGGAGGCTCTGGTTCTCAGACCTCCTGAAGTCTTAGGTTTGAAAAAGGCAGACACGGGAGGTGGGGCTAGTCCATGTAGCGCTTTGTAGATGAAACATACATACTTAAAATGTATACAATTTTCAAAATTGAAAAGATTATACTTATTTAAAATATGACATACATAAAATGAATTAGGTTTTTGGTCAAAGGTTAAGAGATTTTTTTATACAATGATTCAATTATTTTCAAATTGGTAACAGTGGTTAGAGACCAACTTGTTATGCAATATTCGATATGGGATAAAATCATTGAATGGAGAAACATTGTAGCAGCACCTAGTGTTAAAAAAGGCTGTATTTGTTTAAAATCTTTTAGGTTAAATTTGAATATATGAGTGGAATCAAGTGTCACACCGAGATACTTGAATTATGTGACAAGTTGTAATTCTTCTGATTTAGAAATTAATAAATTATGGAGGACCAAAACACTGTCCACATAATGACTGTAAAATGGAAAAAAAGTTGTTTTGTTTTTTTAAGAGCATCCATAGCAATAAATACTAATACAATACCAAAATTATACCAATGTTATAGAACAGGGGGTAGAGCCATGCTGTTTATTTACTTGTAAATGTCGGTATTTACCCAATGGTTGAGTGCCATCTGGTGGAGAGAATAATAAACGGAGATTTGTAATACATCCATGGACTGAATACAAAAAAAGTAAAGACAATTTTTGGTTCGTTTATAGAGTGAGCTTGATGTACCAAACAGAAAGATACTTTGGCAGCTTTAAAATATTTCAATAAAAGATAATACGACGCCAACTTCTTTTGTTTGCCATTGGTTGCCATAGAAATAAAGTTAGTTGCTATGGACGCATCAGAGGTTGGGATCCTAAGGACCCCATTTCTGAGGTGCCCATAAAAAGCCTGAATAACTTTAAACAACAACTTCACAAATTACACTGAAATGCAACATTTATCAATTATTTAACGTCGATTGTAAGTTTTTATAAAATATTCATTCTAAATAGCTGCGTATAGTTAAATGTCAAAGAGTGTTTTGTAATTTTAGGCGGTGGCACTTCGTCACGCTGTTCTCGACATCACATCCAAAACTAAGAGGCACACAAATTAAACTCTCCTGGAAATAGCTGATGCCTGAACTGGATTAAGAATACCGTTGTGTTTTAGCGCCATATTTACTTATTAGTAGCTTATTTATATCAACTCAATTGCTTTTTACATTACATGCTAGCGTTAAGTTAGCCTAAAGTTTTGTTTGTATCGTGTTACCTTGTCGTTACCGTCGAGATGAATTCATACCACGTTTTGGAGCTAGCAGGAGAAGGTTCATTTGGTCGCGTTTATAAAGGAAGAAAGAAATACAGTGGACAAGTAAGTCTATCAGAGTTTAGCTATAAGTTCATTTAGATGTTTTATTATATCTTTGTTATATCTCTTTATCGTTGCACCTGTGTCCACCACCAGGTCGTGGCTCTAAAGTTTATGCCAAAAGTGGGTCGTTCTGAAAATGAGCTTCGGAATCTCAAAAGAGAGATTGAGATCATGAGGGACCTTCAACATCCAAATATTGTTCAACTTTTTGACAGCTTTGAGACAGACACAGAGGTATTTTTGCACAATGCGACAACAAATAACTGTGGAGAATAATTTAAATGTATCATTTTATAGGTAGTAGTTGTGACTGAATATGCTGAGGGACAACTGTTTCAGATCCTTGAAGATGATGGCAGTTTACCAGAATGTCAGGTATTTCATTTTATTTTATGATCTTATTATAACATATGAATACATCAGTTATAACTACTTCTTCTTTTCTCTAGGTCAGAGAGATTGCCTGCCAGTTGGTTTCAGCTCTTTATTATTTACATTCCCATCGCATTCTTCATCGTGACATGAAGCCTCAAAACATCCTGCTTGGAAAAAATGGAGTGGTGAAGCTCTGTGACTTTGGGTAAGTAAATTGTATGTTGAAAGTTGTATACACTGCCAGTAAGGCTGCAAAATGTATTACAAAGTATTGATATTGCAATATCGACTAATGTGGTGACTGATATTTCAAAAAACAAATATCAATAGCAGTAATACCACCGTCCTCCAAGATTTTTAAATGGAAACATTGAAAAGAGCAAATTTTTTGTATTAATGGTTGTCCTCTAAATTAGGTTTTGTCTCAGTTTTATTTTCACACTTTGACTAATACTTTAAGGCATGAAATTATGTGAAATTAATTAAATTAACTGAAAATGTTGTGTTAAAAATGATATTCGTTATTATATTTAATGTGAGCCTAAATTCTTTCTCTTTAGGTTTGCCAGGGCGATGAGTGTGTCTACTATGGTGCTGACTTCAATCAAAGGCACACCACTGTACATGTCTCCAGAGCTTGTGGAGGAGAAACCCTATGACCACACTGCTGATCTCTGGTCCCTAGGATGCATTCTTTATGAGCTCCACACGGGGGCGCCCCCATTCTACACTAACTCCATCTTTCATCTGGTGCAGATGATAGTAAGAGACCCAGTCAACTGGCCACCAACAATGAGCGACAACTGCACGGTAAAGAAAATTGGGTTGTTACACATTACAATTAAGCAACTAGTTCATGATTTTATATTTTAGAGTTTTCTGAAAGGATTGTTGACAAAAGACCCACAGAAGCGGCTGTCATGGCCTGATCTTTTGCATCACCCATTTGTAGAAGATGGTGTTCACGGTACACATTTTTGCATAAAATTAAACATTCATACAGTGTGTTTTTTTGTTTGTTATTAATGTATCTACATTTGGACAGTTTTTTCAGATTCAACTGTGTTCAACCCCCTGACAGAAACGCCCAGTCCTGATATGGTGGCACTGAAACTTCAGCAAGTTGCATCAAAGACACCGCGGGCTAAAGGGGAGAGTAGGTTATTGCAAAAAGCCTGTGAAAAAGGAAAGAAGAAATCAACTGTTAGTGATTCCAAAGCTATGTTTGGCATATTAAATATTTTTTTGGCCATGTTTAATCTGTTCTTTTGACCTTGACAGAAAGAAATGCAAAGTGATCATGGTCACTCTAAAGCGGCAGCCACAGAGCTTTCCTATAGACAGACAAAGCTACCACCCCTAGAAGAGGTTTTAAAAACATCCGGTCTTAATTCAAAAGTTGTTGGCCAGAAATCCAAACACAGGTAGTGTATAAAGTCAATCAAATAAAGATAAAACCAAAGATTAATTTAGATTGATTTAAATTACAGAAGTCAAATCAGCAGAGACTATGCGCAGGAGTTTCCCTCTGTAGAAGTTGGTCCACAGCTGGTTCGGAGGTGCTTTGAAGAGCGAAGACCCTCTTCGCATACACAGGTCAGGATGAGCTGCCATTTCATAAAGGTCAGACATTTGGTCAAACGTTTTCTTATTTTTTTTTAGAAAGCAGACACTGAGGACTTTTGGGAAAAACTACTCCAAGAAGTAGGTCAATACAGACTTAAAGTGCTCAGGCACAAGGACCTCATCCCAAGAATAAAATCAACATTTCTTACATTTAAAACTCAGGTACTTATTGCATGTGTTAAAGAAAATCAAATTGGGACAATCCTAGAAGTATATTTTAATTTTTGTTTTTTTCAGCTCAAAAGTGGAGCTGTGATAGAACCATTGGAAATCCATCAGCCACTGAAGCTCTTAAGCGATCTGCTCCAGTCAGACCAGGAAGACACCAACGACGTCTGTCTACAAATTGGCCTTCCCTACTTACTCTTTGACTTAATCTATGCCATAGTTGAAAACCCAAACATCTCTAAGGTAAGTGGGTGAAATATGTATGAAACTTCAGGTAAACAAATACATTATATTAATTTAACTTTTCTGCACCAGCTTCCATGGTGTGTTCCAACTCTTGGGGAAATGTTTGAGTTGCTCCTGATCTTTTGGGACAGACACTGTGATTGGGCAGAACAAGGATATAGGTTTAATAATTATTTTTTATTTTGAATGTGTGTATTTCTTTTTTCAACTAATTGTTGAAATTGTTTTACAGTCAATTAGAAGAACACTCAAAGATGTTTGTCACAGTTATTAATCAACCAAAATTTAGGACTTTGGCAGTAAGTAGTTTTAATTTGTGTTAGTTTGTTTTAATTTGACTTTTTAAAAAAGATATAAACATGTCTTGTTATTAGCCTCTTGCAGCTTCGTTGTTGTCTAACTTTATAGAACACAATGTATCTGTGAATGCTCATGTGGATACTCTGATTACATTATTGCGGGACCTTTGGGAAATGAATGAGGTACAAAAATTTTGAGTCTAAGGCACTGGTTTGTATACATTTTTATCATTCAAAATTAACTCTCCTATCAGGATTGCATTCCTCTACCAGCAGGATGGGGAATGTTCGATGGAGTCCTGGCTTTATTGCTTCATACACTCTCAGAGGTCAAAACACAATACAAAAGACGTGTAATTTTTGCTTAATAAAACACTTCACCCAATTTGTTCATTGCTTGTTTTTTCAGAATGAAGGTGGACTGGGCACTTCTTGTTTAGACCCTGATTTGTTTCTAGATTTATGGAAAAGAGTCGGAATCTCACTTGGAAGAACACCACCATCCACAGATCTCTATTCAGCTGATGGTAAATGTGCTGAATCACACTCAATTTAAGCTTTCATAAGCAGTTTCTATTCTATTCTATATCAAATTCTACCAATGCAGATTTGTGCACAAATCATGTAGGCAGATGTGAGTTGTTCATTTTCTGTATAGTTATCCTTTTTGATCAACATGCTTTTTTGTGTGGCACTGTTTGTTCTCATTTTATTTTGTTTTCATGGCAGGTATATACTCCTTTTTGTCTTTGGCTCTGTTGGTCCTCACTCAAGATCCAAACTCATGCATTCCTCTGTTCAGTGATTCCTCCTCTAGATGCGTGTACTCACTGGGTTTACTGCTTAAGCCTGATTGGTTTGTTTTGAGTCCTTCATTCACACATTTTCCATTTTGCATTTCGTTCTGTTCTTTGTGTGCTCATAATTAACTGGCATTACTGACAAATGCACGCTGTCACTAACAATGACTTGTGTGATATTTTTCAGTCTGGGCTTGTCTGTGGAGGACTGCCTGCGTAGACTGGACACTGATTGGACTCTTGACAGCTTGTCTGTTTTGAGCTGCCTGTTGTTGTGCTTCCCATTTGCTCTGGATGTCCCTGCTCTCACCATGTCCAGGATCCTTGACTTGTATGTCAGCTGTAATGTTATTGCAGGCCTTTTACAGGTTAGGACCTCATCATGCTCTTAATAAAGACCTCGGTCTCACTACTGTAGTAAACACATCTTGTCTGATGCAACCCCAGACAACTCTTGCAGCAAACTGGCATTAAGACATTGTGTACACATTAATATGTTTGGTATTTCGGCACAGATTGCACGTTATTTGTTCTATGCTGTTTGATGTTGGGCCAGGTGTCGGGATGATGTTTTATGTTTTTATGTTTTGGCAGGTGATTCAAACACGTACCCCTTCATTATTAGAGCTGCCTCTCTCGCTGCTGAGCCGTCTGCTGCTGTGTGACCCTGAGCGCTCGCTCTCTTGCCTCAGAGACAGCGCTGGTGATTTCTTGATGCTGTGCCGGGACGACCGCTGCCCTGTCTCCACGGAAACTCGAGACAGAACCGCCATGTCCCTTCTTTCAGATCTAATGCAGTCGGACGTCCTGTGGGAGTCTGCTGTGGAACTGCTCATTGTTCTGTCCCAAGTCGCCCGCTGTTCCCCACAGCTTTACTTGGAAGTTTCAGCACTGTGCCGGGCACTGACACACACACATGAGCAAATCAGGGCTGCCACTTGCAGACTATTTGCAAATATACAGACATGTAATACCAATGTATTGCCCATTATGAACTCTGTCATTTTCCAACTTTTAAACTGCCTTCGTGATCCTATCATGTCTGTTCGACGTTTGGCCTGCAGGGCAGTTGGGAGCTGGTTGGGAGGTCTGGCTAAGGCAGGGTATAAAAGCAGTTGGTCCAACAGTAAAAAGAGGTTTGATGTTAAAGTTTGGACTGAAGAAAATAGCAAAACCAAATCAAATCAAAAAGACTGTATTACACTGGCAGAACAAGGAGAGGATGCGGAAAAGTGGACTGAGGCAGTGAAGAGCTGTACTGCTCTGCTGAGCTCCACTCTGACTGACCCGGACACTGTGACTCGTCAGCACAGCTGTCAGGCGCTGGGAAACCTGGTAATGCTGGATGGGGCTGTGCAGTGGGTGTTGGAGGAGGATTTGTCCAGTGCTCTGCTCAGAGCTGCGTGTATGGACCCTCATCACAGAGTGAGACAAGCTGCTGTATCCTCCCTCTGCTTGTTCATCCAGCAGGAGCCAATACGCCAGGTAGGTTATGGGAACCTGTATCTTTAGAAATGACACTCAAATTTATTATTAAAATACAATTTACGATACATTTATTGTATTATATTGTTTTGTATATATTATACAGTTTTATTGTTAAATTGTATTATTATTACTACTTAATTCTTTAAAATCAGCAAAGCAAATTTTGTTTTATTTCCTCAGGTGCTGATGTCCCTCGATGCCAAAAGTAAACTTTTGCAGGCTTCACGTGCGTTTCCACAAAGTGATTATGAGCAGCTCGTCGGACACCTGTGAAAGGTTCATATTTGCAAGTTTAGCCTTATATGGATTCAAACATGAGTTGCTCTTATTGCCCTTCTGCGTTTTGAACTTTCTGTACTTTTAAACGTTTATTTTTTATTTTTGCCTTCCTCTGTAAGTAAAGTTGCTCACAGTCACAAACGACCCGACTCCTGCTCGACTCGAGCCTCTGCTGCGCACTTTTTGAAATGCCCGATTTCAGTTGAAGAGAACGACAGCTTTGGGTCATTTATTTTAATTAAATGGTTACTGTGCAAAAATGTAGACTTATAATTTCTATTTGCTTCAAGGGCCGCGCGGCTCAAGTTACGTGCGGGCCGCTCGTCTCGGCAAAGCAACGAGCGCATCCCCGCAACACAGGACCAATAGAAATTGGGCATATCTTCTGAAAACTGTGTGAAAACACACGTTTAGAAAAAAAAAAAAACTTTTTTACATGTTGAAAACACGTTTTTTGTTTTGTTTTTTCTTTTCTGAAATAACTGCTGTAACACTAATAAAGTTGAGCAAAGAACATTTTATTTTGAAACAATTACACACACAATAAACATGTTCATGACTAAAACAGAGCGTCATAACACGCTGTCAGCAGGTTGCCTGGCATTATTTTTGGTATTGGACAGTCAAAGCTGATAGTACACCGCAGGGAGTAAAAGACTAAAAGGAGACGCATAATGTCCATGAGTCCGCCGGCTTCACTTCAGATTGTCGTAAAATGATGTGCGTCGACCATGGCACGTCACATTTGCATAATGCAGTATGGAAGATTCACAGACGCTTCAAGAAGACAAACATATGAAAAAGTAACATTATTTTCACCAAAGTAAAAGCAACACATCCCACTCCCTGAACAAACAGTAGAAGTTAGTGCAGATCAGCCATAGCAGGCCTTTAGATCATATTGCCTAAATAAGCAGTGCAGAAAAGTCTCCTGCTTAAGAAAATAGAATGTTATGAAGAAAAGAATAGTGCAAAAAAAAAATGCATGCACATGGAGCTGGCTAATAACCGCTACATAATATTTGACCGCTAAGAATATTTTAGTTATGCAAATGATTGCCATTTTTGAAGATATTTGTAAGATTGCTTGACCAATCTGCAGAGCCTGAGTAATCACATTTTAAAAAGCCAATGGACAACTTGCACCAGATTACAATTTTGTTAGGAGACTAAAATAATATTTAAACCCAATAAAATTAAGTAAATGTTATAAGTGTAAACAGAAATGGAAAAACGTAAAATTAAAAAGAAACATATAAACCACAGCGTTCTTTGTACATTTAGGTGGCAAATGTTTACATAAGCCTTGGCTGTTTATTTATTTTTTCCTTTACATAATGATTGGTTTTACATGATTACAAATGAAATCATAATTTGCTCCTCAAGACCAGATAGTCAAAAATTATTACTTCCATTACTTAGCCAATTAGAACAAAGAACGCTGTTTTTTTAGATCAAAAAACATATTGGGTGAATTACAGAAGAAAATTAAAAGTACATTATCTATTGCTGTTCTAATAAGGCGGTTTAATATCCTATACCTGCTGTATGTATTGTGTGTACATTATTCTTATTTTACTTCAGAAATAACCCAACTTCAATCACATATTAGATCTATTATAAATGATTGTCATTTTAAGCATTTCAATGCCACAGTGCAGACCAAAGGGATTAGATCTGAAGAGTACAACTGTGATGGAAGCATTGGATAGACTTGTTTTAAAAAATCAAAACAAATATTAGTAAAGCATGCAGTTATCCCACCCATTAGGAAAAATGAACATTCATATCTGAACAATCATAAAAATGGAAACTCCATCTCCTCTTCTTCACATTAGGCGGTAGTGTCCTGTTTGAGCCTCTGGCTGCGGGCCTTGTAAACTTCGATGAGCAGATCTTTGACGTATTGGATCTCTCGCTCCACAGATTCAGCCTTGTCCCGCAGTTCACGGTTCCTCCCCTCCAAACAGTGCAGCTGCTCCTCCAGTGAATCTAGCTCGGCTCTCTTTCTCTGCCGGTACCTGGAATGGTATAACACAAAGTGAGTAAAAATAATACTCTTCTTAAAGCACTCAAAACAATGATTGTAGAAAAGGTCATATTCACCTGTGTGCAGCGGTTTTGTTCTGATCACGTTTCTTTTGTTTGCGCTCCCCGCCTTCCACTGGGATGATGTCCACCTCATATTTGACAGGACAGAGGTCCTCTTTCAGCCTGCACGCCTGTCTGTGCCCTGATGACTCCAGGTTCACGCTCTCCCTGGACATTAGAAAGCACTCAGAGCTCTGCTCCTCAAGGAAGCCGCAGTGCAGATCGTGCTGCCCCATCTGTAAGCTCTCGGCTTTGACCTGCTCGTTGATGTTGCCTAAAAAGCTGTGATAGGCCTCAGACTGAGCTGTTGGAAGATAACAATCACTGCCTTCACTCTTCCATGACACTGTGGCTTTGGTCACTTCCACACTCGTCTTGATGGTGTTAAGCACTTCGCTGCTAGTGGTTCCTCCGCTCACCTCTCTCATGCTATACATGAGCAGATCTTCTTTTTTATGGGGGACTTCGATTGATCCACCAAAACCAAATCCACCACTGACGATCTTTGCTGTTCCTAAAATATCTTGGCTGAAGCAGCAGTTCTTCTCTTCTTTTGGTAGCACCTGACATCGCCTGACCTCGACGGCACTGCCCAGACAGTAGCTTTTCCCCAGCAGTTGTTCGTCGTCCGCGCAGCTGTAACTTCCTGTTAAAGTGACCGCGGAGCTCCCTGAGTTACTGCCTTTGGAACTCAACAGACTTGTGTCGTAGCCTTCACCGAATCGCAGCCCGTCCACCCGTTTTCTCCCACTTCCAGTGGGGCGACTGCAGCTATACGGGGCGTGCCTTGGTATTTTGGATCGCCCGAGAGGCCCGCCACAAATGCTCAGCAGGTCCAGTTCACCGGTTGCCAGGGTAACAAGTAGTGGGCTGGTCTCTGTTTGGTTGGACGTCGGATATGATGAGTATGGCAGCTGACTGAATGCCTGTGGACCCGCCGGCACCGGACCCTTGTCACATTTTCCCAGCCGTGGCCCCTTTTCTGGCAGTGGTTCGGACAGGAAGTAGTCCTCCAGCTGGGCGAGCTCTTCTTGCAGCAGAGAGGTCATGACCTCCAAGTCCGAGGGCACCTGAATATCATTGTGAAGGGGTGAAGGGGGTAGGGAGGCATTGGTGGGGGAGGGAGGGGAAGGAGGGTGTGGGAGGTACGAGGAGAAATCCACTTCTTCTGTCATCCAGTCCGTAAGCCCATCACCTGAGTGGGACAAAAAAACTAATTCACAACGTGCTGAAGGCGATCGCTACAGCTAATCACTCAAAAATGACAAACCAACCAGCAGTCAAATAAAATAATGATCGAACTTGTAAGAAGAATACAAATATTGCGTTTATAAAGTTTGGATTAGTCGATACGCTAATTGTAACTAGTTTACTACTTACTGTTCAAGAGGGAGGAATGTGCTGCAGTGCCGAGCCCACCTGAAATGAGGAAAAATATAAAAAAGCGTACCCGCTGCAACTCACCAATTAAGTGCTGCGTCTCCTCTGACACCTCCCCCCTGCACCCCTGTGATTGGCTGAGGTTAGCCTGTGGGTGAGAGAGAGCGAGGGGGTCTGCCAGGCACACACGCAGACTCTTCCAAACAGGAGCCGAGGTTGCCATCATGGTGTTTGGTCTGGTTCAGTCCAAGTCCAAGGTTGTGGTGGTGGAGGTGAGTGGGCTTTGACAGATGGGCCACAGAGAGCAGGGTAGGGCAAACATAGTGAAACCTGTAGGGGAAGACAACATTGGTCAAAACTGGACAGTAATTCTAAATATACACAAAAAACATGGGTGAAAAACGTAGGCTATTCAGTTTTGAGGCAACCTGAAACAAAAAACTTTTTTGATCCACCATTCTGTCCTTTGGGTTTAGTGGTGTTAGAGGTGTTTTTTTTTTCTCCCACCCAATTTATTCCTTTAAGCACAATACAGCCCCTAAGAGTAAAACACTAATAATTGCCCATGCTAAGAGAAAGTAGAAGGAGAGACTGTTCTTAGACCCTTTTGACTAGTAAACTGCCTCAAAGGAATATATAACTGACGTTCAAAGCACGTGGGACCCAGTGACGTTGTCATGGGCCCAACTGTTGACAGAAAGGACCAGATTAACTCACTGTCTCCAAGACACTCTTACTCAATATGGATTACCAGAGATCAATTACTTGTAATCTCGCTTTCTCTTTAGATTAATCAGCTTTGGCCATATTGAGTTTTGGGCACTATTAGGTCACGTGGTTAGTGGTGTTAGCTGATTACATGAATAGGCAATTAAAAGAAAATTCACATCACAAAGTTATAAATAAATGACAAGTCTATTATCACGTTTCTTTAAACATAGGATACATTTGAAAACCTTTCAAAAGATCTGTAACAAATAATGAGCAAAGAAGATGCGAACAAACAAAGGATCCAGTGCCACTGGTTCAAAATGAGCAGCTGAACTAGAACATGGGGCTAAAAAGAAGACACTATAATCATACTGTCATATGAAGGAAATGTAAAGTAATGAGAAAAGTGTCACTTACTCCATTCTTGCAGAAAATTGTAGGGCACTTAAGGTGCGTTGCAAAAGCAAAGCACGACTTCTTTGTCGATCCAAACAACTTGAGAATTCAAAGAGCCATTTTAGCCAAGGATATCCGAGGCAGCGCAAAGGGTTGAGTTGTTGCTTTGTTGTTGTCGACCTGAAAACTGGAGGGCTGTTTAATTGTGAGAAAGCATCAGTTCATTCACACCTAGCAACCCACTGCGTCACCGCGAAGAGGCTGCAGCAGCCTGAAAACACCACGCCCACGCGCACAGGGACGGCCCACAGGCGCACCGCGTGGACCAGAGACTGTGGACGAACAGGCGCTGCTCTGCTCTCCTGATTTGACTTTGGCTTTTTCTAGGAGACGATATTGTTTAATCCAACAAACATATTTTTATTCCCAAATCAAATTAGTAACATCGCCCCATCAGTTCAGTTTATGTTCTCTTAAAACTGAACGTATAAAGCGGCTGTAAACACAGCATTCACAGATGTTTTGTCTGGACTGGAGCATGTCTCTTACAGCCTGCTTGCCTTGGCCATTGTTTTGGTCTCACTGTTCACCACCACAACATGCTTTGTTTTTCAGCCGAAACTGTTCAGTTGCCTCGCCGTTGCATCAGTAGCGCAGGGCGCCGCTGATTGGCGGGCTGTGGTGCTGTGCTGCATTCTTATTGGTCCAGACACGCGCGGATTGTAATGTGATTGGCCAGCTGTAGCCGAGGAAAATCAAGCAGTGGGTTTGGTTTTTTGTGTGTGGCACCGCCCGTGCACATGTTTCACGTAAACAAACCGGGCGTAGTGTTGTGGACCATTTTATTTCAGTACTTTCCTAAGATTGTAGTTAAAAGATCATTTACACAAAAGTACCATGCTAACAGTTCAGAACAGGTGATGGAAGACATTATTGAACAGACCTAGATCTGTTTAACATTATCATTAACATTTTTATAAATAAGTTATAAACAAGTTTTGAAAATATTGGATAAAATGTTTTGGCCCTATTTGTTTTTATTTCATAAAGTTGTAAACCAAGTTCCTAGTATCTGATAAACAAAGCAGAAAAGAAATAAATAAATGATTTTATGAATCAAAATGTATTAATTTATTTAATAATTGCCGGTGCAGCTAAATCGTGGGAGATTTTTAGTATCCTACTGCAATAAGGGATTAAACAGCTCACAGTCTATTAACAAAAATATTAATTTCCTATAGTTTTTCCTTTCCTGTTGCTATAGCAATAGCGGACACTGCTCTATTTTAGAATGTTGTCTGGTTCCTGTTGCCATGGGATTTGCATCTCTCCCTCCCTGTGCTTTACCGTCTCTCCATCTTACCTCAGTTCACTCCGCCCGCCCCGGACAGCCTCTCTCCCTCTCTCATTTGCTGAGTTGCCTGTCTGAGACAAGATAATTTACCAAAACAAATAGGCTGGTGGTTACATTTGCTGAATTAGCATGCCGTTAAGGCTCTGATGTCCCTGCACCATTAGCAAAGTAAAATGCAGAGAAACTACATTTTGATAATACAAATCAATAATAATGTAGGCTATATCATTTCAGTCCAATTACTTATGGGGATAAACTAAATTGTTGGTTGAGCTTAATGTTACAATATCATTGATTTGGTGTCTTTGTTGTGCCATTTGATATGACAGTTTTTCAGAATTCTGCATCAATGTCCATCAACATATACAATACATGTGTACAACAGTTGAAGAAAAGCAATCTGATGCAATCACAATAAATGCGTTCGTAATGGAGAGACTGGTTTGGGACAAGGATGCTGGTGAAGTCGGAAGGTCTCTCAGGAAATTGCTGACTGCTCTTTGTCTCTCTTAATTGGCCTGCTGAGGTTTACCTGTTTGCGCATCATGAAATACTATATAACCAAGGAGTGGCTCTTGACAAAGATACCCTGTTTAAAAAACTACCATTTACTTTGTCATGAAGTTTATCAAAATAGCTCTGCTACCGTATCCTACACATGGACTAAAAAGGACTGATCGAGATATAAACTTTTGTTTAAAGTTTTGTTTGGCCTTCAAAGAAAAGAGTGCCTAGTTATACTTTAAATACAAGGAACATTATTCACTGTCCATTTTTACAACAACAGTTTGGACACAGGGGGCTGTCAATCTTGTAATTGAGAGGTAAATGCTCTCTACTCCAAACTTATAGCAGATGTAAAGACTATTCAAACGCTTTCTCATATTGTTGTTTTAGTGACTGAAGTTCATTAGTTATTATCTCAAAATTGTCTTGCTTGCTTTTTCATGATTCCAAAGAAATGCATTTGGTATAAATTCAGTTTAAACCCTACCTTTCCTCCAAGCACCCCTTTCATTCGCTCTACTCTTATTAGGATCCCTGTCCATTCCAGTGTTATTGAGTATGTGCATTGGCAGAGAAGTCAGAAAAGTCAATGCTGCATGCCAAGTGCATGTATGGCACGTTAGTGAGCATTTCACCATCATTTCATCATCATCATCTCCCTCACTATTTATTGTCCTCAACTTTTGCCCCTCTTTGAACACATTCAAATAACACTGATTTCAGTTACAACGTGTGAAAGGAGGCTTTTGCATAATCACAGCTCTTAATCCAGGAAAATGTAATTAGGAAACGTTATAATTATTTGCAAATGTTAAAAATGCACTGACTTTATTTATCATTCAGCAGTGTACTTCCTGCTGCATGTTTGATGTGAAGTTGAAGAGTTGTTGAAGAGTTTTTACACAACCAAACCAGTAAAAGTGTGTCCCTTAAGTACTAGACAACATACTGTAATTGGGCCTTAGTAAAAAGTGCTGCTGCCTAGTCAGTTGTTTTTATCTGAAATGTTGTCCGTGTCTCACTTAAAGTTGACACGGTTGTTGCATTTCAAAGTGCTATGGATAAAGCAGGTCCCACGTGGTTTGTCAGTGTCGTTCTCAGCACTCAGCCTGTGTCATCTGCCTCAAAGTCATTAAACCCCAGAGGCTCCCGTCTGTCACCTCTGAGCTGCTACAAACAATACTGGACCAGATGCTGGATGCAAGAAACTAAAATGGTTATGTAGTTTTTATTCCTTACATTTCTATTTACTGTTCTTCTGTGCAGATTATTCTTTTCAGTTTTGGCTGCTCACTTTGTGATGCATGAGCCAACTAGTGAGAACAAAGAGTGAAAAGGAACGAGGAACAAGGAGTAAAGAGGAAGTTAGGATATACTGTAAGTGTATATTATCACATGGTACATTTGAATTCTGTTTTTGCCCCTGATGAACGCTGAAATGTGTTTGGGCTCGGTGAGGTCTGTTGAGACATGCCCTAAATAATAAAGGTATAAAATTATAAAAAGACCTTCTTTATTTGTAGTTTTTATACAAGAATAACAGTATAATTTCCTGCATATCTTTCCTCTGCAATTTCCCACCATAGGGGTGTGCAGGAATATGAATATATACATTTGGCGATACTGATATATTGATATACCACCACCAAGTGTGGAGTGAATGAATAATACATTCTAAAGCGTTTTGAGTGTCCAAAAAGTGCTATGTAAATAGAACACATTATTATTATTATTATCTAGACTATTTTTGGTATATTTAACAAAATATATAAATATATTTTGCTTGTTTTAGAAAAAGGAAACTTATTTATGTAATACATTTGAAATATTCACAGTTTTGATTATTAAAAGTAGTATATTTCATGTTAGGTTTTTGCAGGTTGTGTTTTAACAAAGAAATACTGTTAAAATATTTTTCTTTCTTCAAAATAGTGATATATTACAGAATATCATGTGCAATATTTAGATTATTGCATGTAAAATGAGCCAGGTATTGTGTATTCTATTGAATCATGAGGAACCCTATGATTCTCAGACCTATTTTGCACTGGTTTTGAGAATATAGAAATAATCACTCTTTGAGAAATATTGTCAATGGGACAGAAAACACATCTAAAGCGGACACTGATTGCAGTCACTGGCACGCTGTAACTACAATATGTTTTCCAAAATTTTGTAATAATGTGAAGATAATGATGGGAAATCAGAATCATATTTGCTCCCAACTCTCATAATAGACTGATCTTTGAAATAATTAAAATAATTATTTGAAATCTCTGTGAAGCGAGAGCAGATTACTTTTGACATAGTTCTCCTTCTGTCCACTCTGTCTTTGAAATAAAGGCTTTATTAGATGAAGTAGATGTTTTGACCTTGTGCTATTTTTTTAAAGAGATATTTGCCTTATTATAAGTTTTTTTTATAGCATAAACTAGAAGACAGTTGGAAAAATAAAACCTAAATTTACACAGAGCAAAGTGAATGAAGTGTTTTTCCAGTGCCTGCGACAGTCAGGCAGTGTTTTGTTGGGTCTCATTATGGGTCAGTGTGCTGGTGCTGTTACACGTATTCTCCCTCTGGATGTTTTTGTGATACAGTTGTTATCACTGCCACGCTCTCAAAAACAAGTTTCTTTTCTTCCCCTTGAATCGCTCATGTATTCTATACCATGTCCAACTTTGACTGTAATTTAACACTTCCTTCAAAGACAGCGACTTGTTCAAAGTGTTAAACATTAAGAAGGAAACATTGATTGGTGTTTTGGATAGGTTTAGCGTGAGCTGCTTTCATCTACTACACAGCTGTCTATCTGTGTGCGTGCATGTTTTATGTTTTTTTCTTCTCTTTTAATCTCTTGAATGAGTCTGAACTCAAATGTGGATATGGAAAATGATTAATTTCACAAGTTAAACCAGCGATGTTTGGGAGTCTTGACAGGTCTTCCTCTCAAATTGCCCCCCGAGAGCAGCAATATCTTTATTACATCAGATTTTCCGACTGGCTTGTTTTGAGACAAGGTTAATATAGCCTATTAATACTGACAAATTCAAGTGCAGTTATTTTAATTTGGAGACTGACTGTCTTATTTGTGCTGTAAATCCTTGGGGAGAGCGGCTGAGAGCGTTAAAGTGAGAGAGGGCAGATATCAGCAGTGGCTCGTTAATATTTCATCTACAATATCACTGTGTGCCACTCACGCCCATCACGGCCATAATGAGCCCACACCAGTCTCTTAAAGAGGTGTTTATTATTCCGACCGCTGTGTTAGAGACGGACCCAGAGCTACTCAATGAAATCCCTCTCAAGGTCAGACTTGTGGAAACGGCGTTAATGCCGTCAATGAGACGGTGGACTCTGGTGGTGCGGCTGAGTTACTTTGAAAGAGGACAACATTTAAGGTTTTTAAAAAGTAACAGGTGTTTGTAGAAATATCACTGAAAAACTTAGCTGAACAATGGGAACATTTTACCAATGATGTTTGAATGTTGTGGATAATAACTCCCAATAACAATTACTTAACAGTAAAACAAGAATAACATTTATAGCAAAACAATGCCTTTAATATTTTAAATGGGTCAATCAAAGACTGGTAAGACATTTGAGTCTTTTTTGGGAAGTTTACAGTTTTAACTTGAGAATTGAAAATGAACAACGATGACTATTTTTGAAAATTGGTTATCTGAACTAAAATTATAATTTTCTTGTAATGTTTTTGAATTAAAATGGTATAATATTTTCCACAATAAAAAATAAATGTATTGATTTAGACTATATTAAATAGGCAATTTAGTTCTGCTTCAATGTAAGATATTAGTTAAATCTAAATATTTTAGTAAAAAATAATTGCATCTTCATTGCATGCGTCTGCTTTGCATTTTCATGCATTTTGTAGATGTAAATGAGCTGTTTATTTTAAAATAAAAGTTACGCTCTTTGCCCAGGAAATGTTTGTGTGATGTCAGATTTCTCCTCGTTGAATCATGCGTGTAAAGTTGCATGTAATTAGAGACATGTTTGTAGCTGCTTTTATTTCTGTCATGTTGTCTCCCTGGTCTGTAATGAGAATGAGCTGCTCATGTGCATTAATGCAGGACAATACAACGTGACGTTAACGAGACCATTAGTAAATCACACCACCTGACTGCTCCTCACAGGCTTTCACACGGAGCACATGAAACAATTTAGTACACATTTAAATTGACTTATTATTATTAATTGCTTCTATTTTTTTCAGTTCATTTGAGGCATTAATTAGGAAACAAACACTTTGTTCACTATAAGCTTCCATGTCATCAGGCAAAAAGCAACGCACCAACGCACAAAGTATGTACTTTATTACATAGTGGTTTACAATACTGTTACTTGGTATAATAAATGTAATACATTTATTTAAACCTTTATAAAAAGTGGCTTATATTATTATTTATAAGGACATGTGTTGCTGCTTTATTTGCCAGGTAAAAAAAATCTTAAATATGAACCATATAAAGTGATTAAAATTAAAAAGTTAATGTAAACTATTTGGCACCGAGTGACATTTTAATAAATAATTTTAGATTTTTAGAATATTATTTCTGCCCACAGTTAAACATAGGCTTTAAGTAAAAATAGTATAAAAATGCATTCTGAATAACATGCCAACAGTCAAAGCAGTAAACAAAATGCTATTAAGTAAAGTAAAAATGTTAGTTCTCTTGTTTTTCCTGTAAAGTGAGTTTAGCACAAGCTGTTTCTGGACTATTGACAGGTCACACTGAAGGGACATACACTTATACATTATTCAGAGCATCTTTGTCTCAGCTAAGCCCTCATTTGCTACAGAGCATCAGGCGTTTTGTGTGAGCCTCAGATGTCCATCCTTGAGTTGGTTTCACCTTGAGCTCCTCTGGCGCTGCAGCGGCCCGTTCATCTTCATCGCAGGTGTCTGGCTCAAACCCTCTCTTGCGCTCAGCTCATAAACTGTGTGTAGCCCTCTGCGCCTGTTACTATGACATCCATCCAGATGCGCATGGCCTCGGGGGACGGGGCCACCATGTAGTAGAGCCGGTCGTGGGTCTTCACACAGAAGGTCAAACATGGGTTTGGGCTCTGGAGAGAAACACAGGCCTTTAGTCGAGACGAGAGCGGCACCTGTTGCTTCCTTTGTTCACACAGATGGAATTGTCCACAGCAACAAAACATATAGTCGATAAAGACACAAGGTCACATGGGACTGTCACATTCAGCAGTTTTGGAAGACAAATACATTTACGGCTTTTCTACTCACAAACTACCATTGTCACTACATGGCAAGTTGTGGTATATAACTTTTTTTGCAAATGTTATCTTTTAACACTAATTCATTTGAGCATGCTTTATGTACAACTCAGATAATCTAAAGGTAAAACAGTACATTATTTATTATATTACTTTTCTATATGTTTTATATTTCAAGAAAGTCGTACAGTTTGTTATTAGAAAAAGTATAGCAGCTCTTATCAATGACTGAATCCTAATAGAAACAATTTTGTATTTTCTCAATTCTAAAAAGTAGCTGAATTTTTTTTACATTTTTGCAGATAACAAGAGCTACATCTATGCTTTATTTGTACATATTATTCTGACTGGAAAAGTAACTCCGGCCCTCTACGTCGCTGTTAACTTTAAGGGATAAAAGAGCGCTGGTTACCTTGTAGGCGCTGCGCAGGTGATCATAGTAAACCTCCTCAATAGCCTGGAAGTAAATGAGTCCTTTCAGCTTGGTCTCGTGCTTGTCTGCAGAAAAGAAGAGTAAAAAAATAAATTAAGATACAAAATATTACGTCTTCTACTGATGCAAGACCCTGCCATTACAAGAAGAGAACATGAAAACGGGCCGGCGATTCAAAACGCACATCACACATGAATCTAAAATAAAGATTTAAGATAGTAAAATCAAAAAATTATATATATATATATATTTTTTCATTTTAATGTACATATTTATTTACATACCACTCTTATATGCCATGTGAGAAATTGCACTAACAAAACTTGAAAGAAGCATAGAGAAATATTGCTGTTTTTGTCCAATCTTGTCAATTTAAGGAATTCTCTTTTGTTATTTTCAAGAAATTGTGGCAGTAAAATGTCTTCCACTGGACTGGACTGTTTTTTTTAATACGTGTTCCTTTGTGGAGTAACTGTCCTCCAGAAAATTCAGGACCAATTTGAATCCAGATGTTGAACAAAGGAGAAATGATCCCCTCCAGCTCATTGTAAGCCATGAATATGTATGTGTATAGGTATGAGCCGCCAGTATCAGGTTAATTACAACTGAATGCCTATTTGAAGCGACGCCCCAAGTCTCAAACATCTTATTAATCTGACTTGTTTTCCTCAGTTGCAGTTGCTTGTGTGTTTTAGCCTTTTCTCCCACGAGCCATGTTCTTTCCTTGAGATCTTAAGACATTAGACAAAAGGGAAATGTACTTCTTTAGGTGGAAACCAGGTCAAAGTTTGCATCTGGTCCTTTGATTACATTGATCAAATATCTTGGAGCAGGTTGAAATCACCGTGTTGTGAAGAGTTTTGTAGCTGTTTTTGTTGGAAGGCTTTGAGGGAAAAATATTATAGGGCAGTGGTTTTTAAACTTTTCTCACCAAGTACCATTTGCAGTAATCTGTATTATTTTAATGAATTACAGTTAGCTGAAATCAGAACAATTTTGCGTCCAACCCAAACAATGGGAAGTTATATTTAAGTTTTTTTTCTAATTCAAAGTATATTTTAATATTGTAGATGTATGGTAAGACTTAAGACTTAAGATTTTTAAACAGTTAAATATTTATATTTTTGTGTGTGAAGTGAGAAAAATTACTATCTTGATATTTTTTTGAGAATCCTAATAACAATATTCAGGCGAATATGTCACACAATACAATGAAGTGTAAAGAAAAACGTATTAGTTGAGGTTTAATTATC
This sequence comes from Rhinogobius similis, assembly GCA_019453435.1. NCBI lineage: Eukaryota > Metazoa > Chordata > Actinopteri > Gobiiformes > Gobiidae > Rhinogobius > Rhinogobius similis. The sequence goes on along the minus strand of CM033637.1, from coordinate 26,817,317 downwards.
ACAGAAATGGAAAGTGAAATGGGCATGAAATGAATAACGAAAGTGCAGAAATATCACCATATATCCTTTTTTTTTTAATCTGATCTTTTTGTAGCTTTTTTTTTTTTTAAATGCCCACCCCTATTTGGCAGCATATTTTTATTTTTCTGCTGCAATCCTGAAATTTCACCATTGTGGAACAAATAAAGTTTTTTCTTATTTTATCTTATTAAAAAATCTAAACCAAAACTGAAGACACAAATTCCCTGATTAAAATATCAGACAGCAAAAACGAATGCATGTTTAAGAAATCCTCCACCAAGTCCTTAGACCAGGACTAAAACAAACCTAAACTTGGACTATCTTTCGGGCCTTAACCAGATGAGACCTAGATTTTAATCAGAACATAATAAATCTTTTCATCTTCTACAAACCAAACAAATTCACTCTTTTTTTAAAACCAAGTCCGACTTTTCTCTGTCCCTCCTTTCCTTAAGTCAAATCTGCTTAGTAATGAGTTAAATGTTTTTGAAATGTGAGTTTCGTTTTATTAGTCACGAACAAGCCAGAAGCTAGCCTCCTCCCCGAGAAAAACACTTTTAGAGAAAGACTTGCATCTTGTTTCATCACCATCATCATCACCATCATCATCGTCAAGAGCGAGGGGGTGAAGAGGCTAGTCAAGTCAATGAAGCCATTCGCGAGTGGTAATAAAATTGATATTTCATTATCAAAGGTTATCTTATCAATCTGACTGTAACCAACTGTCTCAGCGCATACCCAAAACATGAAGTGGACTTGTTGACAATTGTTGCACGGTGGGAATTACATAACGGCGAACAAACAAACACGCAGAGGTAACTGACAGTTGAGTTGCGAAGTGCTAAAACTGGAAGAAGAATTGCTCAACTCGATTAACGGCTGGATTTAAATTATTAAATAAAACTGTTTGGGGAGAGCCTTTTGCTGTGTTTCTGTCTTGTTATCAAAACTCTTTGAGACGCCATTGAGTTTTCTTTTTTTTTTGTTTTTAGTTTTCAAAGGCTTTATGGATGGAGGCAAAAAGAGCCCACAGGTGACACTTGGCTTAACTTCAAACTACACGGTGCTTTAGCGATCTATTGACGCTGTGTCGGGTTTGTGCTTCAGGCCTTTCAGTTTCAATTACAGTAAAAGTGTAACAATGCACATAATAACCTGCAAGCAGCGTCCTTCCTCTTGCACAGTTGTCAGAATAAAACCTTAAACACACTAATGGCTGCCGCTCCTCACCCGCGTAGTAGCAGAAGTTCCTCTTGATGCGGTCAAAGACAAACCAGCGTTTCTTCCACGATTTGATTTTGCCACCCATTTTGACCAGGTGACCTTTGCACATTTTCTCCGTGAGGATGACGAAGGGGCAGGTGTCGATGTTGTGTCCGGACGATTCCACGTGTGCGCGCAGGTCAAACTCTTCCTTCAGGTTTGGTAGATAACGTGTCATGGGACGGGCCTGTGGGAGAATAACAAGGAAAAATAAATCTAGTAATATTATTCCCATCGCCACACATTTAGGCAACATCTGTTCAAACCATCAACCTTCCAGACAGTGGCTGATAGGGATGTCACAATATAACATTTTAGTGTTACGATTAGTGTGAGAAAAAGCAACACGTCATTCACGATTATTCACGATTACTGAGACCAAACCACAGTGATTTCTTCATTTTCTTTCTTCATTCCCATTGTCTGACATGTTACTATTACTCAAGTTTAGGACCAGCGTCACAAAATTGAACTTTCTGAATGCCACAATAAAGTTTATGTGACAAAAACAGCCAGATAAAGAAGTACTTTACAATGAGATGTTTTTTTTGGACAATAGATTGAATGAAATAATTTGCTTCTAAATTTGTCACAATGATGATATTTTTGTTCTTATTGTGATCTGAATAATGACAATTATAGATTAAACTAATATTCTTCACATCCCTACTGTCCCCATGTCTCTATCAAGTGAGCTATTGGCAAAACCTTTTTCCAATGAATAAAAAAAAGAAAGATAATTGACTTGCCCTGTGGCCTTAATCTAAACCTTTTCTTCTATGATGGGGTATATTTAATTATTTAAAGGTTTTTGTAAACAGCATTGGAAAGTGACTAAATGCATGTATCAAAAATACGTATTCAGAATACTAATTTTGAGAAACTGTACTCCGGTAGTTACGCTTTCTTTTAAAGATATTCAGAATACAGTTACTTTCCTAAAATCAGATTAATACATTGTGGTATGTGATCATGAAATTTAGGCTTTGAACTGCACTGAATTTGTGAGAAAAATAGAAATCGCAGCTCTTATAGAAATTAAGCACTGTATTTTTTGTGGATTCTTGTCCTTCTCTAATTTGTAATAAAGGGTCTTCTTTTAAATAGATGTAAAACAAATTGTGAAACAAAAACAAACTCTGTTTTAATTTGTATGTCATGTTTTCACAGTACTACATAATGCAATTCAAAGTGAAAGTATTCCAAGAATTCAAAATACAGTTACTCTTATAAGACAACATAACGGAAAACGTTATAAAAAATTGTAATGCTGAATACTGAATTGTAATTCTAAACTAAATATATTTTCAAAGTATCTCCACAAGACAAAGAAAAATAGTTTGCTTACAAATGTACGTGCTAATTATGTATATTAAAGACGTATCTTTCTTTGTTTAAGCTCACCATAGTGGGCAAGTGTAGTGATTTGTTCAAAGTAAATGCTTTATCCTGTAATTAAGTCAATTCCATGTGGTTGTTTATAAAAGATTTGCAAACAGTTGTTTTCTCAAAACAATTAAAAGCACTCAGATGAGATTAAGGCTGTAATGATGTGTACAATACCCCCTTTACTATGGATGCATATGATCTGAATACCTTTGATGTGTCTCCTCTCGCTGCTCCACTGACCTGAGAGAAGTGCTTCTCTCTCATCTTCACCTCCTCCTCCACCAGCCTCCTCCTGTGGGCCGCCTCGTCCTGCAGCCTCCTCTCCGCCTCCTCCCGCCTCCTGCGCTCTTCCTCCAGGATCTGCCTCCGCGCCTGCACCTCCCTCTCCTGGGACCAGCCGCGCCGAAAGAAAAGGCACACCACATAACAAGGAGCAAAGGCGGAATATGTTAATGGTGGGCAAATATTGCAATACAAAGTAAACGACTGTCAGAGGAGGCACAGGAGACTTCGAGTCCCAATCCAGGGTTTTGTAAAATATATCCCCATGGTCCGTACAGAGACGTGTGAGCTTTGCTGATGAAAATGATCCTTTGCAGCTTTCAGACATTTATTTTCAGACATGTCGACTTAAAAGACTGGCTGTGATTCAGTATGATTTAATACCTGCCAGCTTTGGTTCCACTTGTAGAAATAATACAACTCAATAAAAGTTTTAGAAGTAAACATGAAGCTTTAGTATAATACTAAGTGAACTGACACATTTATTTATTGTTTTCTTTTCACAATAAGCTGTATATTTAAGTTGATTATTTCTTAACTTAATCCTTATTTAAGATGAATAATAAATAATAATTACATTATCTATTCTGGCCCTACAATCACAAGCTAGGATGGGCTTCGGTCTCCCCCAACAGGTTGCACGAGAATGAAATGAAAAATTTTGTGTGAAATATTTATCATCCCAATTTTTTTTCAACAATATAAATTCTAGGGAAGTGTCTAAACATTATATCAAATGGTAAAAATACATTTGTTTACCAAAAGTTATTAAAGTACTTTTTGTTTCCAGACTCACTCTGTTCTCCATCAGACGGGCCTTCTCCTGCTGCGCCTCTTTGAGCATCCTCTCCATCTCCTCGATCCGCTGGGCCTCGAGAGCGCTGCCACAAAAGCACACAAAGAGAGCAACTTGTGACCATTTCAACACTCACAAACAAAAATCACTGAGCACAACAAGAGTTTTCCCCCTGAACACCGGTGGACGCACACCCACACACACACACACACACACACTCACACACACACACTTTTTGGAGGTCTAACTTCACAGATGGGACACTTAAAAAGGGTTGGCATGGTAACAGCTAGTGTACCCTCCTCATGTGAGCATCCATAAAACCAAACATGTTGTCAGAGGAACAAAGCGGTGACCCTTCTCCAGGGAAACGGGGCAGACTTAAGTGTTCCCATGGAAACAGAGCCAATTGCTCATTTCCAGTCTCTCACCTTTCCGGGGAACAGGCAGAGTTTCCAGCAGACACACTGGTCTCCAGACTGTCTGAGCTCTCCAGACTCAGGGTGTCAAACGCCTGGCTGCCAACAGGGGGCGCCTGGTGGTGCAGAATGGAGTGATGGACTATAGAAGAGGGATCTAGACAAGAGAGAAACATGTTATTTAAACTTACACAGACTCACAGTGCCCTCTTCTGATACAGATAAGATTGTGCATTCTTTCTGCAAAAGCAAAACTTCATTCACTAGTCACTAGTATCGATCTAATATTGGAAAAAGGCCAATATTTGGCTCCAACATTTTCTATGCAGTGCTCCAGTCAGTCCAGTCATGTGTCATTCTTTGTCCTCAGTATATCAGATTTTATTTTTTGAACACTCGAGTCAAAATTGAAACCGAAGAGACATCAGACAACAAACATAGATATGGCTGTATATTTACACAAGAGACACATGCAACAGATGATTTTATATCCCAGATAAATACACTTTTACAATAACTGAACATAAATGTGTGGTATTGGTATTGGCAAATATTGCTTATTATCGGCTACAACAGTAAAACATATATCAAATATCAGTATTGGCTTAAAAAAATCATATCAGACCATCCTTAGTTGTAAACACCTAGTACCTTTGCTCTGAAGAGCCAAATATTTCCTGGACTCTGTGTCTAAGGAGTTTGGAAGGTCTTTCAAAACCAACTGGAAATCCTACAAAATAAGTAGAAAATGTACTTTAGATACATAATATAAATTAAAGTGTAAAAATATGTTTTCCACCTTGGTCATTTTTTCATGTGAAGTTCCACCATTGCTTTGAGAACTCGATGTGACTTGTGCAACCTCATCTTCGGATTTAGATTTTAACAACTGTAAATAAAAGGCTCAGAGAATTCAGTCTTGCAAAAAATATACTTTGATCCATTGTACTATTAAATAAAACAAACCATCTTCTTGAGCGGTTTTGAGAGCTCAAGCTACAGAATTTGTCCACTAGAGGGCACACTAGTCTCACTTAAACCTGGCCATAGACAGTGAACATCTCCACTGCTGTGTGGAGTTTTTGTCCTCAGAAGGAACAGGTGAGGTTTACCTGTGCATGTCTGCGTGCAGAGAAAGACTTGGCAGGCAACGGGGGCGGACAGGACTGGGGCTCTCCAGCTGCCATGATGTCCTGGTACCAGCGCTCGAGGTTAATAGGCGGCAGTTCAGGCTGACTCTACAGTGACAAGAAGCATTCAGCCATACACAGCAGTGAAGCATCGGAAACAGCCATTTATCATCACAGTGCTTCATGTCAGAGGGAAATACAATCTTTAAACAAACCTGGACAGACAGAAAGGAGGATGGAGCAGGTTTGTTTGTGTGACAGGTGAAAGTAGATTCAGAGGAGGCGAGCTGGAATGATGCAAGAGAAGTGGAGGGAAAGTGATCGAGTCTCTGCAGCCCAAAGATTTGACTTAGCTGACTGACAGTGATGTACTCCTGTGATGTGAGCAGCCAATAAACAAAGAGCACAGAAAAGAAAAGTAGAGAAGTTATCAACAAGAAGTGAGTTATTACTTACACCAGTGAACTAAAGTTTGTACCTCACTGGGCATAGTGATAGAGAAGCAGTGCAGAGTGGCAGGAGAGGAAGGAGCTTGCATGGAGGCACTCCCATACATCTTAAAGACATCAGAAAGTCTGAGGTACTCCTGTTTGTGGCCAAAAATAGACATTACAACTCCCGAAGTTGGTATAGTAGATACACAGGTAGTGATGGGAAGTGCATATTGAAAATGTATTTTGATGCAGAATACATGCATTAAAATGTATTTTGTAACATATTCATACATGTTCCAATCAAAGGACTGTATTCTAAATAAACTGAATTCTTTCACATTCAGTTACATTTTATTATAGCTATTGTTGTCATGAAATAAAAATGTTGTGTTATGATTATTGTGAGAAAAAGTATCACAATATAACGATTATTGACACCAAACAAAAGTGAAGTATTTAATTTTTTTCATACTAATACGTTACTGTTCCAATCGTATGTGACCAGCTTTATGAAACCAAACATTCTGAATGCAAAAGAAATTATGAACGGCATTAAAAGCACATTACATTAAATTTACTTTTTTGGAGAACAGATTGAATTGCAATGACTTAATTTTGCTTACAAAATTATTATGATTATTATATTTTAGTCCTTATTATATTGTGATCTGAATAATCATCAATTAACCTAATAATCTTGACATCTAATTATAATGTAAAAATGAGATTTACTGTACGATTAAAATAGATTTATGTGTGATGCTTTGTTGTTTGTATATGTTTTTTGTAAAAATCGCACATGCAAATTAACTTTTCAAACAGTTTGAACCCTAAATTGCATGATCAAATACCGCAATGTATATTTTCTTTTTTGTAAAGTAAGTGCATTCTGAATACTACCAAATGAAAGAGTAACTGTACTGGAATAAAGTTATTCTAATTTAGTATTCGGATGTATTTAGGTACTTCCCAACACTGTACACAGATTAACACATGCTACTATAAAACTTATTGTTAGTTTATAATAGAAATAGATGTTTGAGATGCAACCTATTATGAGACACACTGCAGGATACATAATTTTAGTCAGCAAAACAGAAACCCATAGTCTTTGCTACATTTACCTCTTGAAGCCTAACGGGGAAAGGATCAGTACAGAGCTCAGGAGAGGGGTTACAGGAGGACAAGGAGGAAGAGGAGGGACATGAGCTACAAGAAGCACCCTCCAACAAAACAAGATCTGACTCGCTGATGTGAAGAACGTCCTGTTTAAAAAGGTTTATCCAAGTTAAAAAGATTTTAAAAAGGCTATATTGTCACTACTTTACTCACTTCTTTGATGTTGCTGTTGGGTGTTGGAAAGTTCTTCCCTGTTAATGTCTGATAATTCCTTTCCAAAGCACACAGCCGGTCCTGCTCCTAAAAAACCCAGAGGCATCACATTATCATTACGAACACACCAACATTAATTAAATCACAGTGGCATATACTGTCTAAATAACCTTTTTCAGCAGATGTAGGTTCACAGTTCGTTCTCTCACAATCCTCTCACATTCTTGAACTGCCTGGAGTCCCAACTGTTTCACTTGAGCTTCGAGTGCTGCTACTTTCTCCTGAAAAAGCCCAGCATCATTAGCTTGTTATGACAGACATCCTCCAGTGTGCTCATTTATGTTAGACTGACCTTCCTCTGGGCCATGCTGCAGTGATGGTCGGCCTGCTCTTGTAGGAGTTGCGAGCTCTGAGACTCTTTCCTCTCGTCTAGACTGCTCTCCTGCTCGAGCTGACAGAACTCCAGCTCCTCAAACTGTTTGGTCCCACAGTCCAGTGCCTCTGCCTTCTGCCCCACACACAGTAATGTTAGTCAATGAATTAAGATACCGACGGGTGCTCTACACAACACACCACAAACACACAATTTGTTTAAAGCTGAACAGTGAAAAGCATGCATGGTCAGACTTAGGTTAATAGTGTTATGTGTCTCAATTAGGAAGTGGTTTAATACTTGACAGAGCAACCTTGGTCTACATCATTTGTGGAGACATGCTAAATACATTACCTCACAGGTTACCACTTAAAACTCATCTCCACAGTTAATACACAAGCTTTTGTTTCAGCTGTGAAGATTTTAGAGAGAGTAATCTATAGCCATACTTTGACACTACATTACTACTATTTTATAACTCACTGTTGCCAGCCAGTGGGCTGTGTGAGAACACTGACCCTGCTGAGCTGCTCCTGAATCTGCCCCTTTAGAGGCAACGGGCACTTATCAAACTGCCTCTTCAGCTCATTGTACTCATTCCTCTGCTTTTCCAGGGCCTTCCGCGCGGCCGACACTTTAGCCCTCCCCTAAAAACAGAAACACACACCGGTCCGCATTCAACACACAACAAGGCAGGGGAACAAAAAATAAATAAACAAATGAGAAGCCATGCCTTAGACAGTTATGAAAAGGGACTAAAGTATGTTTAATAAAGTTAGTTGGGGGCTAATATGTAACACGAAGTCTGACAAGGGCTGGTTTAAAAGCTACCATAATTAACTAATTATTAGTTATTTTAGACAAACATGCAAAATGTACATAATTGCAGTGAACAAACAAGGCTGTGTTCTTAGAGTTCTAAGAGGAAATGTACTAAATAAGCATGAATAATAAAAAGGCCTGAAGCATTTGCATATTCTATAAAACATAACAATAAAAGAGTACCGGTATGTGAGTCTCGTTGTACAATGTTCATGCATTCACCCTCAGACACAAATAGCCTGAGGGTATTTTCTGTACAACAATGTTTTCTCAGGGAGCCATACCTTGTCCTTCTCTTTCTGGGTGGTCTTGTCCAGCTGACTGAGTTTGAGCTGCAGCTGAGCGATGACTTTGTGTTCAGCCTCCACCTGCTCCTGCTCAGCCTGCCGCTCGGCCTGGAGCAGGGCCTGCTCCATCTCCACCTGTGCATAAACATACATCTGTGAGCTATCACAATCAAACAAACACTGGAATAGTTCTGTTGTACATGAGAGCTGACCTCATGTTTGGTCTCTGTTAGCTGCTGCTCTAGTTCACTAACTTTCTGCTTCAGTTCATCTACTCGTGCTAATATCCTGCTCCTCTCATTCTCCAGGTACTTCTTTTCTTGACCAGCCAAAAGCTCTGCACACTGTGGGGGCACAGAGGATGTTTTGGATAACAATACTCACAAATCCTTTAACATGACTGTGTGTGAAGTGTTACCTCCTGGTGTGTGCTCTCGGTGCTGCTGGACTCCTCTCTCTGGCTCTCATCCACATCTTCATGTGGGATCCTCCCTGCTGTGCCCCCCATCAGCCCCGTCCTGACCATGGTGTCCAGGTCCAGAGCGCTGTCCTCCTGGTTGTACTCAGCACACAGATTTAGGATGGCATCCAGTCTCTGCCGCTCCTAGACATATTTGTTATAGATCTTTCATGCCGCACATGAGCTATGGCTGTCCTTGTGTGACATTGGGCCGTTTAGGCAGCTGTCCCACAGAGACGGACATTGACAAGTGAAACCTGAGATTGTAGAAGCCAAAGTTCATGTCATCTGTTCAGGTTCATTTAAATGGTTGATGAAAACGTTGTATTAGAGAGCAAAGAATAAAATACTCAACTAAAACTCAATTACACACAAAAAAATATCAGCCATTTACACTTCAAAATCTCATAAGAAAAACAATTATTTCAGATGATATGATGGCCCTTTATTGCTTTTTTTAATGTATTGGTTTGTTTGTTTGTCATGGATTTAGATAATATAACTCGAATAAAGTAGTTTATTTGGGTTATATGAATTGAACTAAATCAATTTCTCACTTGTGAAACCATCAAAACTGACCATCAAAAGTCAAGACTGCCTTTAACAATTAAAAACATAAAAACATTTTTGCTATATTGTTTAGTTTAAAGCATCAACATTTGACATAACACGTGGTCAATTGTCATAAAATGTGACATATGTAGCATTGTTGGCTTTCATTTCACTGAGGATATCCTGTGTTTTTCCATTTCATCTGAGAAGAAAGCATTAGTAATACATATTGCTATTTAAAGATTACTCCGCTGTCTGTATGCTAGTGGTCTGCTACTTCTTTGTCAACAAAAACAAAACAGTACTATTTTATTGTGACAGACAGAAGGCAAAGAACAAAAACTTTGTAACTAATCTAGTATGGACAGACTGCACATACCCGTGACAGCATGAACCTTACTGTCACTGATTCTCCTGTATTTACCAGAAACCTTTTGGCTCCTAAAATAGTTTGTTGGTGCCTGGGAATAGTCCCGCCCCTTCCCTGCAGTGCATTCAGCTGTTTTGAGGGTTAAGAGCGGTTGGAGGTGTGAGCTGGAACTGGACACATAATCTTTCAATTAAAGTATAATAAAACATTAAAGTAAAGGTTTTTGTGGTTGAACCCGCTGCACTGTGAAAGTCGTAAGTACAGGCTGTTTTTTGGTAAATATAGTGTTGGATCAGAGCCAGTATGTCCCTGTGCTGTGGAGCTTAAGACGTGCTGAAGAATGTTCACCCTGTGTCAGTCAGGCCACAGAGGCTATGATGCCAGTAATGCTCTGGGGAGATGAGCTGTGGCTCTGCGCCAACACCGTCAGACAAGATATCTCAATGCAGACATGTTGTCTGCCCTGCCACCACTGCATCTGCTTCATAAGTAAAACTGTGTTCATTCTTTTTTCTATGTTCATGTGTTCTGTACTCACCAGTTTCTCCATCTCCTGCTCGCGCAGTCGTTCCTCTCTCTGGTGGCGGTGGTACTCCATGAGCTCCTCCTCATTGTCACTGATCTCAGAGATACTGTTCTTACGTTCTCTTGTACATGGTTTTGTAAAAGTAGATTCCTTATTGCAGTTTAACTTAATGGCAGAGGGTTTCCTTTGGTTTTGAGGGCTAGCTAGAGGAGAAGATGTGGCAGAGTTTTGCCTCAGATTCCTGGTCCCGGTCTCCTTGTCCTGCCCTGGAACAAGTGACTGACTCTGTCCAAACAAGGTCCTCATGGCTTCTACCTTTGAAGAAGTTGTGAGTTTGCGTTGGCCCTGTGGACTCCCAACTGTTGGTGTAGTTGAGAGAGGTGAAGCAGTCCCTCTTCTGGAGGTGTGGGGGCTGATGGGGGGGCGGCCTGTGGATGGGGAGGGCTCTGGGGACTTCAGTCTATGCTGAAGGGGGTCAGTGTGATTGGGGCTCTTCTGAAGAGTCTGTGTTTGGGGGCAGGTCGCAGCTGAAGGGGACAGATTGACAGAAGGTGATCTTTGTGTCATGTTATCTAGGATTTGGACAGATCTATTGTTTGGTGTAGGACTTGGTGAAACTTCTTCCCTTGTGTTCCTGAGAAGCTTTGGGCTGTTCTGCGGCCTCTGCACACCAGTATTTAAGAGGAAGGCTCGTGGATGAGGGACAGGCGGCTGGTGTAAAGTGGGCATGCGAGGAGGCACTGGTGGGGTCTTGTTCCCTTCATTCTGACACAAAAAGCTGCCAACATTTTCATAGATGGACTCTTCTGTTGTATCACTTTTTCCATTCAGCAATGCAACATTAGAGCTTTGAGCACTTTGTTTGGCTGTTTTATCCAGCTGAGATAGAGAGTCTGGAAAGGTTTTTGATAAATTATTTATTTTGAAGTTGTTGGTTTTGAAACTTTGGTGGTTTCCATTAGTGACTCTGTGCGGCTCTGTAGAAATAGTAGCAAAACAAAACAAGACCACTTGAGCATTCCTGTGAAATAAATAACTGGCATGCTTTGCAAGACAGTTATAACAACAAACAAACAACAACCTGCTGAACCACCAGTGCTGAGTGTCCAGCTCAAAGAACTTGTCTGCCAGAAATAACAATAAAATAAACCTTGTTATCCTTATTAAAGCCAAACCTATTCAACACATTCTAAAATGTCTAATCTGACTTTTAAGTGTGCCTGGCACATGCAATAATATATTATTAAAGATAATCCACACTATTGACATCTGAATGATGGCACTATTTAACCTGAGTTGAGTTGTCAAACACAAGTGGGCTGAGGAGGACTACACATGCACATAAAATGCACATATATAAAGCACAGTGGTTGGAATGATTCGCTCCTCAGTTGTGTTGTAATCCCACAGGGATCTGGAACAGCTAAATATAAAGGCATCACCCTGCACTGTACCTCATTGAGAGCAGATGAAATCAGGGCCTGGGCAGGAAAGAGTGGGCCATACACACAAGGCTGGGTGTGGTGCCATATTATACTATACAACCCACACTGCACAGGCCAACCCGTTAAGGTCAGAGGAAAATGGATTTTAAATACCATCTCAACAACACAAGGCCGCGGGAGCCACTTAGCTACAAAATAATACTCTGTAAAAATCTCCTTAACAATGAGGTCACACAAAGTGAAAAGTGGATTAGTGGGCCAGAGATAATTAGTTTAGAGCAAGCTATTTTGGCACCCTTTAGAGAAATGCCATACACTGTCATCAATCTATGAGAAAAATGACAGAATTGTACAGTTTTGAAATAAACACATGTTGTAGCTTGTTGTAGTTTATACACATCATTCTAAACTACTTTATTCAGGTTTACTTGTCCAGTGAAACATTGAGTATATTTTAAAAGCTTGGGTAAATATTTACCTGCGGTATTAGCCTTGGTCATGGTCAACACTTGGCTCCCTGGCAGCATGCTCTTCATCCTCAAAGCCTCCTCGGGATGGTTGAAACGGAAAAAAGCTGACTGACCGAAACACAGCATGCACCCTGTTGAGGTGAGAAAAGCATCAACATTAATAATACAAGGCAACAGATTTATGTCAAAAGAAACTCACCGTAGTACCTTAATATAAGTAAAATACTGATACTACTGTCTGCTAATATCACTACTGTAATAACAATCTTACCATCCAACTTACAGTCAAATATCCAAATATGTCTCTCATCATCAACATCAAAAGTGAATGAAAAACAACTCCTCCTGGTTCTATATGATGAGTATAAAATAAAGGCGTCTCAAAGCATTCATATCCCGGAGCAGCTGCCAGCACAGTGGCCTCCTCTGATCGCTCAGATTCAAATGACAGTCCCGAGGAGCGGCTGGCCCGGGTCCCACGGAGAGGGGTCTGAGGGGGGCGGTGCCTCCAAAAAACACGTCAGGAATCTCATGCTGTTTGTGCATTCTTATTAACAGTTTTACACATTAATAATTATGATCAATTTCAATTAAATAAGTACAATGCATTATATTATTTAAAGATTTTGCACATTGTATGGTAAGATTGGTAAAGGGTGGAGAAGCGTCCAATGTTTTTGTAGTTTGTTTCCCTAATAAGGAGGGTCTAATGCTCTGGGACAGTTATCCATTTCTTTATTTCCTGGGATTGTTGGTTAATCTGCTTCTCTTTTATTGATGACAATGACTATTGTTTGAAAAGAAAAAAGGCAATTTTGAGAAGCCCTGTGAGGAAACTGCTACTGTGATTTTGGGCTCTACAGAAATGACTTGAATCGAATTGAATTGTATTAAAATTACAGTTCTCTCAAAGGCTTTAATCACATGGGATTATTAGAACAAAACGTTGCTATTAGCAGCATATGGTACTATCTTTTACAATAAACAGCAATTTGGTCTTTTCAATATATGCATGCAGTGAATTAACTAATTACACATCTTTAGAATACTGAAACAAATAATTAAATATGTCATTCAAAATAACCTTATTATTCCAATCGTTAGGTACTACAACAACTATTACTACTACTACTACCAGTGGCGGACCTGGGAATTTTGGGGCCCAAGGCAAAAATGAAGTCCAGGCTCCTCGTCATTAATTGTGATTTTCTGTAACTTTTTTGTTTTGTCTCTTGAATTGTTCTTGGAGGAAGGTTTTGGGTTTTGTTGTTTTTTTGTTTGTGTGTTGTTGTTGTTGTTGTTGTTGTTGTTGTTGTTGTTGTTGTTGTTGTTGTAATGTGTGGCTGGACAGATGCGTACACTGAAAAGTGAAAAGGTGAAAAGTGAAGTGTTGGAAAATTCAAGAATATTTGAGAAATGCAACCATTTTCCTTTTGCTGGTCCACTTTAACACATATTCAGCTGATTTAAAGACATGAAATTCATTTGTAATTTTATGATGTTATTTACTTTTTAGCTTTTTTTAATACAGACTATTTTGTCTTTTTCTTGTTTAAAAGTTCACTGCACTTTACTGTGGTATTGAGGGAAAAGCAACTGTTTCAGAGCCTTGTGTCTGTGATGATCAGGAAGGGCAGCTTATTGGGGGCCCCTTCAAGTTGGAGGCCCAAGGCAGTTGTGGCCTGTTGCCTTATGGTAAGTCTGTCCCTGATTACTACCACAACAACTATTACTACTACTACAACAACAACAACTACAACTACAACTGCTCCACAACTACTACGACTACTACTACTACTACTACATTGTTACAACTGCTGTCTGACTTTTAAACCTTCGTTTTATCCCTTTTACTCAGAATAATAAATGTTTCCCTGATTGTATGTAATTGTAAGACTTTTCTGTTTTTTCCGCAACAGGCATGATCTGCAGATGGAAAAATCAGCCCCAAAGAGTACAATTTGCCAGTACCTTGCGTGAGGCGGTAGGGGTTGGTGACGCGGAGGCCATCCACAGAGCACTGGTGTCCACATGGGTACAACGTGATGGTTCCTTCCTGGTTCTCGATGTAGCAGTGCTGAGGTGTGATCCCGGGACCCTGCAAATGGATATCTGTGACCCCGCAGCCCAACGTGGTTCTGCCTGGAACAACATGAAAACATTTTGTGTTACTGGAGACGCGCCTGGTCCCGTGAATACTTTAGGGGAGTATTTTAGGCTGAAGTTCAAAGCGACTTCAGATGAGTGTTCAGCCCGCAGGGTCAAGGCCAGCGGTAAGTGGGAAGTGTTTAACCTAAGCAACAGGTGCTGTAATAGCAAAGATGCCGAGTCATGATATAATAAACGCATTATTAATTATACAAGCGGAATGCACGTTCTGATATTTTTCTAGATAACTTGTGAGCAGAACATTTTGTGTAATGATTGCATACACAGAACATATTCATATGACAGGTTTTCGTAATATAAAAAAAAAAACACAACATGGAAATCCGCCATGTTTGTTGTTGCTTAACCAGAGAAAAACATTAGCCAAAACAATGTAAAAAAAAAAAAAAATCTATCAATCGATCAAATCGATGGAAGAAACTGATAAATTGCAAGGTCACTTATGGTAAACACATATATCAATATATAGTGTTAGAATACTTTTGATTAATGCTAACTTTAGTATTTAGCATCTTAAAATCTCCGTTGATTTAGCATTGGGCTAACTGAAAAAGCTGATATGTGTGATGTCAGGATCCCGAGCTCAGTTATGACCATAGACATAAAACGATGACCTATGGTAAATATTTCGCATAGATTTACACGTGTGAAGTTGCAGTTTGTGAAGAATTTTTGAAAAATAAAAGTTTAAAATTACAGGAAGTAATGCTGAGTGACCTATGTCATCAAAAAGCGACATACCATTGTAAATCCAGAGACAATTTACACCAGTTAAACGTATAAT
This sequence comes from Rhinogobius similis, assembly GCA_019453435.1. Classification (NCBI taxonomy): domain Eukaryota; kingdom Metazoa; phylum Chordata; class Actinopteri; order Gobiiformes; family Gobiidae; genus Rhinogobius; species Rhinogobius similis. The sequence goes on along the minus strand of CM033637.1, from coordinate 26,801,993 downwards.
GTACGTTTAAATGGTCATTCAATAAAATGAAGGGGTTGTCAGGTTATCATTTGTCAAATTTAAAAAATAATTTGTAATTTATATGGATTTTGGCCCTTGTTGCTAGGTAACAGTTGTGTTCATGCCCAACCAGGAATTAACAATATAAATATATAAAATAAATTTTACAAAAACTGTCAAACTGGGTACAAATAAGCAAAATGTTTAGTAGAAAGTTAAATATAATAATGTTCATTACGTTTTAGTGAATGTGTGGTCTAACCTGTCATATAGACTTGAACTTTAACTGCTAATGATCACGTTTTTCTAAAGTTTGACGCAGTTGAAGATGGCTGGCTCAGTTTACCTGGAGGCAGTGGGAGAAGAGTGATGGCTGTACTCAAGCGTCCACTTCCCAAACTAACCAGGTGAGGGCGCTCTGCTTGCACTTTTAGGGACTTGCCTGTCTCAATCAGGTCCAAAGGAGTGCTCTAGAGAACAGATACACATGATAGTTTATGACCAGCCTCTGCATGTATTGTTTAGAAGAGCCAAATACACCAAGCAAAAAAAAAAAAAAAAAAATCTTATCACGGCTATGCAATTTTCAGTGTAGAATTCTAGGCCTAAAAGCTCTTTGTTTACTTTGATATTGCCTTCTGGGTGCAAAGCTTAAATCCAATACAACAAAAAAGTACAAAGTCTAAAGGTGTGTTCACGCAACCACAGATAGCACATCAAAATTAAACCATGAACTAAACATGGACTACACCAAGACAAAACAGAGACTAGCACAGCACAGGACCAAACCTAATCTACACCACGATTACACTGAGCTCAACCCAGGACGAAACCAGAAGAAGCGTGAACATACCCAATAATAAGGCTACACAATTAAGCTACTTAGCACGACATGTACAACAACTAAGTAAGCCTGAGTAAAAGTATTACCTTAGGTATAGTTTCTTTTCAACCCAGAGCTCAGATAAATACCCACCTCTAGAACCTGATGAGTCTGTCTCCCAGGATCCAGGTGATTCCTCTTCATTTGCTGCATGTCGTCTGGACTCTCACACTGATCTGACACATGAAAATCCTGAACAGACACATATAGACATATAATATGAGAGGAGTCGTGATGAATGGGAGCAATGGGACTGTGCTACTCCAGTTGTACTACAATAGGAACAGTGCTTTCCTTAGAAATCTTTCTGGCCTAGTTAAAAGCCCATGTGACCCGATGATTATAGTGGGTCATTGTTTCCCCAGAACACCGCAGATATGACCCATGAGGAAGCTGGTATCGATTCAACTTTCCATTAAAGAATGATTAGTGTACAGTATACTCGAGGAGACAGAAGTTATGTTTTTGGACTAATATATACAGTATTTGTGAGTTTGTTTTATGCAGTTATCTGCTTCCCATGTGGTGAGTGAATACTGGGATTGTTTTGATGAGTCACTCTAAACAATACCACAGGCACAGATACAGAGATGTTATGGGTATCCACTTGGCAGAGAATTCAGAGGAATTAAAAGGTGCATACAAATAATAAAATGATTCATTATCTTGTTTATCTTTAAATGATTTGTCTTCCACCATGGCCCACATGATGTTTGAGCATATCACAGCAGAATTCCAAGAAAAAGGAGACTCAACAGTTTTGTTTTGACTACACTATAGCGTTTGGGTTAGTGCGTCAAATTGTCTTCTGTCAATATTAGAAGGGGTGGGTTGTTGAATAAGTGTTTCTCAGAACAGCGTAAAACAACAGAAATACAGGTTTGGGGTTGATGTGCTTTTGACATTTTAGATATGGTTGTAAGAATGTCTAGTTTACATTCTTAAAAACATCACAGAAGAATATATATATATATATATATATATATATATATATATATATATATATATATATATATATATATATATTTGGAAGAAACTCACGCACTATTGTTTTTATTCAGCACCAGTAACTTATGCCCCCACATAAAATGCTTTTGTCTTTCATCATCTACAGTATTTTGATCTGCAATTAAACTCCACTTCATTCACAAACATGCAAACCACATGACTGACCGACAAAACAAAATGTGTAACCTCTTCACGGCCCAGTGCTGTCATCAGTGATGTATTAAAATTAGGCAAAACCCCATCCACAGCTGCTATAGTCCCAGATTAGCCCTGGCTGCCGGAGACAACAGGGCGTTCTCTCTCTCTCTCTCTGATGTCACCTCACAGATGAAGCCGGCCGCAGTAACAATCAGGAGCAGTGTGTGAGAGCCCTGAGAAGACCCACTGACATGCTGCAGACACCGTCCCTTTTGTCAGCCCACGGCCTGTCAACACTGGCCCCTTTACGCCCAGACACAGGACCAAAGAGTGGGCAGGGAGACTGACTCATGCAGTACATACTAGGTTCCTGCACATATGTTTCTGCCCCCACAAGCCCCTGCAGTCACTGGAGGTCCACGCCCATGGCTGGAGAATAGTTTTAAAGCATGCAAATGTTGGGCCTCGGTCTGTACTCTGTCATTATGAGGACAGTTATGCCCTTCGGAGTTGCCATGAGCTGCTGAAAATAGACACCACCGCCAGCCGCACAGTCTGGGCTGCTACTTTTAAAGCGAAATCCCTTCCTAGGAATAAATGTTATTTAAGTTTTGCCAAAGAAGGTGAAGTCTATTTTAAACTTTGCAAAAAGACTGATGAAAGTGCATAAAGCGGTAGTTTGAAGATTACATCGTTTGCAGGTGCGTTGTGTCATGCAAGTCATGTAACACTTACCATTGTTTAAAGACTAAAATTAAGAATCTCATCGGTTTGTTCTGATCCAAAGAGCAGTATCCACATAATGTTTACGTCTTGAGTCTAGCTTTTTTCATTCACAGCAATCTCCTTTGAGCTCCACTGCTGCCCTCCCTCCCAGCTCCTTCTCCTCCCTGTCCCGGTGCAGAATTACAAGTTACAGGGGGACATGTTATCAACACACCCTGTAAATCACTGCATTGACTGTTTTGCTCTTAGTGGTTCCTTACATTATACAGAAATAAATAATAACGTTTTTTTTGCTTCAAAATACTATCTAGTCTATACCCACAGGTAGATAGTACTTAGGTTTACTCACATTTAGTTGAGTTACGTTTGAAGAAATTGTACTTTTCAGAGTAATTTTCGGACCGCATACTTTTCCTCCTAGGCTTTACTAACATTACTCTTACTTGAGTAAACATTTGGAAGCTTCATGTTGATAATATTAAATGATTTGAACATTTTAGTTTCTTGCACTGCTCCTTCAGATATAATTTGTTTTTTCTCAGTTTTGTTTTTATCCTTTGAAAATACCAAATGTGTGCTTTATTTAGCGTTTTATCCTAAATTACATGAACTTAAAGCTTGAAATTTTACACCTTGAAGATTAACTCTTCCCAAGTACTTTTTTACTCTTACCTGGGGATTCCTTGGACCACTACTTTGTACTTTTATGTTATCTTACATGAGTACAATTTTACCCTCCCACCTCTGCCTATTGCCTCATAAAATGCCATGTGTTATTTTTAAGGGTGTAGTTTAAGATCCTCACTTGCCAGGATTTTGGTGTTTTCACTCCAGCAATAAGGGAGGATATTTTGGACCAGACCCGATGATGAGAAGAGGCTATGCAGAAAGCAGGTGTTAAAAAGCAAAAGTGTTAAGTCAATGAGCAGACAGGAAACAACATGTGGCAAAGCATTGGAAACATTTTTTTTAACTTCCTGTGGTGTAACTAATAAGCAACACAGCACAAGTGATAATCTAAAAAGGCTTTTGAGCCATCTCAGAAGAAATCCCACAAGACAATTTGGCTTGGAAACATAAAGAGTGGGAGAAAAGGCTACACTATTGATCTCTGAAGTTTTTTCCCATGGACAAAGCCATAGAGGATAGACAGGAAGTGAGGCTAAAGATGAGTCACAGAGGAAAAGAGAAAGCAAATAAACAGCAACAGCATCACCAAGTATCCAGATGGTCCTCAAGTTATGATGTGGCATTAGTATCTGTTCTTGCCAGGACTTTTTAAGGTCTAAAAGTCAACTATACAACTGCTACAGTATGTTTTACCCAGCATAAAAAATGTTTGATAAAAATTGACTATAAATGAAGCAAGTATAGGACACTCCATACCACCAGAAGCCCAAAGCACAGATTTAGTGCTTACGATAGATTCATTTAGGTCACAAGAATAGGTTAGTAGGTACAATTCAATAACCTAGATGATTACTGATGTTTTGGTTGTTGCGTGTGTCTCTTAAAATATTACTTTACCTCATATCTGGAACTAATCTTACCTTACTTTTCTAACCTAAAATAATATATGCAGCAATACACATGCACTTGCCATAGTACAATGTACAATTTAAATTAAATCAAATGTATTCCAAGTGTCCTGCTGTTCATTTTTCTGTTACACTAAAGTGCAATAGGTATTTCTTCTTCGAATCTCCAGGTAAACAGGCATGGAGAAAATGTAAACACAGCTCTGAACAGATGTGCATATTTCCTACATCTGCCCAGCTGCATCCCATGAGTAAACAAGAGTGATGTAAACAAGATATCCCCATGTTTACAGATCTAACTACATCTCCATAAAAGGCTTTTACACTTTGTCAATTTTTATACGCAAGACACTGTATGATGGTATGTTCAGCATTATTCAATAATAATAACAATCATTTAAAAACTTAGCTATATTCTATTTTCACACCACTCATTAAGCCAAATGGACACTCCAAGTTCAATAAACATCAGATTTTTCAGAATCTACAAAGGATAAAGACAATTGAATTACTCTTTACCTGTGGGCATACTGCTGAAGACCATTATTCAAACAGCTTCAGTGATCCAGAAGCTGTCCCTCTTTAGTCCTGTCTGTGCTGCTGCATTCTCACTTTGTGCCTGATCCACCCCTGTTTTCCAGTCCCATCTCTCCCCACTCTTCATCAGCCTCTTTTCCCAACCATTTGAGACTACCCACTCAAGTTTCCATAAAGAATGTATTCTCCAAAATAAATGTTTGGGATAAGCTTATGACCCACATGGGGAGGACATCAACTCCATCACAGAGTGCATCACGGACTACATCAACTTCTGTTATGAAAACACTGTACCCTCCCGGACGGTGCGGTGTTTTCCAAACAACAAGCCGTGGATTAACCGTGACATTAAGGCTCTGCTGAAGGAGAGAAGAAGAGGCGTTCAGGTCAGGGAACAAGGAGAAGCTGAGGACTGTGCAGAAGAAGCTGAGGAGGAAGATCAGGCAAGGGGAAGCCAGCTACAGGAGGAAGATGGAAGAGCAGCTGCAGCAGCAGAACATCCAGGGAGTGTGGAGGAGCCTGAAAACCATCTCAGGTTTCAAGCCCCCCCCTGTCCAGGCAGAGGGGGACCTTCAGTGGGTTAACGATCTGAATTCTCACTTTCTGAGATTTGATCAATCACCCACCCCACCCCCCGCCCAGCTGCAAACCCACACCCCCACGGCTGGACAATGGCCCACACCCGATCCTCTTCACACCTCTGCTTCAGTCCTTCACGTCACCACCAATCCCCCCCGCGGACAGTCACACCACCCACCCCTGTCCTTCACAGCAGCACAGGTGAGAGAGCTGAGGAGGATTAAAACCAGGAAGGCAGCAGGACCAGGCGGCATCAGCTCCAGGCTCCTTAAGTCCTGCGCCAGATGAACTGTGTGGAGTTATGGAGCATGTCTTCAACATGAGCCTAAAGCTGAGGTGGTACCACAGATTTGGAAGACCTCCTGTGTGGTACCAGTGCCAAAGACACCCGTAGCGCTAATGACCTCAGATGCTTCATGGCGGTGGCTGTCAGGTCCCATCTGATGAAGACACTGGAGGCTGGTCTGGACCACCTCCGCTCCACCGTGAAGCTCAGCCATGGATCCGCTGCAGTTTGCGTACCGGCCTGGCATTGGAGTGGAGGGGATACCGTCATCTTCCTGCTGCAGCTCTCTCTCGCACCTCGAGCCCCCTGGCAGCGCAGTGAGAATTCTGTTCTTTGATTTCTCCAGCGCCTTCAACCCCATCCAGCCACTGCTGCTGCGGGACAAGCTGGAGACGGCAGGTGTGGACTGTGGCCGGGCAGAGTGGATCCTGGACTACCTCACGAACAGACCCCAGTTTGGCGAGCCGGGATTGTGTGTCTGACACTCTGACCTGCAGTGTGGGGCGCCGCGGGCACTGTCCTCGCGCCCTTCCTCTTCACCCTCTACACCTCGGATTTCAGACACAACCACGGACAGCTGTGTTCTGCAGAAGTTCTCTGGCGACTCTGCCATCATCGGACTCATCACGGGCGGCGATGGCGCGGAAGTACAGAGGAATGCGCAGACTTTGTGGACTGGTGTCAGCAGAACCACCTCCTCATCAGCGGGAAAGACCAAGGAGATGCTGGTGGACTTCATGAGCGCCACTCCACTGCCCCCTCACCAGTGAACATCCAGGAAGGGACATTGAGAGAGTGGACTCATACAAGTACCTGGGTGTTCATCCCCAGACCACAAACTGGACTGGACTCATAACACAGGCACTGTACAGGAAGAGTCAGAGTCGGCTCTACCTCCTGAGAGACTCAGGTCTTTTGAGTGTCAGGGGCCTCTCCTGAGGACCTTCTACGACTCTGTGGTGGCATCAGCCGTCCTGTCAGTGTGGTCTGCTGGAGCAGCAGCATCTGAGAGGAGAGGAAGAAGCTGGACAAGGTCATCAAGAAGTCCAGCTCCGTCACTGGGCTTTGTGCTCTGGACTCAGTGAGGCGAGGTGGGGACAGAAGGGTCCTGGCTAAACTCACGTCTATGCTGGACCATGAGTCCCACCCTGCAGGGACGCTCTGTCTGCCCTGGAGAGCAGCTTCAGTGAAAGACTGATTCACCCTCGCTGTGTGAAGGAGAGGTTTGGCAGGTCTTTCCTTCCTGCTGCTGTCAGACTTTACAATGAACACTGTTAGCCCTGAACATGTGCCATTCACCCGCTACAATCATGTGCAATATAATTTAACATACTATTAATAGACTTTTACCTCACCATAGTCACTTACTGTATAAAACAATACACTTAAGCCACTTTAGCTACCATTTTTACTGTAAATAAGAGTGTGCACTTTATACTTTATATTGTATTTTTTATGACCATGTTTATTTATCCTATTTTTATTGCATGCGCCTATTTCATTCATTTCTGTCCTAAACTGTGTGTTGCAACAGTGGAATTTCCCCATTGTGGGACAAATAAAGGATCTCTTATCTTATCTTATCTTAAGCTTAATCAAATTATGACTTTGAGATTTTGAGTTGAGGCATGTCACTCTAACCAGAGTAAACAACTATATTTTATTTTTATAGATGCCACAGAGGAAATGATAGTTATTACAACAAATGCAGACTCCCCTTTTCTAAGGAACACTGGAGTTTTTAGCCTTTTTATGAGTGTTGGATGAACTGATTGGTTCAGTGTGCATTTGAAGTTGCCAATAAAGTAGCCTACCAGGGGTTCCCAATCTTTTCTTGCCGGGACCCTCAAAATAACCATGCAACCGACTTGAGACCCCCAAACTGAAATGAAAAATAAGTGTCAAAGCATGTTAAATCTGGTACACCTGTTACACCAAAAGATACTATTCTTAATTTAAAAATATATAGATCAAATACAGGGTTATATTTACTTAAATTAGACTGAAATCGTTTCACGATCCTCACTTTGGGAACCACCGGCCTAGTCAACTGAGATGAGTATTCAGTCATTTTACATTAGTAACTTTTTTTTTTTTTTTAAACGTAGCGTACTTCAGACCATAAACACGCCACACATGACATTGTGCCCTGGTTAGAACTGATCAAAAGTACTGAACTTTGGAGTCTGTAGATGCGTTCTAGGTAAGTGACTGCCCCCTTGTGGCATCAAGTAAACTTGCAGTCATTTTACCCACTCAGATATTCAAACTTTACTTTTTACACTGCTACATCTGCAGGGCTCTTTTGCATAGTGCGTGACCCCTAAACCCACCTCTTGATACACAAACAGCAGATGTTTGTGGCTTACACAGGGAAACACCTGGAGCAAACAGTCGTTGTGGTGGGAAAGACAGCCAACAGTGGGTAAAAAACCCTACTCTTAACCATTCTACACTCTTGAGTGGAGGCAGACTTCTCAGTTACTGAGCAGAGAAGTTTTAACATACATATGTAAATTTAAGGACGCATAATCCCAAGTACCAGTGTTTAACCCACATTAAGAGCCACCAGGCAGGTTTGGTTACAGAAGTGATTTTAGGCGTGCTGAGGTTAGCTAAATTGGTCTACGTAGCTAAAATGAAGCAGGTTAACGTCGAAACCACAACAATTTATTAAACATTATGAACAAGTTAAGGTTAGCACAGAACAGAAGAGTTGCACTTTCAATGGAGGTGGGTGGCCCTTAAAAGGGCCTTTGGTGTGAAGTCTTGAGGGGTTCATGCTAATATTCCTGGGACTGAGAGGAGGCCTTCTTTCCCGCCTTGCCGGAGCTCGGTGCCGCAGCCTGGCCGGTCTTCTTGGGCAGAAGCACGGCCTGGATGTTGGGCAGCACGCCGCCCTGGGCGATGGTCACACCGCCGAGCAGTTTGTTCAACTCCTCGTCATTTCGCACGGCGAGCTGGAGATGGCGGGGGATGATACGGGTCTTCTTGTTGTCTCTGGCAGCGTTTCCGGCCAACTCTAGGATTTCAGCGGTGAGATACTCGAGCACTGCGGCCAGGTAAACCGGAGCTCCGGCTCCGACCCGCTCGGCGTAGTTTCCTTTGCGCAGAAGACGGTGGACACGGCCCACGGGGAACTGCAGACCAGCACGGGAGCTACGGGTCTTAGCCTTAGCACGAGCCTTTCCTCCGGTTTTGCCTCTTCCAGACATGTCGAATCAGTTTGTTTTCTCCGCGGTGAATTGTATCACTCACAGTTAAGAAAAGAAAGTAGCTTAAAGATCCTGACGACCCGGTTATAAATCTTGGTTTGTCCCGCCCTCTATCCGGATTGGTTACTTCTGTCTACGTTAGAGTAGCGTGATTGGCTGTTCCACTCACATGGGGCGCTTGAACCAATAGTGAGGCCGTTCTCAGAGAGGCCAGGCAAAACAGGAGGTGTAAACGGAAATGATCAATAACCAATTGGGATTTCTCCCTCCAACTTTTAACTTTTGGCGGGGCTCTAAGAAAGGTTACCTACTACTACAATGAGTGACATGCATATTGTAAAGAAGGATTCGGCAGCATAGTTTATGGGCATGTTAAAATGTGTGCATCTATAATTGAGTAAACCCTTTTGTAAAAAATACACAATAGTAAAGTCACTGTAAAACACACCACACACACATCTTTGATTCGAGAAATAATTTAATTGTAATAAATAAAACTTATTGTACACACATTTATTCCTGGCTATGTCACATTCAAACTTTTAGGTCATTTGTGCATTGTAGTGCCCTTGAAGACTTGTTGAAGAATGTTTGTGATCTTTCACATAAAGTGCAACTCAAAATGATATAAATGGAACGAGCATCTATTTTAAGATACAATGTACAACATCCCAAAACAACTATATAAACAGGTACAGAGCAATAAATAAATGACTTCAGCATGAACATACTCTATGGCATCCTCATTACATTGTGATAAAATATTTTTTTGTTTATTGTAATTAATTTAATAATATGTACTTAATAATATCTGCAGTAAAAAGAAAAACAAGATAATAAATGTCTTAAATGGATATTTCATTATTTATTATGAATCAAAAAAATGTTTTTTCCACAGAAAAAGTTTGTGACTACTCTAAAAGGTGCAGTGACTTTTCTTCAGGGAAAATTCCTCGCAGAGGGATCTTCTACTCATGAACACAACCCCCCAGGGGTCTTTGTGTTTCTGAAAGAGTGCATTGTTTTAAAGCTTTGGCTATTCTTCTCACAGCCAGATCAACAGTTTTCTTTTAAATATATTTACAACAGTAAAATCAAGTCCTCTCCTTTTCTTGTCAGTTATCCATTGAACTTGCTCCCCCATTTGCTGAAGAGGCTTTGCTTTTTGATTTGCTTGATGTGCGAAAAGAGAAGCGTTTAATGAGACGTCGTGAAAAGCTGCCGGACTTTTTGTGGGTGCCAGCTGTAGAAACAGCAAAGTTATTCCCCATGTTGGAGAGGTCTTCATGGGATTGACTGAAGCACGACTCTTTCTCTCGATGTTTTCTCCGGAACAGCAGTTTGGTCCCACTCTGCAGAAACCCCACTGCAAAAAGTGCATACAGTATTAAGGTAAACCCAAAGTATTAGCCCTTTGTTTATCTAATGTGGAGGAAAGTGCTGGATTTTATGCAGGGATGGTTCCCATGTGCTCTACTTAAGTCCCATGTGATCCACCTAAGTCGCAGGTCAGACAAGGACACTTATTTGAGCAAACCTGTGTTCAGAGTGATAAGGGCTGGACTGGTGACATGCAGCTGGCTAATTTGGAAAATGTGGAAGGAACCAACTACTTCTACACTGAAAATGTATAAGGAGAGAATGATGGACAATGCTGCACATGAGAAGATGTTAATGTAAGGAATGAAGTTGTGACTAAGTAATGTGCTTCTATGACTGTCTCACACTATTTTTGTTTTGTATAGTATAGTATATATTTTTACAAGTCTGGTAAAAAGGCTATTTGATATATGCTAAGTCTAAAACATACAGGCTGCTGCTCTGGACTCATTGCCTGAACTCTGTCCCAGCCCCAGTGCCTCCTGAATGGGCCACTGTGCTGCACCAAAGCCTTGGCTCAACACCTTAAGTTCACCCAAGGCAAAGTCTATTCATTGTGTGGACACTAGGGGGCACTGGACACTAATGTTGTAGCCTAACTACTATATTGAACATTGTTCAAACCCTGAAACAGAGTAAAACAGTGCTTAATTGAGCCTGTGCTTCTTTTTAATTAATCATGTAGTCTGACATCCTTGTTCTTATGACCTTATTACCTTTGTGGTCCTTGAGGCTGCGAGTCTCCAGGGCCCCAGTGGAGCCTGTGTCTGACTCCACGTCGTCCACAGAGGGGCGCTCTGACACGTCTGATGGAGTGGTCTCATCAGGGTCAGCAGAAAGCCCTGCTCCGTAGTGGTTTCCGTGCAAAGCTGCATCCATTGCTGCTGCATAGCCACTCGATAACGAACAGTCATCTTTGGAGAGCGGAACCTGGAGGAGGGCAGGTAGCAGCAAAACACATAATCTACAAGCATTTTTCTCAAGGCATTAATTACTATACTAATTTAAAACTGTGCATCACAGATTGTGTTTTCCAGATGCCTTTTGCACACAGTCTTTATAATCAGGTCAAAAATGAGTTCTCCGGTAATAATGTCCTCTGAGAGTGCACTAAAATTAAACCACTTTACCTTGTTGCATAATCACAGCCCCACATTTTCATTCAAGATTATGTTGGTGCAATAAATATCCATTATTATTATCTAACCTTTGATACACCTGAGATAATCAGTGTACTTCTTTTAGTTGGGGTCTTCCGGACCACCTTAGACTCTGTTAATTGACGAATGGCTGTCTCAGCAACAGGATCCAGGCCATTGGAGAGACGGCTGGTCTCTGTGGAATCACACATTTAAACATAAGTCATAGTAACAAAGTACAAAGATAACATACTTATAATGTGAAACTCTTTATTACTAAGCAGAATCTGTGTTGAAATATACAGAGTATCTATCATGATTATAAATATAGAATCTAATCTACACATTAACCAAATGTTATAACTACATGTCTTACTGAATGTCATGTTTTCCTCCCTGCTGCTTACTGCTCACCCTTCTTTGCATACATTTTGCAAAACAACAAGCATGACATTTCAAAGTGGCACTCACTGCTGGGATTGGGGCTTGAGCTACTTTTTCCATCTGAAAGAATGGTGGGTTTCTTCTCTGTCACCTCCACTTTAGATGGGGACCGCAAGGGAGAGTCCCCTAAAACACAAAATAGTCAACTTTTTAGCTCTTCTTGTTGTGAATTATTACTGACTCAGTAAGTCAGTAATAACTCAAGTCAATTACTTACTCAATTACAATAACTGCAATAATTCTGATCATTTAAATTTCTGAGATTCAGTTCAGTGTATAGTTTACATTTAAACTTGGGCTGGACGATTTGGGAAAAATATCAGAATCAGAAAAAGGTTTATTGCCATTGTCAGTGAACAAAATTCACAAAATAGGAACTTGCTTTGGCGGTAAAGTGCAACAAATAACAATTAATAAAATAGTAACAAAATATATTTTAAAAAGGCATGCATAAAATTAAGAAAATAAATAAAATAAAATAGACTTAGACTATTTATTATGGAATTTATGATTGCAATTAGATTTGTGTATATAATAATATTCAATTTAATATGTATAATAATTGGATTCTGTTCAAAGTTGACATTTTAAACTCAACCAGTCACTTTATTGTCACGTTTTTGTCACTTTTAGCTGTGTTTTTGTCACTTTTAGTCACCTTTTTTTTGCTTGTTTCAAAAATGTTTAACAAATCTAAACTTCAGGGTTTGCAGTTTTTATGCAGGTCAAAACAGGATATTTTTCATTCATTTTCTACCGCCTATTCCCATTCCCGGGGCCTATCCCAGTGACTTTGGGCCTTAGGCGGGGTACACCCTGGACAGTGGCCACCTCATTGCAGCTGACACAGAGACATGGACATTGACAGACAATCATTCACTCTCACATTCATTCACTATGGGCAATTTAGCGTTTTCCAATTAACCTACACAGTCATGTCTTTGGGCGGTGGGAGGAAGCCGGAGAACCCGGAGAGAACCCACGGTAACACGGGGAGGACATGCCGCTCTGCCACCGTGCACCCCACAGGATATTTTGTTGTGTTAAATAGTTAGGTGTGTTAATTGTGTCCATAAAAATTGTGATTTTGGTTCAATTTTATTAATTGTGCTGCAGTTTAAACACTTAACATTAAAAAGTAAACTGAAATATGAACTACTCATGCAAGAATCCCCAGCATTTGACAAGGGTTAGCAGGTTTTATCAGTGTCACATACATGGTGACACAACACATTTAGCTTTCTACAGAGTACATAATAACATACAATACTGTAGCCCTCCTGATTTTCTTATTAACCTTTCAGCCCTACGGTGATACACAATTTTATGACTTAAAATATACCTGGGCTGTGATCGAGTTTGAGACGAGACTGGACAGTGGTGACAGTGGTTACAATGGTCCCATCAGGCATTATTGTTCGATCGACATCAACTTTCTTTGTTGGTGTGAGCGAGGAGCGAAGAGGCAAAACACTACCACAAGGTTCTACCGTCTCTACGTATGTAACCTGCAGAAACATAAAGATACAAGTACAAAATGTACAAAAAATATGTAACTCCGGATAAGTCATAATGTGGATTTTCATGTGGATTAAGAATATGAATCCTCTGACCTCTGCAGTCACAGTGGCATTTGGGGCCAATCCATAGCCTGGGCTGATTGAGAATACGCGTTGTTCTTGGGAAACTTTGCATTGCTCCAAGGTAATAGAGGCATGTCCAGGCAAGAACTCTGTTAAAAACAATGATAGAACAGACAAACTGTCAGTTACAATATAATTAAATAACACATTTAACACAGAGGTCTAGTTTTTTTGCAATCAAATCTGGTAACAGGGGCACTTGGAGCATAGTTAAATGTAGGCCTGAATGTTTTTTCTTAAGCCTTTAACACTTTCCTGCAGAGTGCTTTTGAACTGCAGCCAGAGGTAAATCACTATAAAGCTTTTTCTTACTTTCCCGCTTGCCATTTCGCTCCAGAAGTCTTATTCTCAGCTCTTTTGATTCCAGACCCAAGTCACTGCAAGAGACAAAACATCCACATTCAATCTACATTATAAACAGTATATTGTCTGCTGCTTGATTAAACAATGCTGACGTACAAAGAAATGTCTTCACTCCACTCCACTGGGGTGCTGGGGTTATTGGGCAAAGACAGGAAGCGCGTGGTCTTCTCTGTGGACGGTTGGTCTAAGCTGAGGACACAGCAGAGCTCCCCTGATTTTAGCCATAGGTCTGCAAAGAAACAATTAGAAAAGCAATAACTATACACAGTGTAGCCTAAGAAGATATCCTAGATTAAGAATGTTCATCTTGTCTTCTTATTTCATATAGTTTTTCTTGTTTCTTCTATGTAATTATCTGTTACATAGGTAATTACAACATCTCTTACCTATAAGCTCTGTGCACAGCAGCAGTTGGTTAAGCTAACCGTTACTTACAGCTAAGGCAAATTTTCTGAATGACCAGGTTATTGCATGATTTATTTTGTTTTATCCAAAAATGACAATGCCACGATTCACTGGGCTCAAAGTGTGAAAGAGAGGTTCAGGGAGCAGACATAATTTTCACACATGGACTGGATAAACCCAGGTTGTGAGGCAGTGTGGGTGGCATTTAGTGGGAGGTGTGAAAGGGAAATTCAAATCTCCAGCAGCATAACTGACCTTTGGATAAGGTCACTCTGAGCTGCCGGAGCTGGAGTCGCCTGAAACTCTGGGGTCCCACAGATAAATAATCTTTTGTTATCTGTAAATGCATAAAAATAAACTTTAACAGTATTTACAATTGGGGTAAACACAGCGCATGTAACAAAACATTACCAAGGGACCTGACACACAAGTTTTCAGATCCAAGACCATGGCTGGCTGAGCACCAAAGAGAGTGTCCTCCACGAGTCCTCTAATCACATCCAAATCTCCTTCACCTGCACGACCCTGGGAAGAAAAATAAACAGATGATAACAGGAAACCAATATCTGTTGACGCACAGACCACCTCCTAATGAGCAAAGGGCACAACCACCCAAGAGACGCATCACAATGAGCATTTAAGATCCAGGGACAAAGGTTACAGTGGACTCTATGGTATGCATGACTTTTACAAGTACTTTGTTTGACTTAAATGCCAGGGATGCCACAGATGTAGTTTTACCTGTTTTTGGATCTTGAGAGATGATACAGATATAGAAAGACAAGACTGTCTTGAGAGACTCCAGGACATTAGCAGCCCCTCGTTTTCCACTTCTTCAAGACATATTTCCATCTGAAATAAAAACAAAACAAATCCAGGAACAAGGAAATGGACATTGAATGAACAAACTGGTCAAACTTTAAAAGTGTAAGCAGATTATCAAAGTTTAACTATATTCTAGTTCAACACCTATTAAGACTTTGCATGTGGACTTTGGCTATAAATTAATTTAACTGGAACTGATTTGAAAAAGACATTTGGTCTCTCATCCAAGAGACTTCTGCAGAACATGGTCCAGTTGAATTAAGTGCATTCTACTGTTGTCATGATACTGAAATTTCAAACTTAATAATAAGAAATATAATTCTAAATACAGGTTTTGATACCACAAGGATAATTACAAATGCTCTTTTTTAGGTCAAGGTTTTATACATTAGATATTTTCAACACTAAATACTAGAACTTTATTAAACCTTGTGGTCTTAAACTAGTTTCAATAATGCTCAAGATCATTCTAAAACTGTTAACGAAGGGTCAAATTTTGTCCTTTACAGGGGATATTTTAGTATTGATACTTGCTCAAATCAATATTTAGTTTTGATACAAGTTTTAGTATCAATTAGTATCTGATTTTCGATTGTTGACAATTCTATTGCATTCAGGCTTGTCCTGGTTTCAAACCACTTTAATCCTGATGTAGACGATGTTTTGGTTCCACATTAGTCAGTGCAATGGTTCCCAACCTTTTCCTCCCAGAGACCCCTATTTCCCATGTGTTGTCGACCCAAACATCCTGCTCCTACATGAGATGTTACTGACCCCAAGGTTGGGAATGACTGTCAAGTGAATGTAACAGACATCCTGACTTTATGTTACAGCTTACAATAATTAGTGTAAAACGGGTATGAAATGGATGCATGTGGGGTTCTGTCATATTCCCAGGTTCAGTTTTACCTTGGCCACCATTGGCACCATATGGATCTGATATGTTTCCATGGAGACAAAGGCTGCTGACTGCTGAGTGACCGATACAGGAAACGTCATGTTGCCCACACGACATTTACACTGTAGGACCTGTGCATCAAACACAGCACATTGATGCTGTACAGTATTGTTTTATTGTCTGTTGCTCTGTGCACAAGAGCACCAAACCGATTTTAAAGAACAAATTAAAACCAAATAACATTTACATACCATCCGATGT
Organism: Rhinogobius similis; assembly: GCA_019453435.1. Taxonomy (NCBI): domain Eukaryota; kingdom Metazoa; phylum Chordata; class Actinopteri; order Gobiiformes; family Gobiidae; genus Rhinogobius; species Rhinogobius similis. The sequence goes on along the minus strand of CM033637.1, from coordinate 26,785,725 downwards.
GCTGATTGGTCAGTGCAGGCCACACTCTCTATGTCACAGGTAGTATTGAGCTGTAAACTGCTGTCAAAGGTGATCTGGATTGAACTCTGAAAGAGAGCAAAATGAAGACATCATAAGAGCTTCTGTAATTAATTTTTTTTTATTTTTTATTTTTTTTTAATGCAGTTTCCATTACCATATAGAGTGCAGACATACAGTACAGTCTATGTTTGTATTCATTTGTATTCATCTTGGGTTAGTCCTGGTTTACTCTGGTTTAATCACGTTCAGTGGCTTTATCCTGGCGTAGACCTGGTTAAGACGAGGTTTGGTCCTTGATTATTCAATAGTTTTATGTGGTAATTTAAAAAAAGGATCATTATATCATCATTATATCATTATATTAATAATTATTTAACAACATTACCCATTGTTTTGTCCTATTTTAGAGCGGGTTTAGCCTTAATTCGGGCCTGATATGCTCCAAGTTTAGATCTGATGCTACTCAGAAAGTCAAATATTATCTTAGGTTGTATTTGGTGTGAAAAGTTTGAGAACCACTGCTCAATAATCAATGTATATGCTGGAAAAATAACAACTGTGTCATATAGTAGTACTCACTGCTCAATCATTTTACTTGTGCATTAGGCTTAAAAGATACCTCCCAAAAGAAAACATGTTGGTGTCTTGGCAGAGGGCTAGACAAAAACATGGTGACCCCAGTGGACTTGTATTACTGAGAGCCAGTGGATCTGTTTCATTAGACTACATTAACTGCCACAAGAGATGAGACCAGGCCAACACAAATCCCCTATTGTCAGTGCATATGTTACACCAGGTCCAAGTCCAAGCGGAGTTACACACCAGTTTGAGGCACATGTGAGAGCATTTGTGTAGTCAGCGCTACATGCCAAAGGGGCAGGAAGCCAGGACTGCGAGCTTACATCGGTTCCTTGGACAAATGCTGCAGCGGTCCCATAAAAACACTGTGCTGTACAATGGAACGCTGATTAAGCGCTGAGTCACCCAGCCTTTTATTATATCCAAAGTCCAAAGCAAATGACGCAAATTGACAATGACTAGAAACAGTTTATGCTATCATTCAATTGTCCATGAGTAATTATGTTTTATAATATTAGTAATAGTAAAACAATTTATGTCAAAGCGATTGTACTGTGAACTGAGAGGACATTTAACAAATTACTCACTGACAAAGAAATTATGCAGTAAATTATTGGTTAGATAAAAATGAAAAACTGCCTAATAATAAATAATTAACTAATGTAATCATCAAATGCTGTCGTAAAAAGAGTATCAAAAATATATACTCAAGTAAAAGTACAGATACATGGTTGAATATGTACTCAATTACAAGGAGGTACTGTTAGTACACATAAAAATACTTCTCAAAGTACAGGTTACAATTTTAGTAGCATTTATTTTATACAAAAATTGATTAAATACATTGTTTAAAGCTCCAATAAGATGTTTTAAACAGCAATCTGCATATTCTCTGAGCTCTGGTCGATCACAGCAGGCAATACTGAGCCTTTATGTGAGTTTGTACGTGTTAGGATTGTTAGGATGGAGACACTGGGACGATTGGGATTCCGATTTTAAATTTAGCAAATTACAATTACATGGCTAGGATTATACTCAATTCGAAGTACACACACACAACCAATAACTTGAATTACCTCCAAAAAACATTTACAGTAATGTGAGTGTTTGTAATTAGCTTTTTTCCACCCCTGATCAAAAGTTCATAATGACCCTAATTAGCATCTAAATTGGGAGCTGATTGGATTATCTAAGCTTAATGAAGCCTTAATAACCGGACATCCAGCGGTTTGTGTGCAGATCATGGAGTGTCTTGCATTGGTCAGCGGGTGCTTTGGGCGATGGACGCGTGTTTGTCCTTGTGACGCAGCAGAGGTCAGATGAATATGTTTGTGAAATAATAAAGTTCCCGAGGACATTTCCAGTGTCACGTCACGTTTGTCAGCGTCAGGCCTCTGGCTCTCAGAACCATGTGGTCCAAACAACCCTCCTGTGGCAGTGGTCGACCCCTGTATACAATATGACAACACTAATTATTTTAGTATTCAAGGCTAGGGCTGGGCAATGTTGGCACAAATGAATATCTTTTTTGAGTATCCCAACAACGATATTCAGATGATGTCATTCCAACAGAAATATGTTAAAACATGTATTTAAACATATTAGTCTGTAAAATGAATCACAAAAGTCCAGAAATATCACCTTTTACCTTTAAATATCAAGTTTACAACATAATATTTTTCATTTTTATTTTTAAATCAGATCTTTTTGTAGCTTTTTTTTTCCCTAGAAACACTATATTCGATATTAAAATTGTGCATATATTCAAAACAACATTCACAATATTATCTAGAATTCCATATATTGTCCACTTATATGCAAGGCTGCAGCTAAATTAATGCTGGCTGGAATAAATATTATGTGAATATTAAGTAGTATAAGAGGTGGATGATATTGACAACAATTAATATCTCATTTGTTTTTTGGGAGTACAAACATGTCTTAGTTATGATCAGACAAATGTAAAATATCAGCAAAATGAATCACAAAAGTACAGAAATATCTCCTAATGCCATTATTTGAAAGTTTAAAACCTTTTTTTTTTTTCGTTTTTATGTTTATTCATCTCTTTTTGTAGCTTTTTTACTATAAATGATATCCACAATATTCAAACTTTGCATATTTTCTAAGCAATATGCACAATATTATCTCAGTTTCGATATATTTTCCATCTCTACTATCTACAGTTTGAAATGTTGAGTCTGATGCTGATGATTTATTGACATCACAAACCAGGCGATACACTGTACCAATGTATACTTCTTCTTACGCAAGTTGCAGATTAGGGGTGCAACAAATGAATTGATTAATCGCAACTAATCGATTCTTTAAATAGTTGTCATCTAATTAAGTAACTGAATAAACGTTAACTGATCTATACACAGACTCCAAAACATGTCGTGAGTTGAGAAAAAAAGATTTTGTTTCTCAGAGAGAGCAAGAATCACTCAAAAATGAAGCCGGAATTGTGTAAATTTTGTGTTTTTGATGAAAATACCATTTTGTCTGTGACTATTCTCAGGCAGGACGTCATCGAACATTCTCTTCAGCTTTATCTGTGTCAAATTGAGCAAAAATGTCAAACGTGCTCGTTCAAAACAACTAATTGATTTATCACAAGAATAATCGCTAGACTAAACGATTACCAAAATAACTGCTAGTTGCAGCTCTAATACAGCTATTTTTATGATTGTTTAATTATTGCTGGTGTTTGGCACAATTATATGTAATGTAACTTACTAAGAACCAAAGCCTGCAGTGAGGATGCTGAAACAGGCCCTTCCTTCTGCACCCTTTCTCTGTGAAGAGTTCAAAAATGTGTTCAATGTGTTGCAAATGCATTTTCCTTAAACCTTACAAGAGCAATTACCAAGATAAGACAATGCATTTGAATATATGTCAAGAGAGAGGCTTATAGGCGATTAATGTAGTCGACTAAAGACCTGTCCTATCGACTTATTAATCAATTAAAAGGGGGTGTGACAAAACTATGTATCTCTTTGTATCTGAACCAAACCACATACAAAAAAAAACCAACACAATTCCACTGGAGTTCATGCTAAAAATAACAATTCATACAGAAAAGTACAAGGAAACAGTGTATTTATATGTTAGATATAGATTCAACTCACGATTCACTCCAAAATCTTTAGATAACTCACTCCTTATCTTCACTTTTTGCTGTTTTTGTCATATAAATCCCTTTAATTGAAATGAAATAATTAGTAAAAGTTAAAGTTAAAGAACGTTGGTCAACTAAAACATCATTGACCGATTAATCGACTAAACAACTAAAGCCCAAGCCAGCTGTTAAAAATCATTTTACAGAAAGAAAGTGAAACAGGTTGAATAACTAATGCGGGGCAGGGGGATGGAGAGGCTTCCTGTGCTATCGCCACAAATGAGCGCTGAGTGGTTAATGTCCCCAGTCGTTTAGGAGGAACCTACTTGAGCATAATCACGGCGCATTAATCATCCAGCAGCTCGCAGTCAGAGAGAGCAATGACTGAAGTGTGGCCTCAGAATAATCGTCCATCTCATTATAATTGCACATTTTGAACGGACTCTTCCTTTTTGCTAGCAGATGCACACACTCAAGTTTATTTTACACCAGTCAAATTAGCTGCAGTGGTGTTTTTAGCCTCATGTGTCAGTGGCAGATGCACAGACCATGCGAGGATCCCTGAGAGGCCGGTGCTTGAAGCGTTCTCACAAACAAATACAACATTCGCGGAGACAAACGGGAGAATCTCTATATCAGGGCCGTCTGCCAACACCAGAGGCTCCTTGGGCGATACTGCAGAGGACAGGCCTATTCCTGAGACAAACAACTGAGTCATAGAAAACAAGTTGCAGCCAAAGACGCAGAAGGGGCCAAATTATTCCCCAAAGGTTATCCACTAGAAAACTGTGAATGAGTCTCTTTTCCCACAAAATCAAAAATAAACTACAAGGTGTTGAGGGGTGAAAACATGCTTAAGTGACACTTGAGGATGAATTTAAGGCTGTGGTCGACTAAAGAAATTCTTGTCTGTCAAAACACCTGCCTTATTGAAAGATTATTCGACTAAAAAGGGATGTGACAAATATATATCTAAACTATGAAGTACAATATATGAAGTAGCTAACACAAACTGCACTCAAAAGACCATCACAGCACAGGAATGCATGCAAAAACAACAATTTATACAGAAAAGTATTAGTAAACTAGGGATGTAGTCGACTAAATAAATTCTTGGTTGACTAAAGACCTTCCCTATCGCCCAATTAATTGACTAAAAAGGGGTGTGGCAAAACTATGGAGTAGCTCTCTGTATCTGACACAATTTATACAGAAAAGGACGAGGAAACAGTGTTTACATGGTAGAGCTACATAAATCAGATTAACTCACTCCACATCTTCACTTTTTCACTGCTTTTGCTGTATAAATCCTTTTAAATCGAAATAAAATAATTAGTCAACTAATAAAAATGCTGGTTGACTAAAACACCATCGACCGATTAATCGACCAAACGACTAAAAGACTACAGCCCTATAGTAAACAGTGCATTCTAATGTTAGATATGGATACATTTGATTAAACTCTTGATTCAGTTCAAACTCTTTAGCTAACTCACTCCATATCATCTAATTTTAGCTGTTTTTGACAAATAAATCCTTTGAATCTAAATCAAATAATTGGTCGACTAATAAAAAACAGGTGGTTGACCGATTAATGGACTAAAAGATTACAGCCCTCGTTGTAGTAAACATAATGCTGATGTTTAAATACATAATGGGCAGAGGAGTTTATTAGTTGGACATCCTGCAGTGTTGAGTAACGCACTGAAACAATTTTAATGTGGAGAGCAAATGGTCCTATCAGCACTTTTATTCTCTGTTTAACTCTTGGATTCCTGGTATGTCAGTTTCTATCAAAATGTCACCCAGGTCTATCTGTGTTGTGTGTGTACTGAACCGTAACACATTCTAACACACAGCCTTGAGTTTAAACTATTTGAAGGTCCTTGTATCCAATATCAGAAATGTCACCACAAATCAAACGCATAACAAAGAGACTAGGGTGGAAATCAAAATATCGATACAGCAATATATCGTGACTTCTTATCAATGCAAAGATGCATATTTTGGAGGCTTGTCACAATTATGGCTACTGAAAAATATTGTAATTATAAACTATAATATTGAAACTACTGACACAATAACCTTAAAAGCAAGATAATTCCAGTAAACCATATTAAAAATATACAAAATCATTAAAAAACAGACTGAACCAATAATTTTCCATAAAAGTTACTTATTCAGACCTCTACTACTCAACTCTTATGGTTTTACACAAGAAATTACAAAAATTTCCCCACAATTACTAGCATTATAATAAATTGTTCCCGCTTTAATTCTTTGAACGATAAGTCAATATAGTAATTATTGTGACAGGCCTAGTATTTGAGTTATGAACAACATAAATTGACTGTGCACAGAAATTGTTACGCATTAGCGTTAGCATTGAGACACAAACACGTCCCTTTATAAACACTTTTTTGTTTCTTTTGGAGAAGCACTCGCTTGTTTTGTAAAGTCTTTAAAGATCTGTCAGGATTTATTCATTTTAGACTGACTGGACGAAAACCCCATTGAAATGAATTAGACAGGAAGTACTGAGCTAGCCATTTTAAAAATAAACAGACTGACAGCCACCTTGTGCATAGAGTCAATTATATTATAAATTACCACGTTATATACTGAACTACCTACTTACCTTTTTATTGTTTTATTTATTTTGGATGAATCTGCTGGCTGAAAAGGTGACTTATTCATAAGACAATAGTATTCTAAACTTTTCACACTGGTTTCAAGGGATTTCCAGGTATGAGAATACGTATTGTATAGTGAGGACTTGGCAATACCAGCCCTAATTCCCAGACGTCTTACTTTTGTTTATGTAACAGCACAACCAGAAACGAGATAACTGAGTCATTTTCAGAGCGGCTGCGTTCATGGGGTCAGGTTTCCCCAGGGGAGTGTCACGCTACAAGGACAACAGCAGCGGGACTGCACTTTGAGCCACCATTGTGTTTATGGTTGTTGTAAAGAGAGAGACCGTCAAGGAGGCTGTGAGTGATGTGTGTCACGGGAACGCTGACAGACAGGCCAGTTTGACACTAGACTAAGTGCATTCATGTTCAGTTTCATCCATAGGAAACACTGAATCTAGACCACATTTACTTTGGGGGTAAAACATTATAACATTAATGCATTAATTAGAGTTCTATCAATAACCAATACATACTGTATACACAATACATTTTCTTGTCTTCTTGTCAAAACTATGTTGTTGCAAACTTTGCTTGCGCTATAAACATCTGTCCTCATATAATGCTATTTTAGATATCAAGCTGTGACTGACACAAAGGACAATGCCGTCTAAAACCAGAAAAATAATCTTGTGGCAGTTTCTCTGTTGTCTGTTGATGTGACCACAGCAACATAGTGTGAGAGGAATCTAATGCATGTTTCTTGTGGTAACTTAAAGCATTACTTCTGAGCAGGTTTTACCAGTCAGAAAGAGGTCTCCATGTAAAGAAAGACCTAGAAAGTCCCATTGTAGAGCTGCTTTAATGAACTACACAGTCAGCAACAAAACAAACTACAATGATTTTGTGATCAAAAGTCAAGACAAAATGCACTGATCTGCATAACGGTCTGGCCACATTTGTATTGACAGATGACTGTGCCCATAGAAATCATTTGGAGAAGACTATTTATTAATAGGAATGAGCCGAGAGTTGGCTCTAATCGTAGAACACATGCACCGTCAGACAAGAGCAGCTTGTTTAGTCTAGGAGACAGACCACTAAACATCAGATAAGAGTCACAGTTATCATTTAACTCTTCCATGCCACTGTATTCATAAAAAAATGCTGAGTTTAATAATGAGTTTAATTTCAACATTTACCTAAAAGTAATAAAGTAAATAATACTTCTATTGTATTCTATTCTTCTATTCCACTGTTGGCACTGCAAATTTGAACTATTGTTCTGATCTCGTGTTCTTGTGTATATACATTTTATTACACATATTTTATTTTGCATACCCTTATTTTATCTTATGTTAGAATAGTCTATACTTTATTATATTACTATACCATGTTGCACCTTACCGCCAAAGCGTGTTCCTAGTTTGTGAATTTTATTCACTGACAATGATAAAAGGATTTCTGATTCTTTCTTTCTTTCTAAAAATACAACTCCTAAAACTGTTTCGTGAAGACAAGAACCCCATTTAGCAAATCCTATAAGGTGATTCATCTCTGTCTGACAGCTCAAGGAGCATTTTAGCACCAATTGCACAAGCCGTCAATAGCTGTCCAGTGTCCACCTTTTCTTTACTCACCGTAATTCATTTTTTAGTTAATCACTCTTCCCTTGAGCGCTACACAATAGGGTTTCTTCGCTATGAGCTTATCCTTTTCTATGAGCTAATCCATCATTCATATTTCTTACATTTTATTTTAAAAAATTCTCTGTAACAAAATACACAGAAACACGATGACAACCAAGAAAATACCGACTGCAACTACAATTTTATCATCCTGCTTTTACAAATATAAAAAATGTAATAATCATGAGGTCACATGCAATGACCGTGTCATCAATTGTTGCTGGGCCACTCGTTTCAAAGCCAGATGGTAAACGTTGGCCTGCTTGACATTCATAACCATATGGAGCAATATTTATACAAGGAAGGTCAGTTGTTTGCGCAAGATTGAAGGTTAAGCTGGGCAATTAATTGGACAATAATAGCAAACGTCACTTAAAAAGATTTGATCACCATAATCACTGTTACTTTCAATCTTTTAAAATTGCAATTATAATACTATCTCTTGAAATGTATTGTAGTATTTGCAGAACTTCTAATAAATAAACTATTACCAACAATCAAAACAAAGATTTAATTTATTTTGTTTTAAACCTTGTATGTGATTCTTTTGTGTGATAATCTCTCTGAATAATCTATCTAACATGCACATGTATCTCTTCATATATTTAAACATGTCTCTTTCTATTTTCTGAAATGATTGATGTGATTTACATGCATTACAAGTGACTGGAGCTTATTGTTGTGGATTGATTGTGACCCTTTAAACTCTACAGCAACTCATTGTCCAGTCAACAGAGACAAAAACACACAGCATTTCTGAGCAGGAGGTCAGAGGATCTATCTGCCAAAGCTCCCTGTGTGGCTGACTTTGATTTACATGGATCAAAAACGCTAATTTAAAGAAAAAGACCTTTAAGACATGCAATGACGCAGTGAATGTAAACAAACTGCTTGATGCAACAGGATAAAAATACTTACATATGTGTGATTCTTTCATATGAATGTTTTGACAAATTCGAACAACATTTTTATTTTTACACTGCGTTGCTGTTGCTCGTTCCTCCTCTCCACGCTGTCATGTGTATTGATTCAGAGCTGTTATGCAAGACTCGGCCCCATCTTTTTTTCCCGAATAGACACTCAAACTCCCACACCTCCACCTCACTGCCCACACGCTGCACAATCATCACAGCACTTCCAATCCTGACACTGTTTTACAGAGCTTCAGGGTGAGAAACAAAAATATACCCCAACATACTTTTATCTTTACTGAATAATTATCAACATTGCCAGATCTACGGTATTCTGGATAATGATGTTTTGCAAAGAACTGATGAACTTAAATCAGGACAAAACCAGGACTAAACCTGGATCAAGCCAGAAAGAATTTGGATAAAGCAGACAGAAATTACATAAATCAACAACAAAAATCCTCTAAATAAAATAAACAGAACTACAGGAGATGAGTTCCCGTCAAATCATCACCAAGCTACCCATTATACTACAATTTAAGAGCAACTGAGCTTTTAAGCAGTCCATTACTGCAGTCTATGATGATAACATGAGTGGCTTTTACTTTGTATGGATTGATTTTCGCACTGATTAACAGCCCCAGTCTACTCACCCCATGCCTGCTCGCTTGCTCATTCAGGGCTTTGACCCAGGTCCTCTGCCAGTGCTCCCTGAAGGATTTGAAGGAGAACAGAGAGGTCACCAGCCCCTTTACCCCGGCCTCAGAGGCAGCTCTTCCATCCCATCCAGACCGAAGATGGGTCAGAATGCCCCACACTCCACGCGCCTGGTCCTTCTCCTTTAACCATTTGGGGAGAAGCTGCTGCCAGGCACTTCCCTTGTTGTCCTGCTTGGCTGTCCACTTGGCTCTCCACAGCCGCAGCACTGCCAGGGAATAGTGGACGAACCATACCAGCACAATGAGTAAGGAAGCCAGGAACAGAGTCACCATGCACAGCCAGCCCAGGTCCTGCAGCTCCATCAGCGTCTCCTCGCACTTCTCATGTCCGCAAATGAAATGTCAGCAGTGTCCGTCCCAGCCTGGTCCCGGCAGGTCAGCCCCCTTTAGCCTGCGCGTGGTAGAAGACACCCGGTCACCTTGGTGCATGTGTCACAGCAGTGAAATAGAGCAACACAAACAGTCATTCACACATAACGAATGTACATTTGACGTTTAAGTCCGCCATAATAATGAGGCAACACAACACCGTGTGGAAGCAGCTGCGATGAGAAATGATCATGATGTCATGGTGTCCAAAGGCGCGTCAATTTGTTATGAAGTGTTGACATTTTAGTAATAAGTGAAAAATCAACATACCGCCGAACTAAGTCACAAGCTGCGACGGATTGAAAGCAAGGAGTCGGTAACATGAAGGAGTCTTCATGACGATGCGCAGCGCTGCCCACATCAACAAACACGTTATTCTCATCTCCAGGACATCAGCGAGTTTTCCACGGAGTATCTTCCGCTGACATGTGTTTATTCTAAACACAACCTGGTGTAGGCTCCAGTGCAGCGCCGCAGGCTTTGAAAGGTTCAATCTCCGCTGCTTGCACTCCTCCTCCTCGACACTGACTGCAGTGACAGATCAGTGTCGGTGGAGGGCGCTCACGGGACAGTCAAGACAAGCAGGAAGTGATAGGTGGGATCTTCAAAACAAAAGCCCTAATATTTGATGATAAGTGTAGGATTCCCCCACCACCACCCCATTACATTAGTAGAAGAAGGAAGAAGAAAAAAAATGTATACCGAAAACCCATAGACCGTACATGTCTATGGGAAAACCAAAACACAAAATGCATGTATATGTATTTTATTTGCATCATGTTAAGCAATGAAATAAAATCTCATACCAGCGTTACTTATACACAGTAGATTGTGTACAAGTGTGTACTAGGCTGTTTTTTTTTTTACTTAGACATAAGTAAACCATTTTTTATATTAACCAGAGATGAAGCGGTTAACCGGAAACGCTTCTTCTTCCACTCCGATGTCAGACGTGGAGTTAAACACGTCCCACAAAGGATAAATATGAAAATAAAACACAATGAATGACGATTTGGACTGGTGCTCGGATTGCTGGATATACTCTTCAATAACGCGGAATCGGAGGACTCTATTTCGTTGTAAACTGTTGCCGTGACATGTAATTTCCACAGCAAAATCGATTATAACTTGGAGCAGTGTCGACCTAAAAAGTCTTGTCTGAAAAGAGATTTGAGCTGTCACAGAAGCAGACAACAGGGACTGCAAAATGCTCACAAACATGCCTCCTGTGTCAGTTTTACCGCTGGTGATAAACTGTTGTCTGTCGATGTTTGGCTGTCTGGCCACCATCAAACTAATTCCTGCTTTCAGAGAGCATTTTATATCAGCTAGGTTGTACGGAATGGACCTTAACAAAACATCCAAAAAGGAAGTGTAAGTGCTTTTTATACAACGTATGTATACAACTCAGTCAGCCTCTTTTTGAAATTGTGTTTCTGAAATGTTTTGACAGCCCAGAGTCGCAGGGGGTTATCAGTGGGACTGTCTTCCTGATAATCCTGTTCTGCTTCATCCCAGTGCCTTTCCTTAGCTGCTTTGTTGGAGAGCAGTGTATGGGCTTCCCCCACGATGAGGTAGACAACAAATTATTATAGCTTTAAAAATTGTGTAGTAATGTAACCATGTTCTTCTGTGTCTTCAGTTTGTCCAGCTGATTGGTGCCCTTCTAGCCATCTGCTGTATGATCTTCCTCGGATTTGCTGATGATGTACTCAACCTTCGATGGAGACACAAGCTCCTACTGCCCACTATGGCATCTTTGCCTCTCCTCATGGTTTACTTTACCAACTTTGGCAACACAGTCATTGTAGTACCCAAACCATTCAGGGTTCTGCTTGGACTTCACTTAGATCTGGGTTGGTTTTTGGTTTAGCAATTAGATACTGTCAGACATAAGCATTTCTATTTTAAAATGTAACCTTTCAAAATAATAAACTATTTTGTATTGTCTTGTAGGGATTCTCTACTATGTCTACATGGGGATGCTGGCAGTCTTCTGCACAAATGCCATCAACATTTTAGCTGGAATCAATGGCATTGAGTCCGGCCAGGCTCTGTTTATCTCTGGCTCCATCATTATATTTAACTTACTGGAACTCAGTGGTATGTTATTTTACTTTTATTTATTTAGTGCTGTAATATAATTTGTATTTAAACTAACTTACTGAAAATGTTTCAGGGGATTACAGTGCTGACCATGTTTTCTCCTTGTACTTCATGATGCCATTCTTTTTCACTACATTAGGACTGTTTTACCATAATTGGTGAGCCTACAAAGTGCACAAATGGTCAATTGCTACATAATTGACTCTTAGTACTGTTATATTGTATATTTCATGCCTTTCCACAGGTATCCCTCATCAGTATTTGTGGGAGACACTTTTTGTTATTTTGCCGGAATGACCTTTGCTGTTGTGGGAATCCTGGGTCACTTCAGCAAAACAATGCTGCTGTTTTTTATTCCTCAAGTGGCAAACTTCATATACTCGCTTCCTCAACTTTTTCATATCATCCCCTGTCCGAGACATAGACTACCCAGGTAAGATGCAACTAGAGTTGGGAAATAAAGTGTTATTATTATTCTCTCTAACTGTTTTTTCTTATTATTTCTCAAAAAGATTAAATCCAGACACAGGCAAGCTTGGTATGAGTTACTCTAAATTTAAAAGCAAAGACCTCTCCAAATTAGGTCATCTAATTTTAAAGGTAAGTTGTTAAAATAATGTAAATTACAATAGTTTTGTGCATTACATTTATTTAGAGTTCTCCTTATTTTCCAGGTTGCAGAGTTACTGAGAGTGCTTGATGTAAGAAGGGAAAGAAAAGACGGGGATCATTATATTGAATGCAATAATATGACTTTAATAAATCTAGTGCTAAAACTACTTGGTCCAACACATGAGAGAAGTCTCACAGTCATCATGCTCATTATTCAGGTACATTCAAATGTTTGCATTTTGTACTTACGCTGGGTATCTATTTTTATAATTACTTTTGTTGCACACAGGTCATGGGAAGTGTTGTGGCATTTGGGATTCGTTATCATCTGGTTCGTCTCTTTTATGATGTTTAGGTGAATTGTCAATGAAGAAGACAAACACTGACTGAAAAATGTTTCTGTGTGGGACTTTACATTGTCATACACATCCCACTCACTTTCCAAACAGAAGCCTCATTGTTACTTTTCTGCCTTGGACACCATTTGAATGGTGTTTAAATTGTACCATTTTATTTTTGAGTGTACCATTTTACATTACATGCAAAAACAAAATGGTTTATCATCCAAAAGGATATCTTTGATTTACCTCTGAGCCGAATATTTGAGGCATATTTTTCCGCTCGTGAATATACCAAAACACCAATGCGCTGTAACTGATCTTTAATACTGTTTTGATTATATCAAATTGCAGAGCAACAAAACCAAAACATAAACTTGATTTTCATAGGGCTATGAAGATTATGAAAATAACTGACTCTGCTGTAGGTGCACGACATTGTTTCGAAAAACAAACTATGAAAGTGAATGTAAAAGATATGGCACTGATTTACTCTGAAATTATATGTCTACAAATATTTTGCAGTAAATTGTCCAGAACTATGAAGCAAGCTTTCATTACCATAATTATTGTACAGTTTATCAAAAATAAAATAATAAGAAACATTTTTGTTTGTGTAAATCAATAGCTCCATGGTGTAAATTCACACTTTAATGCAGTAACATTAAGCCGGTCGGAACCATTTATTCACGTCCTTGTTTCAGGAGGGACATTTCCTGACGCACTGGTATCAACAGTAGTGTTTAGGTTGGGTTGTGTAGATGGGTCTTTAAGTCTTGATTCATTAAACATAAGCAGTTTTCGCATGTTCAATCATTGACTTTAACTCGATCAGATTCACATGGTATGTTTATTGTGCAAACACAATTAGGACATCGGTTATTTTAAACAAATGCCGCCGAAAAAACGAAAACGCAAATCTACTCTGAATTTGGAGTGTGAATGGGGTTTGTGCCAGGAAGTCTTCCGGGGTGAAATTGAAGCGTTTTGTAAACACGTCGAGGATCATCTGAATACTTTGACCATCACAGAAGAGGAGGACACAGAAGAAGCCGAGGGTAAACTTGAAATGTAGCTTGCATGTCTTTGCAATCACACCTTAACTAAAAATACACCTCATTGTTTTTGTTCTGGCAGGTGTGCACAGTTGTCTTTGGAGGGAGTGTGGCTTCTGCTCCTCTGATGGCCCTGAAGAGCTGAGGAGACATGTATTTTTTCACTGTTTCCACACAAAACTAAAGCAGCTGGGTCAGCAAGTACTTGATGCCCAGCCAGAGCTTAACAAATGCACTATTGGAGTTGGAAGAAACATAATTCCTGATATTCCTGACAATTTTGTGTGTCTTTGGGAAAATTGTGAGGTGGGTTCGATTAACAGCCCTTTGATACTGTATTTCAACTGATGTCATGAGACTTTATTTTATTTTCAGCAACGACCATTTGAAAATCCTGAATGGTTTTATCGCCACGTTGAGATGCATAGTTTGTGTGTAGACTTTCCAGCTGGAGATGGTGAGTTTTCTGTACGCTGTGGATGGAAAGGTGAGTTCTGTTTTATTTGTACTTGCAAATGTAGGAAATGCATCTTTGTGATTGTTCATTTAACTGAGTCACCTCCGGTAGATTGTGAAGCCACTGCCAAAGGACGCCCTAAACTGAAAGAGCACGTTCGCAGTCATACCCAAGAGAAGATAACAGCTTGTCCGGGCTGTGGGGGCATGTACTCCAGTAATACAAAGTTATTTGACCACATCATTAGACAGAGTGCTTTGGAAGGTAAAAAATAAAACTTGGCATTTGATTTTAGACTCTGTTGGTAATTTAGTGTATTGTGTTCTGTGTAGGTCAGGGCAGGTTTCAGTGCTCCCATTGCTCCAAACGTTTTGCAACAGAACGACTACTGAGAGATCACATGAGGAATCATGGTCTGTTATACATGTTTTTATATATTTATAGAAACTTTTAGGAAATTTTGTCTATGTTCACACTGGTCCTCATTTAGTCCTGTGCCTAAACCCAGAGCTAAACCTGACTTGAAGTGTTGTGCTGTGTTGCAGCTCTTCTGAACTATTTCATTTATGTTGCACGACAGAATATTTTTTGTGACGCTTGTTGTTGTCTCTAGTGAGCCATTACAAATGCCCTTTGTGTGACATGACCTGTCCAACACCCTCGTCCCTGCGTAACCACATAAAGTATCGTCACAGCACAGAGAAGCCATACAGTTGTGAATACTGCGAGTACAGGTATAATAACAGTTCCACGTACAATGAACCAGTGTTCCTCTAGATTTCGTTCATTAGGAATATCACCATTATACCCAGTGAGGTCTACTGGTGTTACACTAAATTCACATTAACCATTTGAACTGGATTAGTCTGAGGCATACACTATAGATCTATGTGCTACTTCCCTTCAGTCCTCTGATACAAACAAACAAATTTTCATTCCAAGCTTTAAGTCCACCATATGAATATTCAGACATTTTAGATATCATAACATAATAAATACAAGGTCTTGTACCTTTTTTCTGATTCTTTTATCATAATTTCCACCAAAGTTGCTGAGGTGAAGAATTTTATAGAAATGTTTTTTTTTTATCAAAATCTTGCTACTCCTGAAAGCACATCAGTGTATCAGATTTAGGTAGATACAAATCTTGAATCATTCCTAATCCTTTGCCCCTCCATAAATGAAATATTGCATCAGCTCGATCAGGTATAAATAATTAGAGTCCACAGTTACTCAAATTATGACACTACATGTTGAGTTAGATTGGCTCTCTTGTTTGCATTTAATAACAAGTTTTAAGAATTGATTTTGTGTATTAAAAGTAGAAATGTTCTTTTTGCAGCTGCAAGAATCAAGTGGACCTGCGTAAACACCTGGACAGCCACAGTAGTGAACCAGCATTTCACTGTGATATTCCTGGCTGTGACTTTACCTCTCGTTCACTTTCCACCATGAAAATACATCATAAAAAAGATCATCAGGTGCACCTAACATTTGAGTAGATGTAACTTAAGTTTACAATACTTGTGTTTGACAGTGTTGTTTTAAACAGGGAGACTATATGGCTCGTTACAAATGCCATGTGTGTGAACAGTGCTTCACCAGAGGAAACAACTTAACAGTTCATTTGCATAAAAAGCATCAGTTTAAATGGCCATCAGGGCATCCACGTTTCAGGTAAACTTGTCTTTCAGCAAAGAGTGCATTTAAGATTTGTCTAAACTAATAATGATCCATGTTTTGTAGGTATAAAGAGCATGAAGATGGCTTTATGCGGCTGCAGTTGATTCGTTATGAAAGTGTGGAGTTGACAGAACAGCTGATGAGAGAGAAACAGCACAGACAGCGGGAGGATTACAACAGTCAGGACGAGAGTCCAGGACTGGAGCAGGAGGTACCTGGGGAGGTGGAACTCAGGGGGGTGCTTTTGGATGAGCAGAACCCAGAGGATCAGAGCGGCCTGGAACAGAGCATGCTCTATGTCCTCTCTGGAGATATGTCATCTACAGGAGACACCGCCGTCATGCTGCCATTGTCAGACTCCACCCAGGAACCAGGAATTCAAGTTTAACTACCACAACTACATACAAGTCTAGAACGACACAAAAGGACCATTTCTATGGGTCTAACACTCTATCATTTTTCAGTGTGCCTCTAGTTCTGCCTAAGCGAAAGAAGCAACTCTATAAATGTATTATTTTAACCTACATTAGGTGTAAGATCAACTGCATTATCTACCACAGCCGCAGAACACTGTCCTATTTTTGCCATTTAGGAAAAATGTGATGACATTTGTTTTATGTTTTCCTATTTAAAAAAAACAAAATTAAACTAATGGTTAATGTCGCTCTTGTTCATTTGATGTGTTTCACTTAATTAAATACACGTGAAACTTTGTTCAACTGTAAAAACGTGTTCCTTTTGGATTGTGTTGTTAAATTTTCCCTGACCTGATACAATGGTATCCCCTGCTGGTACATGGATGTGAAATGTATAGCTCTGTTGGAAAATAGGAAAAATAAAACCTCTAATGTTTAGCTAAAATTTTGACAAAAGGTGATGCACGTGGGAGTGCACATGTTGAGAGACATCTAGGTGGCAGCATGTGGACACACAGGAGTAATAATCTCCTTAGTGTCACTTTCATTAAACAAAAGTGGTTTAGCCCTCCGATGTAAACGATTCACAAATTAAACGTTGAAATATTGTACTTGCTGCATTTAGGATTCTAGAATGATACTTTGCGCTCACTGTGAAATTTTCAGTTATATTCTACAGTTCTGTCTCCAAGTACAGCATGATCTCAGGCACGCATTGGCCTTCACTTTGAGCCGAAGATTAAACTGTGCTCACAGCTTAGTGTAAGTGTTACTTACCACACTCTGCTTCCTGTCCTGAACTCATCGCTTTTGATTCTGCAAACTGGAATGCAAACTTAAGCCATGTGACTTAAAACCACATGGAAATCTTTTACCTCAGGTGATGGGAAACCGGACATTTTATCAGGTGCTGTTGCTGCTTCTGTGTACTTCTTTCTCAATCGCTCAGCTGACTGAATGGATTGGAAAGGACGAAGGTAGTGGTAAGACCTTATACTGTTTAATAGTGCATTAAAGGTGCACTATATTACTTTTTCTGGTGGGGGAGGAGCTGAAACCTGCTTGTCCATGGAGAACAATATGAACAATATTGTTCATATTGTTCATATCGGGGGTTTAGTTGAGTATTGTTCATATCGGGGGTTTAGTTGATTAATAAAGACACTTATAAGTTAAGTTAAATGGGGTAGACATTATATAGAGCTATTGTATTTTATTTTTATTTTCTATATATCTTATATTGTTTTACTACTTACTGTCTCTACTGGTCGGTTGCACATGTAACGAAAAGAATTTCCCCTTGGGGATAAATAAAAGTAATTCTGATTCTGATTCTGATTCTGATTTGCTTTGCCTGGAATGTACCACAGTGTGGCATTAAATTTGTATATCTCTACAAAGACAAGTAGATGACTTCACAAGGTTAGGTCTGTGAAGAGGATATTCCACCCACAGTAAGAATGTTTTGGTATTTTTTATTATTAAAAACACCAGTAATGAAGTAAATGTGAGATTGATATTTTATGCCATACTGTGAAACATAATTACAGGCAAAACAAATGGTGGGCCCTCCATAAAAAAAAGTGCACCTTTAATATATCTTTTAATTGTATGTGTTTTGAAAATATATGTGTGCTTTCCTGCAGGTGAGATTGAGTGGATCCCTCAACCAGAGCTCATAGACTACACATATTGGTCTGGCACTGCTCCGCTCTGTGTGGGAGGATGTAGAGCCAGGCATCATGAGGTCAGAAGAGACCAATGTGGGGACTCGAGCTGTTGCTGGCTTGGATACAAGTCCTTATGCCGAGGTAAACTGTCTCTCAATCAAAATCCAGCACATACGATTGTCATAATTTGACAATAAAGTTGAATCTTTCCCATTGAAGTGAACTGTGGGAGGCCAGCTGTGGACTATAATGGAGCTGTGTATGGCAATGACTGGTGGGTGGGCTCTGTGGTGCGCTACACATGCCGCCCTGGCTTCATGCTGCTGGGAAACTCAACCAGAACTTGTCTCCCTAATGGTCTGTGGACCCCAAGACCGTCCTGCCTAAGTGAGTCTATACAGTCTTTTTGTTACATTATTTGGTATCAAGATTTGGTTGCTGAAACGTTTCCCCATGATGTGAAGGAATGTGTAAAAAGGGCCGTATTGAAGTCAGTGAAGCCGAGCTAAATGGGACTTGCTCCTCCACTTGTGCCAATAAGAGCTACTATGGCCCTCCCAAACAGGGGTGCACCCGGATAGACAACTGTAAGAAGAAGGAAACAGGCTGGAAACGTTTCTTTGCGCAGTGTGTCCCTTGTATTTGTGACTGCTCTCTATCATGTGGTGAGTGAACAATGAAGATATTGTAATAAATTGTAGAAACTATGAATGAATGTATACCATGTTTTTTTTTTTACAGCAACTGCGGGATAAAGCCTGGATTCAACTGGAGATGCACCGCTTGAAAATTGCAAATGCTTGTGTGTGTTTTGTATATTTTGATAAATTCACATTTTCTTTTAACCCCTGCAGTGTTACAACAACCACAATTATATTTTGTTCTTAAATTTCTGTATTCTAAACCACAAAATCAAACCAAACACCTAATATTGTATATATTTCACAAAGAAAGTGGATGTTTTAAGGATTGCATGACAAAAAAGTAGCTTAGTGTCAATCCACTTCTTTCCTTTTCTGGTGTGTCCGTCTGTCCTGACGGCATCTGAAACTTTAATCCTGTTAGAGTGGCACACTAGTGAAGAGTAGCCTTGGGAGTGACTAAAGGTAATAATAAAGTTTTGTACATATTTTTAAACTGAAATCTCTATTAATGCCCTCACACTCACACTAATACCAAATGCAGTAAAACAAAACGTCTTTGGTAATTTGTATTTAAAAGGAGTCAAACTACTCATACAATGACTATCACATCAAAACAACAACATCAAACAACCACTAGATGTCACTGTTCTGTTTATTTTACTAAGCAGGCATGGCATGATTGCTAGAAACTCTTGTTGAACCTCAAGATGATATGCTCCAAAGCTGTAGGTTTGTAACATCCCACACCTGTTAGAACACAAACAATGATTTCAATTTCAATAACAGTGATGCTCAATAGAAAACAGACTACATTTCCTCTGGACTAATTCCCTTGCCTTATTAAATCTCATTAGACACTCTCAGATGACTGCGCTTTAGGGAGGACATACTCACCCACATCCAATCTTGTGAAGTCTCCTGAGCGCTCGGCTAAGATCTCCCAGTAACTGCTCTCGTCCCCTGACAATCCATTCACACTCTCCAGAAACAAGCCAAACTCTGGATCCTCCTTCACTGTGAACCTGTGAACCAGGCACAGTTAGTCACAAGTCCACACTACATTAGCGGGTGAGAGGCAGGCTATGTTTACTCTGCACTCCAACACATTTCTCATTTATAGAAACATTTATTAATTTGATTGTTTTTTATTTAGTTACTGCGTAGGACTGTGTGACTGAAGCTTGTCTAAGGAACTATGGCCAGAACCGACCTGTAGAGATGTGCACAGACAGGTAAATATTTACTCAGTTATTAAAGGAGCTACAAGAGGCACATTTACCATCAAATTAACAACGCAGATACTTGGACAGAGGAAGGAATCTATCATTATCAACAACCATTCATAGAAGAGATAATAAGCCTATTTCATATTTATTTGTTGCATAAGTCCCAACTAGACTACTGTCACAATAAAAAAAATCAGTGCAAAAGTGCAATTGTGTTACATACAATATCATTAAAAACTAGAACATTGAAACTACGTTATTCCGCTGAAATGATAACCCTAAACTACAGCAAGTATAACATTTAAAAATGTATAAATGAACAATATCATAAAGAAAGCATAAGCTGCAATGAATAAATAGCAAAATGAAACCGTTAGTTGGTGAGTACCATTAATGAGTCAGACATTAATTATTCAACCATCTACAGCTCAAATGTTGAGGAGGTATAAAAAATGAGTTTCTTGTTACTGCAAAGAAGGCCTACGATAAATATTGAGCTAAAAAAAATATTACTCCAACTTTTATTTCTTGAATGATACATTGGTATAGTAATTATTGTGACAGGTAAACCAATTCACCCCACCTTTGCAACTTTAGTTTTATACTAGTTTTAGAACTAAATGGGTAGCAATAGATAATAACGGCACCTTAATTAGCCTTAACAAAGCATGTAACTTAAATAATAAATTAACAAATGTTTATTAATTTAGGTTTATTAAGAATGATTCACACTTAGTAACTACTTTATTAAAGAGTTAGGAGTTAAGGAATCAATTATAGTTAATAAGCCTACATTATTCTAATTCTAATAAACTATTTGATCATTATGAATTAAGTCTTTGTCCGCGCTTTATTTGAAGCGTAGTTATTGTAAAGTTTTATCATGAAATGCTTGACAATCTCACCAAATAAATCGTGTCCCTGCTGTGAGGACAAAACTGTCTCAGGATGTTAAAACAGAAATCTTACTTGAAGCCCTGCTGTGCTTCTTGCAGCCGCCTCAGAGCACTTAGCAGTACCCCTCCCTCTACAACACTGGTGGCATACGAGTCTGGAACTGTATTGGATAAGGTATTTTCCACAGTCAGTGTAAGAGGAACCACCTCTGGACCTACAAAAAAACAACAACAAAAACATTTATATACATTATTTATGCAATTCCAAAGTAAAGTAAATATGTTTTGTATATAAGTACCTTTGTCAGCGAAGATCCCTTGTATGAACAAAATGCAGCCCAATGTGATCAGAGATGTGGTTGCTGCCATGTTTACTATCTGTGCAAATGACTGCGTAAAGTGTGTATTTATATGTGGCATAACTAGTTTGTCACACTTCATGTCAACATTATATAAAGACTTAAAAGCATGACTTGAAAAATGTTGGTTCAACAGAAACTGGACTAACCCCAGGTCTTTGCCTCTCACTCAATTTTAGTAATGAGCCGTTTAGTACAAAGCCTGGGTATTGCACAGGCTTTTAGTTGATTAATGGTCGCTTTGTGCCTGCCTCGTTTGTGAATGTACTCAAACAAAAATTTAAAAAATGAAAGAAAGGCCACTCCACGTTATCTGACATTTGTTCTGCCCAAGTACTGCCTTGATCAAACACACACAACCTAAAGATAGACGACCACACATCTTTCGTCATCCTGATTAGTTGCATAAACATCAATTAATAAAACATTCCTGTGTGTTCTTTTGTGCAGTTCAGGCATATGCCAGTGGTCCAGTCAAAACTGTATATAAAGAGATGCTACTCTAAGGGATGGCAAACGGGTCTGATTAAGAAGGGCAGGTAGGATTGGCTAAAAATGGTCTTGATTTCCTCTCAGAGGTGATGTAAGCCGTGGAGGCCCCGTTTGAACGATAGTAACCCCGGCTGTTTTACCGAAAATAACCCGGGCACTGCAGCATCAGCACCAGGCAGCTGCGCAGGTGCGGCCTTTAAAGGGACAGACCGGACTAAACCTTACAATAATAATAATAACAATAATAATGTTTACAACGACCACCGCCAAAGCGCAAACTTAAAATTTGATGTCATCCCCTTACAAGGTGTTTTCCTATTGGCCAGTCCTATGCAGCATCCAATCCCTATGTAGTGCAATGGCTAAACTGGCTGATATTTAAAGGTTAGGCCCATGTGTCGGCCAGTTTGATTTGTGTGAACATAAATAACTCGACTGTGCTGCGCATTTTATATTAATTCCGTCATTCTGCCAATAGACGTCACAGCAGTATGTAATCTGTTTTTGCTACTTTACTCCCGACGTAAAAGGCAAAAACAAAACAAAATAAGTGAAAATGCATTGTGGGAAAGTATCCAAAAGCATAACCGATATTTTTCTGCCTGGTAGCATCCTGTCAGCAACGCCCTGCATCCCAGCCCGGCGTGCGTACCACCCAGACGCACGCAGAAGCGGAGTATGCGAGCGCGCCACAGTGACTGCTCCATCTCCTGCCGCTGATTCTGCCGCTCCTCCTGCTGCTGCTGCTACTGATGATGATGATGAAGCCTCTGCAGCGCTGTTAGGATGTTTATGTTTCTGCTGCACATGTGTCCGACCGCGAGCTAACATCAGTCCACGCGATTTGGATACGGGATGGATGCGTTTGACGGAGGACAACAGCAGGAAACATGACATTAGATCGTTGCCGCTGATCCCCGGGTGATTCTCGTGGTGGGATGCAGTCCTAGTTTGAGGCTGTAGTGGATGCAGGATGGTGAGGATGGGCGAGACATATCGATGAACATTTGGAGCCCACGAGTTTTCTGTGGACCTTAGAGAACCAGAGATCATTTCGAATGGGTTTTTCAGACTTCAACTTGTTCAGGCTTCAACGGGACATTCTGATGTGGCTGTCTTTTGCCTGATCAAATCGACTGGGCACTGTTGCTCATCTGGGCTCCCTTCAGCATACAATAATAGGTTTGTACCATGTGTTTGTTGTATCAGAATGTACTTTATTTTGTTTAGTGACAGGGGATTGGCGGCTATTGCAAATGCACGAAATGCAATATGTTCACATTTCAAGTCCTTATTAAGACTTTAACCCGTTCTTAATTGTGATCACGTGCACAGTCCAATAGAACCAGAGAGGCCTTCACTTGAGAGAGGGTCCATTAAAGTCTGCCAGGGTTGTCCAGCGCCTATATGCAGCCTGGTAATGGAAATTCACTAATGGCAGGATGATCAATAGCAGCTATAGTCAGTTTTCTTCCTGGTCACATGGGTCCATATTCTTAGGAGCAATGTCAAGGAGTACTACTAAGTCTGTATGGGCTGTCTCCTTATCAAAGACAGTGGAGAATGCTTTGAACTAGCATTAGCAGGGATGTTATTGTGTCTTGTAACAGATTTACTTGGTTATTGGTCAGTTGGTTAGTGTTTTCAAATGCTGCAGAACACTAAAACCTACAGTTGTAAAATACTAATTGCACATTTATTTATTGCCAGAAATAATTCCATCCATGGCTAAATGCGGTCATGGATAAAATTTGTCATCTTATCATGTATCAAAACTTTATTGAGATCACTTGTAGAATTGAAGGCCAAATTGATTATACATCTGTCATAAGATTGTGCTGCACAGCAGGACAGGTGGGCATGCCAACAGTCACAAGCCTTTGGCTTGAACTACTCCACCAGGGGACCTCCGCAGCATCCTCCCATCTTAATCTCAGAGTGTATTATTTAGATTCACCTCCTGTGAAATGGTGTGCTTTCTTTTTAGTGATTCCTATCTGGTGTTGCAGCAAAAAGCCTACACAAAATGCCATTGGATTTTTGCCAAATGCTTCCTGAAACAAAAGTCACACTTTAATATGGCTTATGAAAGTAGGAGTAAACTGTCTGGAGACGCCTTGTACTGACTTGTGTGATTAATTTACAGAATTGAGTAATGTTATTGTTTCGTTGCAAGTTATTATTTTTATAGGATTATTGTTGGGACATTTTGTCTTATAAGTGACAATTTTCAGATAAATTGACTTTATGTAACTTAATTAAAATTTTTGTTCTATTGCAGTCATCTATTGTTGATGTGTCCCTAATGGGTTACATGTTTATCGAGTGATAATAGCTGCACATGAAGTGTGAGGCTGTCAGAGAGTCAGTGGGTCAGCCGCACACTGCACATGCTATAGAGACTCCCTCCGTCTAGCTCTAAGAGGAAATGTATTTGAATCAGCAGTATGGGTCTGCTGCAGGGCTGAAACCAGATCCTCACACTCACTGAAGCATCCAGTCTATCCAGTGAGCCATAATCACATCAAGGCCTGCCCCTGCTCTTAACATGGTGTCTGAAGTCATCCCCCAAACCTTTACATTTCTGTATACACAAACTGTAGTTAAGTGACGCTAACAGAAAGACCTGCTGGCAGTTAGCTGCAGATCACTGGATCAATTCAAATCAATACTATGTTGTACTGGATTAGCCTTCTTCTGACCATAAAACATCTAAAGTGGCCTAGTAAATTAACTATATTTTATTTACATTATGGATTTTTGTTATGCACCAAGGTCACTTGTGGTGTAGTGTAGAATGAATGAATGAAGAAGCCAAGTTGTTTTGTAAAGCATTGTGCATTTTATATCAGAACTTAGATGCATCTCTTTATTTCAGTGCAACAGCATGGTTTTTGTGTCTTGTTCTGCATTCTTCAATTACTTAACGCAGGTGCGCCCTCTAGCAGCATGGGTAAGTATTAACAGAACACAACATTTCTTCTCTCTGTAAACAGTACATTCTCCAGTAGTAACAAACAATAAAGAAAACGTGTCATAATTTGAACAATAATAAGCATTTTCATTCACGTCCACTATTTAGACAAGCTGTTATCTTAGCGGTATGTGAAACTAAATTAATTGCTTTGCAATAAACCAATAACACTAATGAACCAGGAACATACAGTTAGTTGCATAATTATGTTAAGGCATAACATAGTCCTTGTGCCAACTAGGTTTGTATCTAATACGTGGTTGTTTTGGAGGGGCTGGAATAGTAATTTTTTCAGGAGAAGCATCATTGTTTGAGTAATTTCCAGTTTCCATCGCTCAGTAAGAACGAACATTTTTCTGCACAGTCTCTAAAACAGTAAATCGTGTGCCTGTGGAACGTGTTTAGGTTACCAGTGGCCCATGTTTTGAGTCAGTGTAGCGCTGCATTTTGGTCTGTTCTTTTAGAACAGTGTCTTGAGCAAACTCATCCACTGCTGAAGTGCTTCGTGGCAATAGCAGAATGTCTAACATACAACAGTTTATACCGAGACGAAGCAGTGGTGGCGTGTGGTGTTGCAGGGTAAACTTGAAGCCAGTTTGTAACCATTTGTTTCCATGGTTGTGATTGTTGGATGGCAGTTTGAATGTAAGATCTGAGAGCACGGTGAAATCTTTCAATGGCAACATTTGCAGCTGGATAGTAGACAGATGTTTTGCTGTGAGATATGCCTCGTAATTGGAGGAATGAGGCAAAAGCTGCAGAGGTAAACTGTGTACCATTGTTGCTATGTTTTCAGGATAACCATGTTGGCTGAAAACTGAAGACAGAAAGTGAACAACATCTTCTGTAGTGGCAATACGTGAAAAGGCAAGTTCAGGCCACTTTGAATAATAGTCAGTGAGAGTAATGGCAAAGCGGCAATCAGGTGCAGCAGTTTCAAAAGGTCCAACTATGTCAACTCCAAGTTTTCTCCATCAGCGGGCAATGCGCATTCCAGCACGTCCCATTCCTTTTGTACTGGGCAGGGTTGACATGGTTTGGTGGTCTGTGCGGAGAGTAAAGTGTCATCCTTATGGCTAAGTTCTCCATTTTTTTCTGTAGCCCACACACATGCAAGCACTTCTTTCTCGGCTGTGGAGTATTTACATTCTGTACTTGTGAGTGTGTGTGAGGCAAAAGCAACTGATTTTTCTGTCGTCAAGTTGAAGTTGAGTGAAAATAGCTCCTAGACCATAGTCACTCGCACCAGTGGAGATGACTACAGGTAAAGCAGGGTCAAACAATGGAATTGCAGGGCTGTTAACAAGCAATCTTTTTATTTCTTCAAAACTGTTCTGTGCCTCAGCAGTCCATATAAAATAGTCTTTATTGATGGCACACGCTCTCATTGGAGCTACAACTGTTGCAAAGTTTGGACAGAGACAAGTCCGAGGAATGACGTTAGAATAGCATCTGAAGGGGAAGGAGCTTTAGTTACTGCATCAATGTGTTCTTGGTCTGGAAGAATGCCATCTGCAGTAATGACGTGACCCAAGAAGCGTAAGCAGGGTTTTCTGAAATGGCACTTGTTGTCGTTCAACACCAGTTCAGCATCTTTCAGCTTGCAGAGGACTGTGTCTAGGTTTTGGTCATGCTCGTGTAGAGTTTTACCGTATACAGTGGGATCCTCCAAATAGTTTTAAACACCAAGAATATCTTTGATATGAGGCATCAATTTTAGAAATGGAAAAGGAGCTGATGCAAGTCCATACGGCACTCTACAGAATCTGAAAAGTCCATTGTGTGTCATTATGTGTGATGACACAGTGAGGTCTCAGCTTTCTTCACGAAGAAGCAGTTGGTAGTAAGCAACAGCCAGGTCTATTGTAGACAAGACTTTGGCACCATGTAGATTTCTGAATAGCTCATCTACATAAGGTAATGGGTGGCAGTGCTTAATCACAGCTTTGTTTGGCTCACTTAGATCTGTACATATCCTTATTCCACCAGTTTTACGTCCAGTTTGGACGATTGGTGAGACCCAGGGAGAAGCATCAATTCTTTCAAGCACACCTGCTTTCAGAAAACGATTGAGCTCAGCTGAAACAGAAGCTCTGACATGCTATGAATGAAGTTGTTCACACAGCCTATTTCAGGAGCAGCAATATTCAGAATAGGTGCAGAGTCTGTACTCATCACAGAAGAATGGTGGTTACTTTGTTGTGGCAGGACAGTGTCACCTTTAATGCATACGTTCAGTGCTTTTATCAGGTCTCTTCCTAGTATAGGTGTACCTCTTTTGATTACATAGAAAGTCTCTGTGGATGATGAATTTCCTTTGCTCACTTTCACACGGAGGCAACCCAGCACTGGAATCTTTTGCTTTGAGTATGTTACAAGTACTTCAGGAGGGTGTAGTGCTGTGTCACTGAAGTATTTCTCGTAGGTGTGGTAAGGCATGACGGGGACTGCAGATCCTGAGTCTACTACGAGGTTCAAGTCAATGTTTGAAGAATGTATTTTCTTTGATGCATGGCCAGCATCTCTTAAGTACAGCACAGTCACTTTTGGTAGATGTATCTCTTGTTGTAGCAGATCGGCAAACATGAGCAAAATGGTCAACTTCTGAACAGGACTTACATTTTGCCTTGGCAGCAGGGCACTGTGGATAGCTTGGCAGGTGTTTATCTGAGCCACACCTGAAACAGCTCTGAGTAGGTGAAGTGGATCTGGAGGCTTACTTGGGCGTCTGTTTGGCTGACTTTCATTTTAGGCACTGTAACACTGTTGTACTGCTTGTATCTGTGCTGGTTGGTCTGTTGCCATAGTTTTAGCTTGATGAGCAGCAGATTCCAGTTGTGTAGCAAGTGTAATTGCTTTATCCAAGGTCAAATCAAGTTCAAACAAAAGTCTCTTTCTGATGCGGGAGGTACTCGTGTTCTATTAGTTGATCATGGCTCATTTCATCCTCAAAACCGCATTTTTAAGCGAGCACACGCAAAGCAGCCACATATTGCACAATACTTTCATGTGGTACTTTTTCTGAATGCATGTCGTTCCCCCACAACATTTACTTTTGGGGTAAAGTATTTTTGCAACGCAGTAACGGCTGTCGCCATTGACGATATTATTCAGGCCAGGCATTTCCCGTTGCATTTATTACCAGCAAGTAGTTGTTGAACATTCGCTTCTACGTCTCGATGGTCGGCTCTCCCGGACACGGCAGAAAAGGAGACGGTGGTGGTACTTACCTGACATTCATTCATTCATTTTCTACCGCTTATTCCCGTTCCCAAGGTCGCAGGTGACTGGAGCCTATCCCTGTGACTTTGGACCTTAGCCGGGGTACACCCTGGACAGTGGCCAACTCATCACAGGACTAACACACGGACATGGACAAGGACAGACAACCATTCACTCTCACTAGGGGCAATTTAGAGTTACCAATTAACCTGAACACAGCCATGTCTTTGGACGGTGGGAGGAAAAAACTCATGGCAGGTTCACTCATCGCCAATTTGTGCAATGAATGAATGAAGAAGCCAAGTTGTTTAGTAAAGCATTGTGCACTTTATATCAGAACTAAAGTGCATCTCTTTATCTCAGTGCAACAGCATGGTTTTTGTGTCTTGTTCTGTATTCTTCAATTACTTAGCGCAGGTGCGCCCTCTAGCAGCAAGTATTAACTGGACACAACATTACTGTAACCAGAATAATTGACGTGTTTTCGATGCATTTTGCTGGGAAATCTATACGCATTAATCTTTTGTTCGATTTCTGAAGCCTTTGTTGGCTGTTTTGGGCCAGGGGCATCATACTGAAGTCAATATTATTCCCCAAACTTTATAAAACTGAGAAAATAGACATGCTTCATGTCACTTTAATCTACCTGCTACAGTTTGATAGTTGTTAGATATCTGTTTATATCCTTGACATTTGCTTGGTTTTAAACTTTAACTTAAACTGCGTCCTTTCTGATAGTCTTTCAGGATGGCTGAGAGGACCCTGGACCCACCGGCTGTGAGTATCCCGATGGAGGAGACCAAGCTGCACACTGGGGCACCCCCGGAGGCCCCTCTGCTCACACACCTGAAGAAGGTAGAGAACCACATCACCGAGGCCCAGCGCTTCTCGCACCTGCCTCGCCGCTCCGCTGTCGACCTGGAGTTCAATGAGCTGTCCTACACCATCCGCGAGGGCCCCTGGTACCGCCGGAGAGGTACTGCAGTCGTTTCCCACACTTTTTTTTTTAAGGGGGAAAAAAGGCAGCAATAGACACCGAAGAAAATTAAAGCACATATTGTCCAAAGTAAACATGCCATTTGGTCCAAAGTCTGTCATATTTATCTATTTTCTATTAAAGTTCAAATGTATTTTTTCCATTTTACATTTGTCAGTTGTAATGTGTAGTGTGTGAATGTGAGAGTGAATGGTTGTCTGTGTCTCTGTGTATGAATGAATGAATGATAATATTCATTGGCTGGTGTATTAATGAGAGTGTTGTGAGAGTGAATGCGGGACAACAGATGGAAATTAGCCCAAGGCTACAATCTGGTGTGTTTACAGCATGTATATCATGTATGTTCATTAACATGCACTGTCCCGACCAAAAAAAAAAAAAAAAAAGTCAGTCCAGTCCTTAAAGTGCGTATGGCAGGTTTTTATGATTTTCTAATTTTTACTTTATTAGGTGTATTAATAACTGTTAAATTATAGTTTTGTGGAGAAAAAAATAAAAATCTGTAGAAAAACATAAATAGATTGATGACATCACACCAGGGAGACAAAGGTTAGCATAATTTACCAAAAAAAAAAAAAAAGATCCTTTAAACATATTACAAATAAAACATCTGTGACATTCATGGACCGTATTTACATATCATTTACAACCAGGAAGTAAAATTCAAAACATAAAACACTGATAAACTAAGATCAGATTTTGTAAAGAATTTTAGCAAAATATTAAATATATTTATCCTAACTACATTTTCAATGAGTAGTCCAACCTGTCATAGGCACCTCAATTGTTTGTTCAGTCTGTGTCACCCATTGTTTCATGATGGCCTTTTCCCACCGTC
Source organism: Rhinogobius similis (assembly GCA_019453435.1). Lineage (NCBI taxonomy): Eukaryota > Metazoa > Chordata > Actinopteri > Gobiiformes > Gobiidae > Rhinogobius > Rhinogobius similis. The sequence continues at coordinate 26,755,699 of CM033637.1, read as the reverse complement.
AAAAATAGGCTCCAAAGGTATCCATTCATTGTGTCCATGCAAGAGTTTTGAGGCTCAGATACATTGTTCTAAAAACAAGAAGTATATGAGAAGTATATGCATATTTTTCCATTCTTTATCTGTTAAAACAAAATGACTATCTCTTTCCCACTTACTGTTAATGTATTTAGTAGAATGATTGATTAAACCTCTATTAAGGCATATCAATCAATAAATCAGAACCTTCATGGGAAATAATCTAAACTAGACACAAATTAAGCAAACTTAATCTAAACTACTGCCTATTTCTTTAGTCAAACCTGGCGCAGTAGATAATGTGGTCATCCTACAACCAAATGCTGAGGGTTCAAATCACGCTCACAGTATTTCATCCTGTCATTTTCTTGGGTACTATGCGGCAAAATGAAAAATGAGTGTAACGCAACGTATAAAAGGGATACATTATTATTATTAAATGACTTATTGGGAGGTGCACAATTTTCTAAGTCCACCCAACAACAAAAAGCAGCAAGAAATAAGCCTTGAAGATAGCCAGATAGACAATTCTGATACTTATCATGATGGATGGACCCACACAGACGATCAATATCTGAAGTGCAGAGATTTCAAGAAATACATTGTGCCATTTAGATAAATATTGTTTTTCCCTGTCTGTTGTTTGAAGATCCGTGCCAAAGTGTCACACAGGCCCATTACAGATATCCACCATGTTGGAGCTGTGTGTGCTATAAGCTTTGCCGAGCTCAGCAGACTTTAGACACGGTAAATAATTCACACTTGCAGGTTGGCACACTGCTCCACTCTGCTTTTTTTTTCTTCTATGTTGTTGGATGATCAGTGGCGTTTAATCGATGGATTCACTCATAAAATATAGACAGCATTTAAGATCACTGCCCTTACTAATGATAAGACTGCTTCAAGTTAAGTTGCTGTCTGGATTTTTTACCCCTATGGAAAATGCTATGTGTTGTCAAATGTGTGTGTACCCTATGGAATCTCATTGAGTGGTATTGGAGTCCGATAAACAGGGAGCGAGGCCCAAGCAGCGGTCAATAAAGCAGTTTGTGTGTGTTTGCCAACCCTGCCTTCACGTTTTAGTCCAATCTTTCCTCTGCTATTGTTTGTTTTGTCTCTCCTGGGCTCCCATGTCTCCTCATCAACGCAGTGATGTGTGAGAGGCAAGATACGTGACTTTTACTAATTACTGCTCACTCTACGAGAGCTTGTCTTTTGTTAGCTGTTGTCCTCGTAGAAACACAACTTCACCGCCACGCAAAAGTATGTCGTGCTCATTAATACATGACTCTAAGGGACTTGTTAACAGTTCTTTATAACAGGCTTGACTTACACTTCTGTTTTTATGTTGGATCAAAAAGCAACCTTTTTGCTGGTTTGTGTCTTCATTTGCCTCCAATTATGCAAGGATTTTAATTTGAGAAACCTATTGATTCAGTTATTATATAGTCACAATTTCTCCTGCTATTCTACCTTGTCAGTACTTTATATTTATGGTTTCAATAACTTCACGGAGAGAAAGGTAATACATTTTGGGGTTTCTTATGCCTTGGTGTCTGATTACATGCACTGAAAACATAAATCAGGGTTTATGTTCTTACATAGTGATGTTTTTGTTTGGTTTTTCCACAGTAGGGTTGTTTAAAAGTATTGTTACCTAGACACTAAAACAAATAGCAATATCGAAATTCTTTAGTATCAAAATTGAGTTTGAAATTTTTGTAATTTTACCAATATTTGTAAATGTTTACTGTGCTCCTCTGGATGGGTGCTCTACTCCTGGATAAGTTCAGAATAATCATAAATAAAGAAGAAAGGGCGTTTTAGATGTCGCTGTTTGTTATACAGTATCAGCGAGACCAGAGTAAAAGGGCTCAGGAAGGTGAGGTTTTCAATGAGCAAACCGTTTGTTGTTGTCAGATCGAGAAGCAGAGAGCATCCATTTCCCTCTCTGTTAAGATGAAGCGCTGTGTCCTGCTTTCATGTGTAGATATGTAAGTCCCTGGGGAGAGCACTGGTGTTACACTATCCATGACGGAGAGGATGGAGTGCACTGTATACGCACATTCATCCAGGTGTACTTGGTGCTATACCTCTTGCTCTTTGAACCAATAACACATTGAAAGAAATTTTTTTTCTGCTTTTATAGTAAATACATTTTATTGTAGTACTTATAATTTTGTATAGTTTAGATCATGTAAACTAATGTCTTAAAAATATATTGTTTTTTGTATATTGGATAGTCAGTGAATCAACTGTAATGAAAAGACTGTTGACGAATGCTTTCGATTTGGGTACTTAGTTGTGTTAAAAAACGTTTGTAATCAGAGCTGGTAATTTGCTAAAGGAAATCTGATAATATTGTCAGATTGCAGTTTAGTGCTTCTCAGTTCAATTTAACTATATGTTCAACCACAGTCACTTTACTCTTCCTACTGGTCAGCCTTTGTCATGCTCAGAGAGAGTGACAGGTGGCTTTAACCAATTACAGTGAAGAGTTAAGTCTCAGAAGCAGCAGACTCTAGTATATTTATATTTATAAACCCTGTCTGTCTTAAAACGTGAAAAACAGAGCTAATTCATTTCAAACTTTGCAATGGTCCATATGTATCGCTCACTTACCTAATGCAGTCCCAGCATGCTTAATATTCATATATGCACCATAAACATAACATGCTTATGGTGCACTTCTGAGAATAAAATGCTCTACAATTAGATGCAGAGAAATCGCTATAGTCTTATTTTCACCCGAATAGATGCTTTTACTATATAGTCCAACGAGTTTCATTTGGTCTTCTACTGATTAATTATTTTAAGATACTTATTTCAGACCAGTGTTTGTTTCTTTGTTTTACCTGACAGTTTCGATTGCTCATTCGCAGTCTTCATCAGAGTGTCACTCGATGTTGCTGTGATGTGTCTTGTCAGCCGATCTATACAGGTTTTGGTGTGGTTTTCCTACCGATGGAGGTAGGACAACAGCGCCATCTGCAGTCCGACTTCTTTAGGACTGTGTCCCAGGTATGTCAGAGTAAAAAAGCCCCCTCATCCGGGCTCATAGTCCTCTGGGCACGTTTCCGTATTTCAATTGTCTCCTTAATCCAGCGACGATGTTTGTTGTCCTCTATCCCAATGATGTTTGCTCCTTCCCAGTCCATAGTGTGGTTCTCTCTTTTGCATTGATCAGAAATGGCCAGTTTTTACTATATATCTGTACTGGGGCAACACAGACTTTCCTTTATAGTGTGCAAAAAAGTGGGTACAGGCCCAGTATTGTTTGTGTATGTAACAATACAATATTAAAGGGGCTATGCACCTTATTCCGCCCCGCCCACTTTTGCCTCTTTTTGCCACAGATCCGTGTTGCTGTTGTAAACGCACTTCCGGTTGACGAGAACCCAGTTCACGCAAATGACAAACGAGGGAAAAATCTCATTACTAAAACATTATATAAATTAGATTGATTTGAGTAAAATGTTTAAAGTACACGGGCATCAAAAAGTCAGCAATGCACCAATTTCCTGGGCGGCTTGAAAGCAGCTTTGTAGTCCGTGTAGAACTTATTTTCTGTTGAACTCGTCTGCCCCATGTAAACTAATACAACGGAAAAAAGATGGCGGTGCCCACGGCAACTTCCAGAATAAGGTCAATACCTGATATGTACTGTTTTGAAACATGAAAAATTGAACTAGTTTTTACAGCAGTCTAAATGTATTGCTCACTTATATGTAATCCCAGCATCCTAAATATTCACAGTGATAGTTTATAACACTTTTCACTGCGTCTTTGAGACCAGAGATAGTTTTCAAAACAGTAAAAATCAGGTACAGCCCCTTTAAAGGATAATCAGTGTCCAAGACCTTTATGACTTTATTAACGCCTTGATGAGAAACGCTATACTGTAGGTCAAAACATGTTGGCTTTGTAAATAAAGGCTTTTTAATTACACTTTCTTTTATCACTCACACTTTTTTGGTTGAATTATTTAGTGCTTGTCATATTTTTGATAACAAGAGCAGTGAAAATGCTCATAGTTTATTCAGATCCATACATGCACCATACAGTGTTCCTCTCTCCCTCTGAATACATTTGGCCATCCCCAGAGGTCAAAGCAGCGAATATGCTTTGAATAAATATGAAATGAATCATCATCCGCTCAGTAATTGTTTTGGTAATGAAAGCGAATGGCCCTTTGAACATAGAGGACAAACTGCTATACAGAATCTGAATGATATCATGCATCTTTTGCCCTGCTATACTCAAGACTTATTTCCTGCTTCAAGATTTGTATGAATGCTCGTTAATAGTCAGCGTAGTGGTAATGAGTAATGTCTTCAGTGAAGCACAGACACTGGCAAACATTTAGGGTGCAGATCACACGCAGCTATCATTGTGAGTGCTGGAAGTGAAGTCAACTAAACCATGACTAATGACGATAAGTCTCTGGGGTGGAAATGGCCGGTGGGCAGTCACATCCTCTTACATCACTGCCTATTTGTCATGTGACCACCTGAGACACAGCGACCAGAAAGTGGTTTAGTCCAGATGAGTGTTATTACGATTGATCCACAGTGAAGGTTAAGCCATCAGTGCACCTCCTGACTGAAAACAGCCTAAACACTGACATCATCTCACTTCAAATCTATGAGCACACATGCTGTAGTGATGCTGAAACAGACTCACAAAAGACTATTAACATGACAAAGATTGCAGTCACTAGTCTTATCATGCATTGTTAATTATAGTGCCCAGACCACAGCCCACAAGAGAGATGGCCTAGTTCAGGGCTAAGTAGTCTTTCCTTTGACCCACAAAGTCATGATATCCACCAGTTACTTCAACAAATGTTATGTTATCGCATTGTCCCTGTCCTCAAGAAGCCCCGGTTCATTGGCCTTAATGACTGTGGTGCTGAAGTCTCAATTCAATTCAGTTTCTTTTTTTAGTGCCCAAAATCACAACAACAGTGAGTGTCTGAAGTCATGACGTTATTTGAGTGCCTGGTCTATCACCTCCCCCTCCCGAACCCCTTGCAGTTCGCTTGCAAAGCCAACAGGTCTGTAGACGACGCCAGCAACCTGACCCTCCACTTCAGTCTACAGCATCTGGACTCCCCAGGAACCTACTCCAGTATCCTGTTTGTGGACTTTAGCTCTGCATTCAACACCATACTCCTGCTCTGCTCCGGGACAAGCTCTCCCAACTCAACGTGCCTGACTCCATCGCCTCCTTTATGTTATATTTATGGCCAACAGAGGGAGGCAAATTTATTCTGTTGCTGTTAATATGAACAAAGGAAAAGACTTACAGAGGGTCTGCACTTCTTGTCATTGTCCATTGGTTTAAGGAATCCTGCTCTGACTTCACTGACAGGACACTGACCATTTGAAAACCTCTGTCTGGGAATAATGGCTTTGGTTTTTTGCTGGCGCCACTTACACTGGAGTCTTTTACGCCCCCATTCTTTGTTTTTATGAACACACTTTTACAACCTCATGTTCCTGATTCACTGCGTCTTTGTGACATCTGTGCTGTTCGTTGCATGCAATCCTGCAGTGTCAGGTATATTCAGTATATAATCAGGTAATATCCCTCAAAACCTACGCACTCAATTTCACTTCACCGCACTGATTCCCAAAACTGGCAGAAATGATCAGGAAGACAAATATTTGGTTGGTTTTTTTTTCATTCTCCGTAGGCCAAGGATGCATACGTGATCTGACTTTTAATTGACCAAACACATCTTCAGTGTAACATTTAGGAAAGTCAGGGTATACTCTAGATCAGTAATCTTCATATGTAACTAAATAATACATCTATTTCTGGGGGAATAATATGTTGTGTTTAATCAGCAAAGGTTTCAGATAATGTGTTTGTATTTTGGCATTCATGCATAATAAAAGTTTCATATCTTTTGTCTTTTAGGTTACAAGGCTCTTCTCAAATGTCTTTCTGGAAGGTTCAACAGCAGAGAACTCATTGGTATCATGGGCCCTTCTGGAGCTGGAAAGTCCACACTTATGAATATTTTAGCTGGATACAGGTTAGACATAAAACACATAAACCCATGTTCTGCCACTTATTAGTTATTGATCATTGTGTCTGTTGTTTATGGCTAAAGGGAGACGGGTATGAAGGGGCAGATCCTGGTAAATGGTCGGCCCAGGGACCTGAGGACGTTTCGAAAGATGTCCTGCTACATCATGCAGGACGACATGCTGCTGCCTCACCTCACCGCCCGGGAGGCCATGATGGTGGGATTAAACGCTCTGCTTTTGGCAGATTTTATTGTTTCAACGTGTAATTAATTATGTGCCCTTTTAGGTTTCGGCAAATCTGAAACTAAATGAGAGTATGCAGGTCAAAAAGGAACTTGTAAGTGCTTTTTAACTTCAGCTATAAATATATATGTGCTCATTTTAGAAGTGGACAGTGTTGACAATCAGGGATTAGGTCTGAAACAAGTTGATCAGTTATTGAAATAATCGGCAACCCATTTGGTAACTGAAGAAAGGTTTTTTGAACTATACACAACCTCCAGAAACATGTCTGAGAGAGAATGTTTTATGAGTCAGATGAAGCAGGAATACCCATAACATGACACAAGAAACATGTAAATTTAGCATTTTTATTTTAAAAAAAAACTTTTTTTGTGAAAGTATACACTAAAAAAATGCTGCTTAACAGCATCTTCACAGCTTCCTCGCGGTTAAATATTGCAAATATCTTATATTCACCGGCCTTTCGGACAACTAATCAATTAAGAAAGAATAATGGCAAGACTAATCTATTACAAGTTGTTAGTTGCAGTCCTATCAGGAATGTCTCAATATTTTTCCAGATAACAACAGTCATCAGTGAACAGTGATCGCATGAGGTTCATCTGGGTTAAATTTTGTAAAAAATCATTTCATCCAAGTAGATTTGCAAATATCCTGTTTAGGAATAGTTCTGCTTGGCCATACATTAACATAACTCTAAAATATTTGATCCTTTTCAAATTAAAGTTTCTTTTGGGCTTTTTGGCAAATGTATGTAGACACTGGGACAGACTGATCGTATGATTGAATTGTTTTTAGGCCCTCTTCTCAAAGCAGTATATTTTCTGTGTTAGGTGGATGAGATCCTGACTGCTCTGGGTCTGCAGGAGTGTGCTCAGACGCGCACTAACTGCCTCTCAGGTGGACAATGTAAACGACTGGCAATCGCTCTGGAGTTGGTCAACAACCCTCCGGTCATGTTCTTTGACGAGCCCACCAGGTACTGCCCACTTGCACCTCACTGCATTACTAGCAGACAGTGCACATGTTTCAGATAGGTCTGTTGGGATAAAACATCTTGAGGTGTGACATATTGTGCGATTTTGCGATAAACAGAGACAAAAGCGACTTTATGCATCCACTAGCACTGAAGCAGAAAAATCCCATTGAGCATTGAATTTACTGTATCTTAAATATCACATGAACTGAGTTAAATTGCACTCTGAAACACCTTTTTACAGTTTAACTATCGGGTTAGTATCTGTTATAAGTCAGAGATACTGTATGTTATTATTATAACAATAAAAGGTGCCATAGAAAAAAAGGTCACAGGCTCTAATATTTCGTTGGACTGCCTTTAGCTTGGATTGCAACTCTCAGTCTTTGTTTCATTGTTTCAGTAAACCTGTGCAATGTCAAAAGATTAATTCCCACCCAGTGTTACATTCCTTTTTCACCAAGACATCAATACAAGGTCTTGGTGATGAGAGAGCCTTTTCCTGCAAATCCCAAAGATTTTCAATGGAGTTACAATCTGGAACAGGAAAAACCTGGACTCATCAGATCGCCTTCTTCCATTGCTCCAGAGTCCAATCATAATGTTCCCGAGCAAATTCAAGCCTTTTTTGTTAGCTGCACTGATTAGTGGTTTTAAGTCCTAACCCCTTGAGTTCCCCTAGCACTGTTCTTGTGGAAAGGCTCTGTCCTTTACTATTAAACATTGCTCAGAGTTGTACAGGCTTGTACCTATTTGCTTAGTTGAATCCAGTTGGCAACTTTTTTTTTTTCTGTCCAGGCAGTACTTTTTTTTTTTTTTACCTTTATTTAACCAGGTTTAAACTCATTGAGCTTGACAATCTTTTTGTCAAGAGCAATCAGGCCAAGAGGTAGCAGCACACAGGGATCACATTTTAAATTTAATTTACATTTTCAAATCATTTATGGACAGTACTGTCGGCCAAAACATTGGATTTGTTCAAACCTCAGCAGCTGACATGTTGACATACTACTATATACTATATATATATATATATATATATATATATATATATATATATATATATATATATATATATATATATATATATATATATATATATATATATTCTCCAAAATTAAGGCAAATTAAAGGGCCTCTACCTGATTTTGAACTGTGAGATAGGAACATGTTTTTGTTTGAACCATTAGCCCCGCCCACATAGTCCTTCCTTTCTCTCAATATTGCACCATGACTCAGAAATGACTGTCTGGAATAGTCTTATGTAGTTGTTTGCACATAGTTCCTCTAACTCTCCTTACAATTAGCTTTTAGCACTTTTTAAACTGCACCAAGACAGAGAGTCACATGTCTGGGATAGTGTCAAGCAGTTATATTCCCATGATTCATAGTGTACGATGATGATGTTCCTGATTGGCCAAAAAGAGGTGACCCTGGCAAATGCTTCTGCACTAGTTCATTCCTAACAACATACATTTATTATATGCACAGATTTTACATCACAAAACCAATGTTTTTCCATGAAGTGCCTTCTATCAAACAATGTGTAATGTAAAGAGAATTTATCTTAACTAGAGCAAATAAATATCAGGTACAGGCCCTTTAAAGCTGTGATGTGATAAATATTGAGCCTAATATTCTAATATTCAAACCAATTGAGTAATTGAAATCTACTGAGGCTAAGTTTGAGTGTTTTGTCTCTTTGTTCTGGTGCAGTGGCCTGGACAGTGCGTCATGCTTTCAGGTGGTGTCTCTCATGAAGTCTCTGGCGCAGGGAGGAAGGACAATCATCTGTACCATCCACCAGCCCAGTGCCAAGCTCTTTGAGATGTTTGATAAGGTACGGGGCTTAAGTGCTGGATTCTCTTACCCCATTAGGCCCTGCGTGCTCTCACTCACACTTCAGGGACCGGTGTGTCCTGCTGACTGCAGATGTCTTGTAGATGTCCAGAGTAATATATCAACATTTAGATAACATTGAAAGATACGAAAGATATGAATATCAAGTATACTGTTATAGAAAAAGAAATGCCACAAAAAGAGCTGATTAAAAATACAAATTAAGAAAAAACTAACTTCAAATAAGAGTATGTGATGATATTTCCACTAGTTAAACCTCAATTAAAACGTTTAAAGACATGTTTAAACATATTTCTTTTGGATTGGCATAATATTGTATATTGTTATAGTATACTCCAAAAAATATCAAGAAATCACCCCTAGTTGGGCTACACAATTAATCAAATCAAATCGAAATCGCAAATTGAAAGGAGACAATGAGCTATAATTTTTGAAGTGCAATAATTTCCTACAAAAACAGCTAAACTGTTCAATTCTTTCTGTGGTTTAGATTTGTTAAAACAAGTTCTGAAACACCTTTTGCCCGAAAGAAAAAAAAATGCAACAAAAAGTGACTTAAAGTGTCAAAAACGCTTCTAAAAGTGACAAAAAACACAACAAAATGCAAAAACGTTTTGAAACACATTCTCTTCTTATTTGTTTCTAGTTTCTCTTATTGTTTAGTCAGTTCTCCTGATTGTGTTGTGAATGTGAACTTTGAACAGAATCCCATTATTAAAACATCATCATAAATCTAATCTCAAAAGCAATACTGGTCAGAAAAATCACAATTCGATATTTTTCCCAAATTGTGCAGCTCTATCCCCTAGTTCAGAGCTAATTAATTATAATTAAGCATATTTATTATAATTTAATTGTTAATGCATTTACTTAACCCGACTTTTACTTACATTTGAAGTAGGAGTTGAAATGATGTTTAACTGTGAATCATTTTAATCAGAAGCAGCAATGCTAATAGCCTCATCAGTGATAAAATAAGCAAGAAATAACAACTTATATGGCTTTTTTTCCCCCCAAAGTTTTGCCAATGCTTAACGGAGCATAAAAAATAAATAAAAGTAGTGCTACAAATTGTTGAAGTAATAGTACATTGTCATATTAATTAAGAAATGACAGCAGGACTAGAGTTGTTGTACTAGCTGTGATTAAATTAAAAGTAAAGCCACTTGTATGATTTACATTAGATTAGAATTGTTAATAATGTAAAGTATCATTATAAAAGAGTACTTAACCACCACAGATACGAATTTGAATACGTTTTCTAGATACCGGCTTTAATATAGTGGTATTCATTTCTCTCTTTTGCTGTTTTGCTTGTTCTAGTTGTACATTCTTAGTCAGGGTCAGTGCATCTTCAAGGGCACAGTCCCATATCTCATCCCCTACCTGAAGAACCTCGGCCTCCACTGCCCCACGTATCACAACCCGGCGGATTTCAGTGAGTAAACCAACAGGCTCATATCCTCACAGTTGATGCGGCTGTTTACTTTCTTTAGCTGCGTTGTATTGATGTCTCCCTTGTGCCTGCAGTTATTGAGGTAGCATCGGGGGAGTATGGGGATCTGAACCAAGTGCTGTTTGAAGCTGTTCAGGGCGGACTCTGCTCTGAAGACGGCAAGAAAAACTCCAGAGACAAGAATGACCCTTCCTGTAACTCCCAGGTTCACAGCGTAAATAACCAACCCGTATTATGACAATATTATAATGGATATGCCTCTACATAAAGGTTGAGTGACATTTCTGCTTTCAAAAGAACATGCAGCTTTAACAACTAATTTCTTTACTTTATGGTGATCTTTGAGGTGATCTTTTTTTTCAAATCTACCAAAAGTGTCTAACTTTGAGTTATGTTCAGTATGTGTTTGTGTATAAAATGCTAGAATTTAATGTGAGTAAATTATCTTTGGAGTCTATTAAAATATTTGTATATGTTAAAACTGGTCTGTAATCTATTGTTTGTTTTTTTTGCTAGCAGTGGCCACTGAATTAAGCAACACTCTTGTGAAAGCGTTAGTGTGCTGCCAACACTACAAGAAACTCGTTCAAGGGCAATTGCCACCAATTATGTTTTTACATTTACAGTACATTTTAAATCATGTTTTCTTATTTGTTCTCAGGAGACTGGGACTTTGGAGAAACACAGCTTTGCAACCAGTACATTTACGCAGTTCTGTATCCTCTTCAAAAGGACCTTTATCACAATATGCAGGGACACGGTAGGAGGTTCAAAGTAGCATCTTTGTTCATCTTTTAACATCATAGATAAAGATCTCATTGTGTTTGTTGTTCAGGTTTTGACCCACCTTCGGGTGATGTCCCATCTGGCCATTGGAGTGCTCATTGGACTGCTCTATCTCAACATTGGAAATGATGCCAGTAAAGTGTTCAACAACACTGGCTTCCTCTTCTTTTCTATGCTGTTCCTAATGTTTGCTGCCCTGATGCCGACCGTCTTAACCTGTAAGATTACAGATACACTATACACTATTAGATCATTACACTACATTTCATTTTGAAGAACAACATTATGACCATTACTATATTTCCTTAGTTCCTCTGGAGATGTCTGTGTTCATGAGGGAACATCTTAACTACTGGTACAGCCTTAAAGCTTATTACTTGGCCAAGACCATGGCGGATGTCCCGTTTCAGGTAACATTTATGACCTCACACAACAAATAAGAACTGAGATAATGACATGTATAAATAAACACTTGTCTAGTCACTTGTTTCATTTGTGAATATGTGCTGCTTCTGTCCTCCAGGTGATATGTCCCATAATGTACTGTAGTATAGTGTACTGGATGACAGAGCAGCCTCCAGAGGCAGGACGTTACTTGCTCTTCATGGCCTTGTCCACATCCACAGCCCTGGTGGCCCAGTCCCTTGGGCTGCTCATAGGTGCTGCCTCCACCTCGCTCCAGGTACGCCTGGAAAATAATGGACTTCGATTGTAAAAGATGAATCTATGTATTCATTTACTTTTGTTTCTCAGGTGGCAACTTTTGTGGGACCAGTCACAGCCATACCCGTCCTCCTATTTTCTGGTTTCTTTGTCAATTTTGACACCATTCCCAAATATCTACAATGGAGTTCTTATGTATCGTATGTCAGGTACACACTATCTTTTTCACACATTGTTGGTGTTCAGAATGTGATATGATGCATTACACAAATACTGTCCAAATTATTTCGGAGTTTGTTTTCATTGACTGTAGCTCTTATAAGCTGAAGGAAGGGAGTTGGTCAAGGAAGGGAGTTCGGCCCCAGCTCACTCCACAACAATCACCAATGTGGGGGAGTGACTAGATAATGCAAAGTTTTTTATTGATACCACATGATGACATCAACATTCCCTTTGTCTGGATCTCTGTTACTCAAGTCACACTTACACAGCTTCTGGGGAACTTTCCTCCGTAGACTCATGCTGCAATGATGTGGTGCTCGGGTTTCATGTATTTTTATCTCAAAAATTGTGGACTTTGATGTCAGCAATAATAAAATCACTGAGTCCTCTCTTCAGCAGCGTTGAAATAGAGCTAACCAGTAAGATTGGTTGTTATAAGCCTCCTCAAAAGCTAAGCGCTTTTTGTTTGGAAAACAATCTCCCCGAGTTCCCAATAACCACATGGACGTAGCAATAAATGCAGTCCACCTCAGAATGATGTCACTAAAAAGTATCAATAAAATAAATGTAATGAATTATTAATATTATTACTCTCTGGTCACTCTTTAAACTCAAAACTCTTACTGTATTATCATGTCACACGTTCACTATCCAGACATTTCCAGTTATTTCACGTTGCCCCATCAGATAAGAGTTAAAGACGCGTTACTGATTGTTCTGATTTCTTAGGTATGGGTTTGAAGGCGTGATTCTCTCCATATACGGCATGAACCGGTCGGACCTGGAGTGTCCTGGGATCGTGTGTAAATTCCAGAAGCCCGAGGAGGTGCTGCAGCTGCTGGATGTGGAGGACGCTAAGCTTTATGTAGACTTCATTGCCCTGGGGGTTTTCTTCCTGATACTCAGACTGGCCACATACCTGGTGCTGCGCTACAAAGTCAAGTCTGAGCGCTAAGGCCTCCACAGGAAAACCCATTCATATCATTTGGAAGTGTGTGCAAATACTATACTGCAGCCAAACTCTCCGTCTCAGTGGACAAATGTATACATCAAATCATCTGGAAACTGTCTTATCAATGAAAAGGGAAAGTGAAAATCTTCGAGCAATGCAAGAACACACATTACCTACCTGAAATAATATGTATCTCCGTCCTATATGTGATAAAAATCCATATATAACAATGCATGTCTCTGCGAATTGTGAAGTTATTGGGTTGGTTATATCGAAAAAGCCACACACCATAAGAGCTAAATTTCTATTGCAATGCAGTTGAGCCATGTCATTTGGATTCATATGCATTTCATAGATTCAATATGCCTTCAACTACATCAAAAAAGATAATAGGAAATAGTATGGCATGGCTTCTCACTCTCCAGACAGATCAAAACAAAGGCTTTACATTGAAACTGCCACTGGACAACTTGGATTCACCATAGCTGTTAACATGGTGGAGGTTTGTTTTATTCCTGGTCTCTAACAGGACTGTGTAACTACCTTGGTCCGTGTTTGAAAGCCATTGATGATGTGAAAAGGACAAAAATAACACGGGAATGTGGACTATACTCCTGCAATTGAAAGTGCTGCTGGATGAACTTCAGGTCAAGTGCAATAGTTTGATGGAGTAATCGTCGGTGTCATTATAATTATGACACCTTGAAGTGCTTGTTTTCACTCACTGTCTCTGTCTCTCCATCTTAGCAACCCTTGTCTTTTTAACCCTCTTTCTCTCTGCTTTTGCTGATTTCTGAAAGATGTGTGTTGTTCCAACCAATGCTAGATACTTGAATTGCTGACCAGGCAGTTTTTGTGCCTCTTTACTAGAAATATGTTTTTCCTGGTTTTAGATCTTATTATTTGCACATTCAGTTTCTGTGGACACACATGACATGCTGCAGACACACACGCACGCACGCACGCACACACACACACACACACACACACACACACACACACACACACACACACACACACACACACATACACAATAATACACACCGATTTACAATGACGTTCAGACACATACACCTTCACTTTTGGCAATGTTTAGAAGAGCCTCTCTGTCACAAGGCAATGCAAATAATTTACAGTAGACTTGCTATGAAATATTTCTTATTCAGACTATGCTACTTAGTAACATAATATATATTAAATGCATAAAATGTGAGTATATAATCAATGATTGTACAGTGAATATGTTATGCTGTAAAGAAAATGTACATTTGCACTTTTCAATGTATGCTTATTTAATTAGATTTATTTGTATTTAATTTTATTTTTCTATATCTATGTGACGAGTGCTGCTTGACAGTATAACGAGAAAACAGCAACTGAATGTTGCATGTTCACTTTAGGAATGACTTAACTGAAATAGTACATTTCAAACTATAGCAAAATTATGTTGTTTTTTCATTAAAAATAATTTTGCCAAGTTTGGGGAAATGCCAATCCTCTCTCTTTGGTTTAAAATACAGCTATGTTGGTTGAGAAAAGAGGCAGTGATATGTCAAATGTATGTAGCCTGTGCTTATCGTTTCATGATGCTGTTTACTGTAGTTTGTGAATGACATCAATAGCAATATTCAACGCTGCAATTATTTATTTGCACTGCTGGCATTTATTCATCTGGTTCATTTATAATTGTTTTGCCCCTTGTGTTTTGAAGATTCATTAGATTTTTTTTATTTTTTATGCTGCAATCTGCTTATTTTATCCACCTTTGTAAAAGTCAATTTAAATTCAAAATTGCATTTAATTTATTCATCTTTCATAAATTGAGGGAATAAAGTTAGTATTTTGGCCCTGAGAAAATGATTCATAGTGTTAAACATGTAGCAAAAAAGAAAAAGGATTGTGTTGAAACAAAATTGCGATAATCAGCAGCAAAGTAATTAACTTGAGAATTCCTTGAGGGCCATTATGGGTACCAAAGAACTGAACAAACCATGTATTTTAGTTCAGGGCAAAACATTGTATTTTTCTTATGTGATGAAAGTAGCCAAAGAAATGTTCTGGAAAGATAGCAAGGTAGTTTTAACAGCGGCCATTTATGAAAAGTTCAATAGGCAGACTTAATCGGATGTCTTTATTTTATTATCCAAGACACTGAGGATGCACATAATGTTGTTATGAAATGTAAATCCAACATGTTCTGTGTTTTTATTATGATTATTATTAATAAAAATAATATTATCTCTTCATTTAAAAGGGTTAGTTGTAAGCTTTGTGGGCTGCCTTGAGATTTGAGATTAGAAAGTTATTTCACACACGTTTTTACAAATAATTTGTTTGTCAAACTGTTCACATATTTTATGTGTTCCTTTATAATCTCACTGCAACTCCTCTGTACCAAATCATGTTTCAATGATTATAATAAAATTGTTGATAATCTTCTGGTGGTGAGAGCTCATTTTCCCAATTTCAACCAAACAGACAACATAAAGAACATGATTTGAATTGCTGCAGTCCTTTCTTACTCATATTTTATTAGGAAGATAATCCAGGGCAGACACCATGGGGTAGGTGTAGGTTGTGCGAATGGGAAGACAAGAAAATTGATAGCTTAGATTTGTCACAACCATGGTCCATATCATAGATCCATGGTCCATGGTCAAATATGTGTATCGATACCACTGACTGTGTTTTAAACAACACTTCTGGAGAGAGCTAGTAAAGCGTTCTCTGTTGTTCTTGTTACTTGTATCCAGCTTCCGTTTCGTCTTTAACTTAATCATCTTGCTATGTATTTGCTCTTTGGCACAGACCGGCATTTTCCCACAACACCCCGCTCCTGCATTCACAGATGACGAAAATGGCGGACAACGCAACATCCGTAGGTTTCCGAAAGATGCTAATTCTAATAAGAACTACAATACCTTATTAAACTAAAATTGGCATATTATTTTCAACAGGTTGACGTCGTCGAAGGCTGTCGCCTTCCCGTTTTGCGCAAAAACCAGGAACACGAAGACGAATGGCGTAAGTATTATCCGACGTTCGTGGCTAGCCAAGCTGCCTGGCTAATGCTAAAAAGCGAGCCTCAGCTGTTGTCAATGGACAACACGGTCTCCACTGTAAACAAAACACACAGCGGGAACTTACACATGTACCGATATTTACACTGTCTGGGATGGTTTTAGTATACACTGTAGGCTTGTTTCACGAAGCCCATTTGATATAATACTGATTTTATGTCTCAATTTTGAATAGTATTGTTAAAACAATTGTATTACATCAATTGGACGTATGAACACAAACTTGGCGCTGTCATCGCGTCAATGACGCTCGTGGTGATGTAAAATAACGCAAAAATAAGACAAGTTAAATGCATAAATCCCAGGTGTACATTCTTGTATTAATTCGTGTTGGTTGTTATTACCAAGTCAAAATTTCAATTATGTGCCTGTTAAATTGAATAGCATGCTATATGTATTCACCTGCGGGATTGTCGCTTGTTTGAACTTTTTTCTAACTAGGCTTGATGAGCTCTATTTTATTTGTAGCATTGGCTGAAATCTTAAGTGTGAAGGAAGTTTCCTCAAGAAAACTCTACTATGTCCATTATATTGACTGTAAGTATAATTTTATTCTACAAATCATATTTTATTATATATATTTGTTATATAATAGAATATTTTACTTACAAATGTAAATAAAATACAGTCTAGTTATTAATGTAGTTTTCACAAACCTTTGTTTTTCTTCCAGTTAATAAGCGTCTGGATGAGTGGGTCACATTGGATCGACTAGATCTGAAAAAGCTTCAATTTCCCAAAAAAGAAGCAAAGACTCCCACCAAGAATGGTCTTCCAGGGTCACGGCCCAGCTCTCCAGAAAGAGAAGTAGTGGTGAGGCGCATTAAATTGCATTGTACAGATGTCTTGACAAGAAAAACTACGACTGTAACAATCAAAACTGATTCTGTGGAAGGGGGAAAAAAACATGAACTTAAGTGTAATTGGTAAAATAGGGCACTGCTTCTTTTTTCATTACTATGTTATTATTCTTTAAAGGTGGGCTATGAACTTTTCTTTTCTATTATTTCAATGATATTTAAACTATATTTTGACAATGCATCTGTAATTTGCTAAAATGTGCCTGTAAATGTCTTTGTAGGGGGTCAGTATTTCATACAACGTGAATGGCCCATAAAATTTACCCCAATAGTGCAGAAACATCACTTTATATAGATTACGCTGGACATTTCTGTCCAGCTAATTTTTAATAGTTTCATTTACAGAGGATATACCCTATATTCTAACCTAATTTTGCAAATCTCCAAAATAATAATTGTGATACAATATATTTTTCGATATATCTCCCACCTCTACTACAATTGAATAATTATGCTGCAAGACTTAACACTAGATTTTGTGTTGACTGTTCTAGAAGTCCAGTGAAGCCATCCAGCCATTCAAAGGGGTTGTTCATTCAGTGAAGGAGGTTCCCAGAGAAACTGTGGTATGGCTCTTTCAGTACGTTACTGCAGGTTATTGTCGTCATGCCACTTTGAAGAAGAATCGGGAGCATCGAGGGCCACTCTTAGTCATGTGTGGATAATGAAGAAGCGGCCATACATACAACTGTTACATTTTCATGCTGACATGATTTACAGTTCTTTTGGGATTGATCTGATTCTGTTGACATATGTCTACTGTGGAGAATTGTTTACATATCCTTTCAAAAACATGAAACCATCCCTTTAAATTAACACAATTTGTTCATGAGTTGAGTGCTATTCTGATGGCTACCAAAATGTGTGTCCAGAAAACATAAGGGTTAACGTGAATGTGAGTTAACCCCTTTTCCCTCTCTTCCTTTCTGTTCAATTCAGAGGAAGAGTCTAGATCTCAACGTACAAACCACAGCCACAGCCACAGCTACAGCCACAGCTCCTTCCAGAGGCAAAACCCTCCCCGCACCGGTACAACTTGAATTTACCAGTTTTAAACAGCGATGACAGAGACCTTATTTACTGTTGGTGTTAACATTGGTATAACTAAAAGCTGCTGTGCAAGAAGACTGTGAACACCACATAAGTTAGTTTATTCCATTTTAATATGGGCTTGGCAGCATTACATCATTAATCCAAAATGTTGTAGGAAATTTAAAACCTGCCTGCACTACCTCTGTGTTAACACCATGGTTAAATAAGGTTAGACTTTGTACTAATCTTACAAACACATACATTCTAAAAAGTGTAATAATTGGTTTGCTGTGGCTTTCAATCAAACACAGTTTTAAACAATCGTGTGCAGCCAGTGATTGTGGTGCCTCGATTTAAAGATTTTTATACCTTTCCATAGTCACTCTGGAAAAGGCCCATTACTATTTGTGAGCCTTTCTGTGGAAGATATTTGTGACCCATGTGTTTGTTGCAGAAGAGAAAAGCAGAGCCCCCGGCCCCCCTGGCTCCTCAGGTGTCGCCCGCCCCTCCTGTGCCCTCTCTGCCAAGTTCAGCTGAAGCCTCTCAGGCAGCTGTGTATCCGGCTGCTCGAGAGAGCACCACCTTCAAATCCCGGGAAGACCACGAGCAGCTCACCTCGCTCACTACGGTAACACCATTCAAACACTACTCATACTGTTCAGAGGAGAGCCCATTTGTTAAGAAATCTTGGCTTTGTGAATAGAACGGCACTGCAGCGAGACGTGTGATCCCCCCTCAGCCCGGGAGGAAGAGGAAGGCCAACTGCGGAGGCACCGATGAGGTACGGAGAAGTGTAACTCTTTGAAGAAGAATAATTTGGATTGGATTGTCACCTACGAAGTTTCTTCTTTTTTTTTTTTTTCACTTGTGATGTTAACCCAATGTGTGATCCTTTTTAAATTCTCTTGACCCACTCAAAGTCTGGAATCAAAATGTCATAATGCTTTCGCTGTGACTCCCAAAAACAAATTATTTGATTGATGTAAAACAATTCCTATTCTCTTTAGTTTCCAAAGGCCATGTTTTTGTCTTTTTCTGATAGATGATAAAGGTTTTGCAGTATAACAAGCCTCAAAGTGCCAGTGTCTTTCTACCACCACCAGAGGTCTGTTTAATTTCCTATTATTGCCCGTTGATTTCTGTGTTGATTGACTATTTCATAGTGGGTCCAATAAAACAGAGGTTTTCCTTACCTCTGACCCAATTTTACTATAACCCCTCATTATACAATTTGTGCTTTAATTGTGCCTAACTGAAATGTTTTCCAAATTTAAATGTAATTCATTAACGCTTTATGCCACACAGACATTATCTAATGTGGGAGTTGTTCTCAACCAGGATTCCCAGGACAGCTCCGATGGGATCCCCACCGCGCCCCGCATGACGGGCAGTTTGGTGTCTGACCGTAGCCATGACGACATCGTCACGCGAATGAAAAACATCGAGTGTATTGAGCTCGGGCGACACAGGCTCAAGCCCTGGTACTTCTCCCCGTATCCACAAGAGCTGACGTCACTGCCAATCCTCTACCTCTGCGAATTCTGCCTCAAATACGTCAAAAGTCTGAAATGTCTCCAAAGACATTTAGTAAGAACCGCCTCATTATGGACCGTGCACGCTGTTGAATGTTTTACTCATTCTCTCTTTCAACAGACAAAATGTAACCTACGACATCCTCCAGGCAACGAGATCTACCGCAAAGGCACCATTTCCTTTTTTGAAATTGACGGCAGAAAAAACAAAGTCTGTAATAAGATTATTTAATATTTTTGTTGATGCCCTTCCAGATAAAACTAACATAATATTGTCCCTTTTAAGACGTATTCCCAGAACCTGTGTTTAATCGCTAAGTGTTTCCTGGACCACAAGACTTTATACTATGACACCGATCCCTTCCTCTTTTATGTAATGACTGAATATGACTCCAAAGGCTTCCACATAGTCGGCTACTTCTCTAAGGTACTGACACTCACTCCAACTCCTCCAAATGTTAATTGTGAAGTCATGGTGCTAATGTACATGTACATGTCTACAGGAGAAAGAGTCCACAGAAGATTATAATGTGGCTTGCATCCTCACTTTACCTCCATACCAGCGCAGAGGCTATGGCAAGCTGCTCATCGAGTTCAGTAAGTGAAGATGTAAAAATGGCACCGGCAGGCTCGCTATAGTGTGAATATCTAGATTAGTGGGACATTTGGGGCCACTCTAGGCTCAGGTTAACCTGGCTCAAGCCAGATTGATATGTGTATCACTCTGAATTAGTTTTACACATTATCGATCTGGACAGGCCCCCGTTGATGTCGTTCGGGAAAATGCGTAACTTTATGACCAACATATGAACTGATGGGTCGCAGCGGCGCAAAAGTGAACAAGCCGAGAAATCAAGAAATCCAGTTGAGAGAAAAGCACTGATTTAATCTGCGTCCTCAAATGCACAGAGCACTTCTATGTGCATGTTTTCAAAAGCGAAATAGTCCGTAAATGTGTTGAAATAGTGTTTAGGTTCGTCTATTTGAATTCCGCCCAAACCACAATGCTGCGTCTGATTGGTGCGCCACATAGCGGCCGGTGCAGCCCTAACAGCGGCACACCGCCCAGATGGATTCTTAAGAGTTGTGAATTTACAAATATCGCGAGAATTTATATGGCAGGGCCAGGTTAGGCTCAGGCGGCTGGTTGTTCACAAGCTAGTGGGGTCAATCTGACTCAAATATGCAATGAATGCACGAGCTGTAAAATGTCTGTCCCTGCATGCTAGTTTAAATGAAATCTCTTCTGGTTTGTGCTTCTCAGGTTATGAACTCTCCAAAGTAGAAGGGAAAACCGGCACTCCTGAAAAACCACTCTCTGATCTAGGTCTTCTGTCCTATCGCTCCTATTGGTCTCAAACTATTTTAGAAATACTCATGGACCTCAAGCCTGACAATGGAGAACGGCCTCAAATAACTATCAAGTATGTACCTCTTTATTGTCTAGCACAATCAGATAGTTACCAACACTACACTGATTTGTCATTGGCTTCTTTCAGTGAAATTAGTGAGATCACAAGTGTCAAAAAAGAAGACGTAATTTCAACGCTACAATACCTCAATTTGATCAACTATTATAAGGTAAAAGTCAAACTGGCTCACTGAGTGCGTTTACATGCACTTGAATAACCCGGTTATTGAGCAGGATTCTGAATATGAATATGTATTACTTCTGCTGAGAGAAACCAGGAAACTCATGTTCCTGTTTAAATGCAGACTGAGAGTACCCTGGGTAGTTAGAGCGGTAACTATGGTAACTATGGCATAGATATGTCAAGTGTTAGAAACACGCTAAAAAGTTTTTAACTGTGGAGAAATGCAGTGTCCCACAGTGTTAAGTCCCAAAGAAACAGTCACAGAGATTAGTTTGCTTTGAAAAGTTGGCTGTATTGAACAGTAGACAACGTAATTGTTTTCTGATGATAAAATGATACAAATAAAAATACCCAGGTAGAAGTTTGAGTCATTTTGTTAAATTAGCTGTTTCTGCCAAATATGTTTCTTGAGTACGCACATGCTCAGCATTACATACCACAGTATTCTGGATATGATCAGAATATTACAATGAGAATATTCTGGTTTCTCATAACCAGGATACTCACAAGGACACGAGTTACATTGAGTTAAAATGAGGGCACTTATAAAAAACCAACAATCATAACCAGGTTATTTGTAAACGCACTCACTATTTTGTTTTATTCAGTCACTGCCTTGATTTAAATGCATATTTTTGTGAAATGTAGGGACAGTACATCTTGACACTTTCAGAGGAGATTGTGGATGGACATGAAAAAGCCATGCAGAAGAGACATCTGCGTATAGACCCAAAATGCCTTCACTTCACGCCCAAGGACTGGAGCAAGAGGGGCAAGTGGTAGAACACCTTACACCTGACTGTGGGAACTACAGCTGTTCACAAACACATTTCAAGTCCAGAAATTTTCACAACCCCTGAGGCTTTAACGTCATGAACAATTTAAGAACTGTGGGATAAAGTACACACTGGTTTGTAACATCGAGGAGAAG
The DNA here is from genome assembly GCA_019453435.1 of Rhinogobius similis. Taxonomy (NCBI): domain Eukaryota; kingdom Metazoa; phylum Chordata; class Actinopteri; order Gobiiformes; family Gobiidae; genus Rhinogobius; species Rhinogobius similis. The sequence goes on along the minus strand of CM033637.1, from coordinate 26,733,458 downwards.
CTGCAACTACTGTGCGTCAGACTGTCTTTCTATGTAGTTTATGTTGTGTCAAGATCACGTGTAAGATGAGCATTTTTAATGGGATGAAGCTGAAACAACCCCATAATATATCAAATCTAAATGGATATGTTTGTTTACAGCATTGAAAATCCGTTGGTGAAAAAGGGAAAAAAGGAAGTGGCGAGTGGACATTTTTGTTTTGTTTTTTTTCCATGTTTTTCATATAAAATAAATGCTAATATATAGCACTCCAAAGTTAGCGGTGACTCTGTGTGAATACCTAGTAATGTTAATATGTGTAAGTGGCACACTAAGCAAGCCGAAACACTATTAAGAGCAATTTGTACAGTATGTGGCTAAATTAAGTGATTTAATGAAGAATTTTAGATAGTGGTGTATGTTTGGACTGGTTGTTTTTGTGTAGGAAAAATCTAAACGCGACTTGTCAAATTGTCATTTATGTAAATTCATTTAATTCTTCAGTCAGTGCCTGGATTTCCTACATTATAGGAGAGTCCACTTAAAAATCAGAAAAAAAGTGATCTACCTAAAATGCAAAATTTGATGTCCACGTTTGTTTTCTATTTTCACATACAACTTGGTGTTTTTAAATTTTACAGCGGACCCTGTGTGACTATGCTGTGTGCAATGAGACAAATCAACATATCATTTTATGTTTCTGTAAATGTAAAAATGAGAATCTGATTGTAAAAACAAAGAAAGGCCATGTTGAATTGTTACAGGAATGTAAATTATGTATACAGTACAGTTTTTACTCCAAGAAATCGCACAATATTGTTACCAGATGGCAGTGATTTATTTCTTTGACATTGTGTTTTATGTTTACATGTCTCAAAAGATCTTGAATTTAATATATCTTTAAGTGGAACACAGCCAAACATTCTTTGAATTTTATATGAACGCATTGAACAGTTCATAAAAACGATTAACATTCCGTGATGCTTTTCCCCCCCCACATTTTAAAGCAAGTTGTTAACATTTGTTGTCAGAACGGTATCAGTCTAAAACACCTAAAGACACAAAAGTTCACATTTTAATTCTGCGTTATAATTACGTTTTAGTGTTTTCCTTCTTCTCAACAAATTACTTATTTTCTGTCAGCTGTAAAACACCATGTTGCACGCGAGATGTCGCTGTTGACCCTGATGAGCTCCAAATACCAAACTTAACACCGCGATCCTTTTATTATTAATTCAACCTCTGTGATTTGGACAGGTCACTTAACGTGGGCAGGTAAGCGTGTTTAAAACATGTGATTGGTTTCATTATAACTGAATAGTTGAATAAAATGAAGCAACCTTTGGAGATTGTTAGTGGCCGCATGGAGCTGAACCAAAGGTTTCGGTGTCTTTAAAAATAAGCGTCTCTGCAAAGCTTAACGTTTAGTGTCTAATGGTATAATGATAATAATAATGACAATAATGTAACTAGATTACATTATGTCTCGTGAATAAAGTGCTGATCCTGATGACCTTTTACCCTTTCTCTTGTCTGTTCCACACTGGGTCCACACCTGACGCATGAGCCCTGGACATGGCCCTGGAGGAATTTCGCACTAATCTCAGATTCTCACCATTTGGACCCGTGCGCCTCGTGGTAAAAGCCCCCTGCATCCTTCCTCCTGGCCCCTAGTGTATATGTTCACTTTTTAGTCGAAACTTACTTTTACTTTTTACACTTTTTGAGGTTGTTGATGTAAACGTCATGCGGAATTCTGTGCCAATTTCCTGCCCTTATAGTCAAAATATTTGCTAAATACGTTTATGTTAAACGTATTTAACAGTATCTTACGTACAGCCTCTGTATGTAATTATAATCTGTATAATATAACAGTGTTTTGTTCTCCTTCCACAGGGTGTCACTGCAGCTCAGGCACATTTACAGTAACTGTGGAGGACCTCTAACAGTGTAGAAATAATTAAAATAAAAGTGTGCTTGTGAAATGACTCATAAATATAGGGTTGTAATCCTGTTGTCGTTTAGTCAATTAATCAGTGGACGTGTCTCGGTCGATCAACATTTTTATTTGTCGACTAATTAGTTTATTTAGATTTAAAGGATTTATATGGCTGCAGCCCTATTAAAATGACTATTGTGCATCAACTTTACAAACCTCAGTTTCAATCAACTCCAATTTGCATTATAATAGACTGCTCATTATGACGTCTGTAATACAAACGGGTCATATTTATGTTATAACGTTGCAGAATGGGCTCCACTCTCTGGACTGTGTGACTCCTATCAACCCGTCACTGTTTTTATTTTCTCTTATCTGCAGCAGACACTCCTCTAACAGTAAAGGCTCCTTGTCGCACCCCTGAAGCCCCCCGCCCTGCACCGCTCTGAGCCTGACCAGAGCCCCTGACCTGGTAACACACACAAGCACACGCACACAACCGCACACACACGGCCAGATGGTGGGAGCGGGCCACAGTTCATCCAGCCATTACCGGGGGAGGAGGACAGTGCTGCTGCTGAGGTCAAAACACCAAACGTCTCCATCCTGGACGCTGTGATGCTTGCAGGTAAACTTAAAGATGTTGCAGTGGCTGATGGGAAAAGAGGAAAAGTCCAGCTGGGTTTTGTTATGGCCCCGGTGTGGCTGTGTCATTGTTTGGAGGCAGGTTGATTGTTTGTTGTGGGTTGGACCATCATGCACCACGTTTGAGGAGCACACAGTGGTCCTGACAAATAAACAGTGTTTCCACCAGACACACACTTTCACCTTTGCCCTTCAGCCTTTATCTCCTGCTCCAGAGAAGGCAGTGTGGCACATTGTGAATCACATTACATTTTTACCCAACAATAGTGGCTCTCTTAATTGACAAAACAATGAGTAATTATAGTCTAATGTCTCAAAATAGATTTATCTGTGTGTGTAGTGTCTGTGTGCCGGCCAAAAGTGACAGGAAAGGTTTGCATGGGTGGTATTTGATGTGAAATCTATCAAAAACATTTGAATATTACTTCAAGGAGCTTGCACCAGAACTGCAGGAAACACCTCACTTATTTACATACATTATCATGCTGGGACTTGGCGGTAGATGATGTTGACAAAAAAGTATATCTCAATATTTTTGTTTTGCATTACATTGATAATAATATTCAGACATTATATAGTACATTATTCTCAGAATGCATCTGGAATGTTCTAAAATCTGCCTGTAAATGTCCTGGTGGAGGTTCAAGTGTTACCTTAATGTGAATGAACCATAAAATTAACCACAAAAAGGTCAGAAATATAATTTTATACCCTTGTTTCTGTCTCTTTTTGTCGTGATTTAAATAGTTTTAACTCTCTAATCTTTAAAACAACAATTGTTTATTATTTATTTGAGACACAGCAGGTGAAAATCTTAAATTTAAAGATATCAATTTGAAACTTCTTGTGTAGTTTACTTACATAAATGTATTAAATGTTTATCATCAAACAATATTTTCCACATATAAATAAGATAATATATTCGGGACATTTAAATCTAAACATGGACAGAGGTATAGAAGGGATTTTGGATATATTATTTATTATATGCGTAAACTAGATCTCACTGAAAATTAAAATTGTGCCTCATTTTTAGAGTTAAAACTTAAATAAAACAGGCTTTGAACAGAATTTGAATCAACAAATCCTTCAATATAATGTGTCAAAATGTTATTAAGTGCAAGAGTGTAAAGTTTGGTCTGTGTAGGTGCCACTTTAAGGGCTCATCTTTGTCTCTGTGGGAGAAAAATGCATTTGTAGAAAATAGCCTTTGACATTACAATGTCCCATAGAAATTTATAGATGAAGTGGATTCAATGAAACAATAAAACATCTTTAGGTTTTAGATTGGACAGTGTGGTTGTTTCCAGGTGCACGCTTATATGTGAAGAGAGCAAACTGACCAAAAAACAAAATATAGAAGTATTGCCTCTTTACAAAAGACTCTTGACAATACTATTTTGTTAATGAGACAAGACAAAATTCAAGAAATTAGCCTGTTTGTGCATTCAGCAACTTTTATTCCACAATTTCGCTTGCAAAGCAATTTTACATTTCTGCCACAGTGATGTCGCCTTGACTTGATGCTGTCCATCGCTGCCTCTTTGACAAGGAGACGAGGAGGGGTTTGTGTGACAGAGAGAGAGAGAGAAGGAGGAGGAGGAAGAGAGCGAGAGGGAGAGAGAGAGGGGGGCCGGCCTTGGTGTGATGTGAATGGAATCGAATCAGCGCAAGAGGGGAGGAAGCCCAGCACAAATCAACCTGCCTCTTGACTTAACAACAGACTGACACAGAGAGGCACCGGCTCGGATCTGCAGAAAAGCGCGTGGCCCGACTTCCCTTTCGTCACTATTGTTATTATTTTAGCAGGAACCACAGCCCGGTGGAGCTGAAGAGAAACTCAGAGTGGAGATAGATAGCAGAAAAATGCTGTCATGGGGAGAGCAGGGGAGGGAGCTGACAATGAGGAACAGGATGGATCGCGGCAGGGTCGTCCGGAGCTAAAATGTGGAGGTAAGTCTGTTCTTTTTTTTCCCATTTTGTCGTAACGAGACGGCGTCAAAACCATTCCCGTGTCCTCTTGCCCTCCTTTTCTGATGGTAATGAATTTAGATGGACAGGCCGGCGAGCGCATACCTCTGCATATGCCCCCATACACAGACACAATGTATGAGCCATTAAATAATCCTCCAGCCTGTCCTCTCCCTTCCCTCTGCCTTCATACCCATTGTGTAGCATCTAGCACATTTAAATCTGTTTGCAGGATGACCCAGTGTCACATTAAGCTTAGGTGCACATGCTTGGATATTACAGCATCCTGCACACCCCCCCTCCCTTCCAAACCTTTGTCGCATTTCATATCCCCCCTTCCACCACCACCACCACCTCCTCCCCCGACTCTCACCCCCCACATCTTTGCTGTCTTCCTCCATTGTGCCGCGTCCCCACAGCGAGAGGTACGAGCGACGTTATGACATGCTGGAGCAAAGCCGCATGACCGGGAGACGGCGGCGGCGGCGGTGGCAGCGGCGAAGGGGGGGGTCAAGGTGGCAGCAGGCGTGGATGCTTGCGAGGAGAGAAAGCACTGGCTGAAAGACGTGAGGGGAAAAAAGGGAAGCAGGATTGTCAGTGTAATAAAAAGCTGTTTTATGTGCTGCTGCGTGGTGGTGGTGGCCTAGGATTTGAGTGAGGATTGTACACGCCACTGTGCATAGATAATGATGGGATGAAAATGATGAGTATTGATCGGCTGTTTAGCGAGCGGCACCAAAAATATGGCTTTTATATAGTCGGACATCCTTCCCCCATCTTTGCATTTGTCTTTCCCCAACAGTATCATCAACACCCTTCAAAAGACACAACACAGAGAGCTACACAAGTGCAATAAGGACAGGCAACACCAGTTATATTTGTTGCGTAAGCTCATCCAATTCATACATTCCGTATTGATTCCACTCATTGGCGATATTTTCCCTGAAGATGAGGCACTCTTTGTTGCGTGCATGTGTCCTGGTGGCCGTTGAGTAAACTGACGGAGATGGGGTGATGTCATCTGGGTTGATTTGAGATGTCGGCCGGCAGGTTTGTTGAGAAGAAACGCACACGGACTAGTTTCAACTCCGCCTGGTCCGCGCTCTTTGTGGGAAATGAAGAATAGGCTTGTCAGGCGCTCACCTCTCGAGAAGAACCCACTGACATAATGGTGCTAAACGTATGCAGCCTATTTCCTCAGCACTACAAAGTCAAACCCGTTCTGTCATCAGCGGCGTGCATCTTGAATTAATTAACAAAATCAGTCTGGATATTAACAGTGATAGGTATTCCCGCTAGCGTCTTAGCTGTTTGGAAAATTGTTTTAATTGGGAAAACTATTTGTGGTCCTCTCTGTGCCCTCAAATGCACTTGCCCATTGCCGTAAAATTGAAATGTCTTTATTCATCTCAAGACTCCCTGAAGTCAGACCTCCGGCAAATTAGTAATTCACAGTCTGTGCCCACGTTCTGTGTAAAGTACTCACTTAGTAACACTTAGTTCCTATTGGTTAATGAAATGAATAAATGTCATATAACTGTCACATGTGTTGAGCTGTGATTCGGGGTACGGCGGATATTTTAATGCAATTGATTAATTGATCAATTGTTACATCACACTCAATGGACATGTAAGAAAAGGGTTACTCTTCTGCTCAACAATGATCGCCCACCTCTTGGTTCCGGAGGTCAAATTTCTATTCATAATTATTCTCATATGGATTTCAATAAAAATAAATAAATAAATGTTTAAAATCTTGGAGATAATAATAAACTGCTAAGTTATTGAAGCATTTTGCCAGATTTTAAGTTTCAAATGTGTTTTTTTGTGTTCATTATGTACAATAGTTACCACAGAGCTGCTTAACCTCCATCGTGCCTTTAAGCTCTTAAAGCTGAGTATCTCATCTGAGATTTCAATTGTGAAATGAGGAAATATGTATTTAAACCTTTCTCACTCATCTCTAGATCTCACAAACCCTTTGGTTCAGCGTGGATTTTTGGCCACTGGCACAGCTTTAGAACAGCTTTTTAAGACATAAAAGTGAAGCATCATATATTGACTCTTTCTTACAAGTTTAAAAAGATAACAGTGTTTAATTATTAGATGAAGTAATCGTGTAGAGGTCAGGTTTTTTTCACTAAGTTCTTCTTTTACATTTTTTGGAGAGGAAAACAAAATTGACCAATTATGGGAAAATACAAATGATATAAATTTTTCGAAATATCTACAGCAAAAATTAATGTGAAATTTACTTCTGGAACAACGACAAATTTTGAAGTGGGCGTTACTGTTGAGCTCCTAAGCCAAGACAGACTCTTCAAGACAGAATATCTCTTCTTTTCTGGTTTCTCATTGCCATGTGTTGTAATATATTTAATATGTTTGCCTTTTATCTGAGATCATCGCATACGTCAAATCAAGGGTGACCATCTATTTCCCACTTTTCACTTTTCACTTTTCATTGATGCCACATGATTTGTATAAAAAGTGAGGTTTCCCTTGAAAGCGCAAACATGTATACTATTACCATCACGTGAAGATATCAAGGCTTTTTCAGTGTTTCAGGGCTGTTATATGTTGGCACTTTTTGCTATTCCAGTCTCTGTCTGTGCATTATGATTGATAAAAACTGAAAATCATTTGGTGTTATTGCAGTTATTATCCATTGAGCTTTCCTAGTTTGTCCCTCCATGTCCCACCACATTCAGCAACTTGTCACTTTTAGTCTACAATTTGTCTTTGTCTTATCTTTGTATGAAGCTTAACAAATATTTCAAAGAGATAAACATTAACACTTTAGTAATAAGTGTTTGGACTATAGTCCATTCGGGAGATCAAAAGCTTACATTTACTATGAAAAAAACACAAATTATCCTGTGCAATTTATCGGCTGTTTCTACTTCCAATGAATATTGTAATATTCGTATCAACCTCCCAAAGTTTCACATCGGTTCACCTCTAATGTTAACCACTACAAGTCAGTAATCATTTGTCACGGATTGATAGCGAGTCTACTGTTAGCATGCATTGAACCTTTGCTCTTAGTCATTCTGGCGACACAACTGTCTGATATACAGTAGTTGTCCTGTCCTCTAAGAGCTTCCTGTGGGACTGTCCCATCTGCAGAGAGGCCGAGGTAGATTTCAGATCAATCAGCTTTCTTCTCTCCTGCAGCAAACTTGAGACCGGAGTCAGGATGGCTCAAGGGTACACATCCACTATGCGGTTTGTGTTGTAAAGCAATCGCTGCTTTATACTATCAAAGGCTTGTGCAGTCGTTGGAAAGCGATGCTAGTTTCTGTGTCGTTAGCAGAGGGACTGCAGGTGGGGAAGTGCTCAAACTAATGATGATTTATTGCCAGAAACGTACAATAAAGAGTGAACGATTTCTACTTTTGACTTGCGTTTTCGTCCTGCATCTGCTGAAAATGACGCAATCATGTTTCCCAAAATATGTTTACCAAGTCTCGGGTTTGACAAATAGCTGACAAGAATCAACAAGAGTCGTTACCCGCTGCACCGAGGTGACAGCAGGAAGCCTAACAAGAGAGCTGCACCAAACAACAGACTGACCTCAGCTTTAAGTGTGCTTTCAGGGTGGATTCAAACATGAGGAAGTTACAGGCAGATCCGTCTCTGGTCTGACTCAGTGTTTTTGGATGCAGTTTGCTCATTTACACAAAAGGTTCCCTGTGGGTCTCTGTGTGGGCTGAGGGACAGGAGAAGAGCTCTGTTTTGGATGTGAGGATGTTGTAAAGCCCAGTCAAACCTGCTTCCTGTGGCCTGTCCCTACAGAAAAATCACTCTTTAATAGTGGTCTCTTGAGAAGATGCCTTTCATTGGCGATGTCATCACTTTAATTTTTAATATTTATTGTGTGCCAGAAGATAATGAGTCAATACACTGGCCACACTACAGTTGTATAACGATTATGCTGTATTTATGTTTGCTTTGAAATGCCTCTAAATGACTCATCAGCCCCACTTTCAGCACAAAACAATTTCATGTGTTAAAATTTACACCGGCAATACTATTCATAACCAATACTGTTTGGTAATACACTGAGATGAAAAGGCACCAACCGGGATATAAAGAAGACTTTGAAGATTACCCCGGAGAGAAATAAATTATTGGAAGCGGTTTAAATTGATGGGATATTGCTGAGAAATCAGATACTGTGAGACTGAAATTGAGTCAGGGATTTTCAATAAGGAGTTAATGAAAATACTTGTAAGATGTGAGGCTCACTTTTATAGTAGCTTGTTGGGATCAGTGTTGGTACTTGTTTGACCACTTGAGTATAAAAATCTACAGGATACAGTGTTTTAAAAGCGCCTCTTCAGTGTACCAGCGCAGCTCATTGTCCCGAAACACAAAGTCTCCCTGGGTTATGTCATGCACAGTATATATTAAACCATTAAGCATCGCTGTGGCTCCATCTCATTGTCTGCTACAGGCCAAGTGCACTCCAGGGTATTCAGAGCCACTGAAAGCCAAGCAGCATTCAGCCCAGCCTCGCGCCAGGACATGGAGATACAGAGAGATCAAAACGAACCAAACCACAATCACGCTTTGACAGAAAAGTACCAGAAAAGTGCTCTACAAAAGGTTTGATTGAACTTGTCTTAATTTGGTCCCAGTTTGAGCCCATTTTAGTGACCGATGTGGATTTGGGTTGGTTCTGTTCAAGTTCATGTTTTGTCCTGGTCCAGTCTAGATTTTAATCCAAGTTAAGGCTCCTTCTTGACGGTTTAAAACACTGCTATCATTTAAGGTTTTAAAGTCCATTCTTCTTCTGTGGATTCACAGTCAGCTCTCAAATTGCCTTCACGCACAGTTAATCAACTTCGGTGTGAGAAACTACAGTACTATTTTTAAGTTATGCAACGTAAAAAACAACTTGAAGGTGAATTTTTCTGGTCATTGAGATTTTATTGCCTTGCCTGAAATGTGCCACAGTATGACATGAAAGCTATATGTAATGTATCTTGCATTTATTAATTAAGTATTTTTATGGCTAAATATAAACCGTGAAAAACATTACATTCTTAGTGTGACCTATAACTTGGCCCTGTGGTGTTACCTGCTTCTCCATGGAGATAGATAAGTTTAATGCTATACTGTAGAACAATAACATGTTCCCCTTTAAAGCACTTCTGACAGGTTGAACTACTAATTTTACTAAAACACAGTTAAAGGGCCTGTACCTGATTTGTATTACTCTAGTTCAGATAAATCCTCTTTATGTTACACATTGGACCCACGATATTGGGTTTGTAAAGTATAATCTGTGCATATTATAAACATACTTTAAGGAAAGAACTAGTGCAGAAGCATTTGCCAGGGTGACCTTTTTTCGGCCAATCACACATTTTATTCACTATGAATCATGGGAAAATAACTGTCATACATGTTATTTTCTGTCATGGCACAATTTCAAAATTAATTGTAAGGAAAGTTAGAGGAACTATATGGAAACAACTGCATAAGACTATTACAGACAGTCGATTCTGAGTCATGGTGCAATATTGAGTAAAAGGAAGGACTATGTGGGCGGGGTTAATGGTTCAAACAAAAACATCTTGTCTCACTGTTCAAAATCAGGTACGAACCCTTTAAGATAATAATTATACTCATGATTTTGATATATATATATATTAATGTTATGCTCTGAGCCAAAACTCCTCTAATGTCACTGAAAGTATGAGCTGACAAATAAAAATATATGTGAAAGATTTTAATTTCCTGTGTGTAAATTGTCACAAACATTTGTCTGAAAATCTCCCTTGTGTGATGTCATAATATTAGGGAGCTCTTGTCATTTTCAACATATTTTTACAAACTAACACTTGATTGGTGTAAAACTATTATTTATACTTACAGCCGGTTTTATCCATCAAATCTCTTAAATAATCTTTAAGCAATCTTTAGGAAAAGATATATCAAAGTTACTTAAACATCTTTAAAATTTCATAATGTTGATAATATTCCAACTACAAACAGGACATTACTGTTTGAGGCCATTAAACAGACAAGAGTAAACGGTCTGTTCTGTTCGTGGTACAGGAAGTAGACACATGCAACTTCAAGGCCCCAAAGTGAACCAATCAGGCAGGACCAGTTGTGCCACACTTCCTGATTTATGGTGTTTTAGATAGACACACCTCACAACTACAGCTATTTCCACTCATTTTTGTACCTAGAAAATTAATCCGAAAAACCCTGACCACCCAACATCAGGCAGTGGTGCAGTGAGTCAGGGCAGTTCACACGGTGCACAACTGTATGACGCAGTTTGTGTGTTTTAAGCAGAAGTCCGAAGCCACACGCAAATAGCTCGACCTCTTCCTCCTGCTACACTATTAACCTTTGCACACAAAATACACAATTTCTGCTACAGGCTCCAAAGTATTTTGCTCTTTTCAGTGAAGCGTATCTTTGGCATTTTGGTGCATATGTAAGTCACAAGGTGCAGAGATGTGGCTCCAGTGCTCAGATGTAGTCAATGATCTGTGCTGTTTTTGTGACAGGTCATGACTGTTTTAAAACTACCTCAAATCAAAATGCAAAAATAAGCTTAAAATATAGCCGCAAGCGGCAATGATCGGCCCTCGCCCGCGCCACGCCACCGCCCCGCAACGCCAGTTGCCAAATCCGTGGCGCTACCGCGCCTCCTACTGCTCATATTTCACTGAAAATGTGTAAAAATTGGTCAAAGTTTGCGGCTGCGCCGCACAAAGACTGTAACACTTGTGCTAAAATCCTGGATAACTTTAGATGGCCCACTCCTCAAGATCATTTTCACCAAATTTCAGGATGGTCGGGCTTACGCCCGAGGAGGAGTGCGTTAAAGTACAAAGTTTCATTGGAGCGATTTTGAGTTTTTCCCATAGGAATAACATGTTTTTTTCTGTCAATTCAAAATTGTTGCCGAAATTTGGGGCTTTGCCACACGGAGACCGTAATACTTATCCCAACAATTTGGATAACTTTTAGTGCCCCACTCCTCCGGAAGATGTTCACCAAATTTCAGGTTGGTCAAGCTTACGCCCGAGGAGGAGTTTGTTAAAATGCGTAGGAAAAAAATATGCAAATTTGAGACATTTGTCGATTTTCCCATAGGAATAACATGGGGTGTTTTGGTCATTGGTACGGCTTCGCCGTACAAAATATGACATGGGTCTAATTGGCTTTTTTGATCGGTAGGCCAAAATGGAATTTTGTGCAAAATTTCTAAAAATTCTAAAAAACAAAATTTTTTGCTCCCCATATAAAAGTTTGCTTTAATCTGTAGGGGGCGCTAACGAGCCAAATTAAATTTTTTCACCTCTAGTAGGTTTCAGGCAGGGGATTCAAATTAGATGAAATTGGGACTTTATATGTGGAAATGGGAGCAAAATAAAAAAATAAAAAATTTCAGGAATTCTGGGCAAATTTTGCGGCTTCGCCGCACAGAGACCGTAAAGCGTAGGTTCCTGATTTGGATAACTTTTAATGCCACACTCCTAAACTTCATTTTCACCAAATTTCAGCTCATTCGGGCAAACGCCCTAGGAGGAGTTCGTAAAAGTACGAAGTTTAAAAAAAACGCTGAATCAGGTTTAGCGAATTTTGATCCAATATGGCCGACAACTGGTTGGGCGGACGGCGTTGCCGTAATAATATTTTTTGCTTCTCTTGTCACTATCTACCTCTCTTCCAAATTTCATGATTCTACGATCAAAATTTTTTTTGGCACTTTCCTATCCCGTAATGCATTTTTTGTACACTTGGGGGCGCTGACGCGCCATATTTTTGAATTTTGGAAATCGGAAATAGCCAGAATGTAGAGAGGCACGATTTTTAGAGGTGTGCAAATTTTCCTGACTTTTCGTCAATGTTCACTGGGTGAAAAATAGGGGGGTTGGTCCCAAGAAGAAGAAGAAAGAAGAAAGAAAGAATAATATTCCGATACGAAAACAATGTTTCCGCTTTTTTTTAGTTCACAAACTATACATTTTCGGAAAGCGCACGCGCTTTCCTACGTTTTGGTATGGGTCCCTGGTCACTGGCGGACACTTTCGAGATTTTTCAGTGGGCTCCGCCCACTTTCTGTTATTGGCCCTATTTACAATAGTAATGTTCAATTTTTACATTACATTGTTATATGCACGGAACGTGCATGAGTCGGGGAACGCATTAGTGGGCGACTCAGCGCACACGAGCGCTTCGCGGTCGTCATCCCCACGTAAAGCTCTCGTTTAGTGCGCACTTTGTGCGCACTTTCGCACGGGCTTCGCCCGTTTACAACGATAATTTTCCCACTACTAATTGGTATGCACGGAACGTGCATGAGTTGGGGAATGCGTTAGTGAGTGTTTGGAAGCGGGCGAAGCGCCAAGGCTGATTGCGTAAGACTTTAGGCAAGATTTTCGCAGCCGTGCTTCGCACGGCACTGCGAAACTAATAGGCCTCTCGCCAGCTTGTGGCGCTCGGGCCTAATAAAGCTTAACTCAACAATCCTAGGTGTAAACCAAAGGATGAAATACATATTTCAATGAAAAGGCTTATCCAGGTCTAAACTTGAATAAAAAATAAATCAACATTTATTTCAGACTGGACAAAGCAGTGGTCTAAATTTAGGCTAAATTTCCTAAACAGGTATAAAAATGTACAAATCAGAACTAAACCTTCAATAATTCTAGATAATTAGTGTTATTTATAGACTACAACATGTACAGTATTTTATTTTTGTAACATAAAATCGACATGTAGGCAAATATCATTGTAGTGTAACCTTTCCAGTGTCCATCCACTTCATCATGTCACAGACGGAGCACATTTGTTCAAGTTATTGTACAAAAACAGACAAATAGTTGTATGTTTTGTGTTGGATCATAATTGAACTGGCCACTTTACCTTGTGAGTCTTATCAGCGGGTTTAACCTTCAGGATGTACAGACTCATGAAAGTATAAAACTGTATGCGTTAATATGCTCTAGCGATCAGATACCTCAACAGGCTTTAAATGGCTAACTTTGGGATAGAGCTGCACTATTTCGGAAAAATATCTAATTGCCATTTTTCCAACCAGTGCTGCGATTGCGATTAGATTTACAATTTATGTGTTAACAATGGGATTCTGTTCAAAGTTCACATTTAAAACACAACCAGGAGAATTGACAAAGATGCTGAAATATGAACTAATAAAGAATCACATGTGTACAGTTTTTATGCAGAATTGGAAGATATTTTGGAAGACATTATGGTTCTGCATCCATTAAAATTTCGATTTGATTAATTGTGCAGCCCTACTTATATACATTATAGATATTTTAAAAAAGGAAGATTTGTAAAACTTTCTCTACACTCTCTTATTTCAACATTTTATATTCTCCTGTATTAGCTCTTTCACCGAGACAGAAGAGCACACATTTTCCACTTGTTACACTTTATTAGACAGTAGACATTGTTTCAGCGTGAAGGAGGCCAGTGTCTGTTAAGTCAGATTTCCACTGCAGATGCACAGACCGTCTTTTCTCCCTCTGTGCTGCTGCTCTTACAGTCCACAGAGGAGTTTGCAGAAAACTGTTGAGCTCCACATAATAGATACAGTTATAAGTTGAGGGCCGCACTCTCTCTCTCTCACACACATCTCGGAGGGACGGACACAATTTCCCGTCACTGACAGACACGATACAGTTTTATGGAGTCAGCACAAAAATAGAGATACAAGATTCAAAAGGTTGCTCGCATTTTACGTGTGCGCTCATCACTCGCTCCAATAACGTCATCGTCACACGTACAGGATGTGGCAGCTCTTTGGCAGCTCACAGGCTTTGTGTCATGGCAAATAACAGATCAAACAATGGATCATGTTAGTGCTTTTGCAGGCAAGTGCAGATTAAAACAATGCCGAGGTAGGCGCATGCCAAGGGGAAGTGTGGTTTTATTATAGACAATAGCGTAGAAGGAGCTTTTTTAAGCTTGCTTCCGCTTTACTAAAAGTGGGGTTGACTGGTTATGTGGCTGCTATGAGAAGCGGTATGCAACGTTTGAACGACTAAAAAGAAGTGAAATTTGGAACAGTTACTTTAGTTTGGTCAGACACGTATGACCTCAGCCCTCTCGCTTTACTGTAACAAAACGAACAGGTCATGGCAGTAAATCTCCACCAATGGTTAAGCACAACTAAGACATGAATAATTAAAGACTCAGTAACCGTCCCCTCTGTTTGCTCACTGATTTGAATTTTTCATGATTTTTGAAGAACGCCGAGGGAAAGGGACGAGGAGAAATCATGGGCATAGATGTTTTATTCTTCTCTTATGATGCAGCAGCTTGACCTCCACATGCGACCATAACAGTGAGGCCATACAGCTCCACTGATGCAGGCAAACACTGCACTTCATTGATGGCCTCTAGCATTTTATCTCTAGATATTTTGAGCTCCAGTGATGCAGTCAGTGTTTTGGTAAAGATTATTTGGCATGTTGTGACATCTGATTTATAATCCCTAAGTGGTCTGTAGATGTGGATCTGCGCCTCGTTTTATCTGTCAACAGCGTGCAATGTTGTGAAAACATCATTAAGGAAACTGTTCACATGTACAACAGGCCTTTTCCTGGGAATATTTATGGCTTCAAAGTGTTGAGTAGAGCTTTTGGTAGAGCGAGTAGCTGCGTGATACGAAACAATATTTGTTGAGATTTAAAACACCTGCTGTTTATCTGGCACTTATCTCCTCTTTGATTCAGTGAACTGAGGAAACAGTACCATCAGTGCACGCGTGTGTCTTTAGGGAGCAATAAGCCAGGCTCGCATTTACCAACAGTATCAATGAAAAGACAGATAAAACACATCACAAAAAGTCAGTGCGCTGCAGTACTATGCACTTAGTCGCCCCTGGACCTGGCCCAATTCACTGTCCGCAGTGTAAGGAGACCAGAGCGCCGCACTGCAAACATCCAGGACGCCTACAGCAATGTCAGCCATTTGACACAACTCTCTTTAGATTCAAATCCAGTCACATTAACACAAAGTTGCTGTTTACAATCTCTCTGCAGCGTCATGTTTAGCATAGTAGTGGTGATGCAACCGGCTCTTCAGTGTAACAGGGTTTTTGAGGGATCAATAGTGAGAGTGAGACCAAGCCCAGCTTTAAATTTCCCCAAATCAATCACTGTTAGGACTTGATTTAGACCCTGTGGTTTGGAATTGGAAAAGCTTTTAACTATGAAGAGAGACAGCGACATTACAGCAGTGGACTCACTCTAATCTGATGTTAGTGACGCCTGCTTCACTTTCAGACAGGAAATCATTTCACATACGAACGTGACAAAGCCATGGTCATAATGTTTGACTGTCTGCCTCGTGAAAATGTGACTAGTAAATTTCACAACATAAGGTTTTCAGTTTGACGCAGTAACCGCAAGGAATAAGGCAGTATTTCAAATGTCCTTTAGCTACTTGATACATTTATAACACTAGTAGCTGCTGATCTTTATTATTATTTATAACAGTATTTATATTTTAGCTGATGGTGGCACTTAAGCTTAAGATACTCATGAAGTTAGTCTTTTGAACTATAGTTAGGTGTGGGAAGTGTTGAATCAATATGATGACAAAACTCATCCTCTTAGGGTTCAAAAGTCATTAACTCTTCCTGTTTCCTGGTGCAGACGGCAGCATGTGGGAGGATACACCATGTCAGTCAGCCATGACTTCCTCAACAGGGTATAAACCATCAGTTTTGTCGAGGTCAAGAAGCACACATAACCAGTTTTAATCTGTGTTTTTTTTGCCATTTTGCCTAGCCCTTAAACTTTAAAGCAGGTATTTAAAATGCTTAATTGAAAGCCCATTATTTTCAGATTAAATTCAATACATTTTTGTAAAGCCCAAAATCACAACAACAGCGGCAGGACTGAACAAAATGGTTGATTTCGCCAGCAGAACGTTAGAAAATCAAACACCAATAAGAACAAGATGGTAGTTGGTCTGAAGATTGAACATTGTGCTTCACTAAACAACCTTTGTCTTAGATCTTCCTTTGTCCTAAAAACTGGGATAAACCTCATTAGCTAAAGATGGCTTCCTCACTGTCATGTGACCTCAAAGTAAATTTAAGGCTCCCTGGTAAAAACACATTGGCTTTCTGTCACTAAACAGACCCAGTGGCCTGTGTTTGGTTTGCACTCACACACCATCACACAGAAACGGATCTAGAGTCTGTTATAAAATGAGCTTCGTCTAGCGTCAAAAAGTAGACCTAGATACTAATAGATACTAAAACTAAAATTGAAAGTTCTATCTATCTATCTATCTATCTATCTATCTATCTATCTATCTATCTATCTATCTATCTATCTATCTATCTATCTATCTATCTATCTATCTATCTATCTATCTATCTATCTATCTATCTATCTCTATCTCTATCTCTATCTCTATCTCTATCTCTATCTCTATCTATCTATCTATCTATCTATCTATCTAAATAAGTATGTAAGATCACATGGTACTGATGGTAATTTTAATTTAATTGTATTATCAAAATGAAAATTCATATTAAACCTTTTCCTTAGGATCAAAATCGAGTTTGAAATTGTGGCAGTGTATTTCATTTTATGTTTGTGCAGGTTGTGGTTTAACAAACGGCCACGTTCTTAAAATGTGTTTGCTTGTTTTTTAAATAGTGATATATATGCTAGAATATCACGGGCAAAATACAGCCCTAAAACACTGTGGTTGTTTCGGTCTCAAGGTTTAAGCTTGGGGCCACTGTCTGTCTTCTTTATGGAGGGACACAGACCGTTCTCAGTGTCTTAGAGTTTGGTGTATTGTTCAATATAAAAGAGACCTTTGATCTTCAACCAGCGTCCCGAGGAACACTAATGTACCTTGAGATATTGTCAGGTGTGCCTTGAAAAAAATTTATGAGTCACCCATAGATTCAATTAAATAAACTATAATTTTGGAGTGTCTTGATTTGATAAAAAAAAAAAAAAAACATTCACCTCTGCCAAATTTAAAATAACTACACACTGGCTTTGACAATATTTGCTTTTGTAAAAGGTGTGATTTGGTAATATTTTATTTAGGTGTGCTGCAGGATCTTTTCAACCAAAAAAGTGTGCCATGACTCAAAAAACAAACAAACACTGGAATAGTGGTTAGAAATTCAGGGTATTGTATTTCTTTTACTATTTTTCTTTTTGACTTCTCTCTTGCCTAAAGATTAAATATAAATGAGTGATCTGCTCCCTTGTGTGCAGAGGTTCCTAACTAAATGAACTACAGTATTTGTTTGCCAAGGCCCATTTTGCTGTAACCCTTTATTGAGTGAGACTTGTGACAATTTGAAGCTAGATTAGTTTAAATACATTATATAAGAACTAAAACATTAGCTAAGTGGTCAATAAACGATAGTAATACAAGTGTTGCCATTGTCTATCCACATAAGTAGCATGTAGAGCTCTAAATTATGTATTTCCTATATGAAGAATCATTTAATCCCTGAGTGTTTTAAATGGGTTGGGATGACCAGTCTGGTGGAGGGTCAGGTTTCTGAGGATGTGGTGGTACAGGGCTGTGGTCGAGGGAGTATCAAGGTCATCCATCCTGTCCATCCACTGCTGCCCGGGCCTCACAAAGACTGAAACAAGGCGTGAGTTCAGTGAGAGCGGCTGCAGAGCTGAGAGGAGCTTCCACGCTGTGCAAGTTAAAAATAATTCAGCTCTTTGGATACTGACCTTCTGCGGACTTACTTCTGGAAATGATGCAGCTGTGGCATAAGGTCACATAATCTTCTTAAGCTTTTCAGAAAAAAAAGAGATTAAATGACCTCTGTAATCTGGGAAGACTTAAAATCAAGATTGTCTTTTTATGAAGCCACGCAACATTTTGATTTGATTATTCCAGGGTTGTTGTTTTCCCTTGAATGTTTGTATGTCATAATTATATAATAAGAACCGCACTAAGAGTAACATAGATTAACTGTTCATCATGGGACCTGTTAGTGGTGGGATACAGTACTGGGGGGCAATAGAAGATTGCGTGATGTGTTAAACAGGGTAGTGTAAGTGTGTGTAAGCATGTGGAGGCTTGGTGGACGTCCAAAACTGCTCCAAAATGCCAATTATAAGGCATTTTAATACCAAATAATAGGCAGCTGGTTATGGTGGAAGGCCTCATACAAAATATCAAACATTTTATGATATTTAAAGCTGCGAATTAGTGGAATTTGTGGTTTCCCCCCAAAGAGTATATTGTAAAAGCAGCATTTTACGACAAAAATGAGACCATTGTGCACTGTCTGCAGCTAGGCTTCAATCAGCATTTTTTTCTTGTCGTGCTATTGAATAGTGACATTTTATCATGTTTTATCAATCGCTTACAGTGAGACACAATGTAAGAGGAAGGGACATGTATTCAGTTCCTCTTCACTTTGTTCTGCTTGAGGCACACCAGACACTCGCCCACAGTACTGAAGACTGGCTGTGTGCAAACAGTGCCAGTAAATATGCTGCTACTGTGTATCTGAGACACCTGGATGAGTGAATGTTTTGAGCAGGAAAACTAATCGACAATGGTAAGAAAAGATGCGTACATTTATATAATTATTATTTATTTATTTTTTGTTTTTATATCTTTGGGCATGTACAATAATCAGAAATCATATGTATGAATGTACCATCTGCAAACAAGAAACAGTACTAGTGTATTACTTTTTTTTTTTTTAGTTTTCTCACACTCTGAAACTGTCCTCTTCAGTGTTATTTCTGCAGAAATCTAGACAACGTCAGTGATAACAGACTGTAACTACTGTACTAGAGTCAATACTACTTTTACTGCCAACACTACAACATCAATTAGACTTGACTTAGACTTTGGTTATATTAGTGCACAGTGTTCCAGTTGCACATTCAAACATCTTAAAACCGCTGTTATAAAGCAAATGCAATGGATTAAACAGGTTATCAATGCATCAAATAAGATTTTTAAAAATGCATTTTTTATTTAAAGTACTGAACAAATTTCAAATAGTTGACTTAATTAGAAAGAATATTTGGGCTATTTATGATAGTCCAACCTCGAGAATTGTATTTAATGGTCACTTGACAGACACACTGACTCTGGACAGAGGAATGAGGCAGGGTTGTCCGTGTTCTCCCCTTTTTTCGCTTTCATTTTGGAACCATTGGCCCAATATATTAGATAATCACAAACCATCAGTGGTGTTACAATGGATGGGATGGAACATAAAACTGCCTGCTGTGCGGATGATGTTCCATTCATTTTGACAAATCCAGAAACTTCCATGCCAAATGTGATGCATTTCCTTCATAATATTGGTCCAGTGTCAGGATACAATCTGAATATACAAAAACAAAAAAAACGAAATTCTCCACTTTGCCAGCAACCTCCCTTGACCTTTAGAAAGACATACCCTTTTAAATGGCAAAGTAAATCTCTGAAACATTAGGGTGTAGTAAACATTTTCAGTCAACAATATTAGAGGTAAAGTTCACCACTCTGTTGACCACCATAAAGAAATGTAATCTCTTTTCATTAAGTCAAAGGATTGAAACTATTAAAATGAACAGTTCTACCTAGATTTCTCTATGTATTCTATGCTCTTCCAATTTCTATTCCCAACCAGTTCTTTCACAGTAAGATGAACTTGTAACTTGTATCCCATTCAAAACTCAAAACCGTCAATGTTAGAGTTGCAAATGTTCATACTTATTGTTATTTATATTGTTGTATTTTTCCAAATTCCCCCCAAAAACTGTTACAATGATGCTCCTGTTCACCAAAAGACAAGGCCTGTTCGTTGATGCACAGAAACACCAAACACGTTGCCATGGAAACTAGGGTTTACTGGGTGGGGGTCTTTGCAATATATAGGATTGGTACAAAGGCACTGACTAATATGTGTCAAAGTTCACCCAGCACTGGCTACAGGAGAGATGCGTTTGTACCTTATAAATAGTTTATTTTTGTGTTAAAAAAATTGCCCACGGACAGTATTTTCTATATACTCCCACATTTTGTTACAGATGAGAAAATTGATTGCTCACACATGGCTTCGAGACATTGCGATGCCGCTGCGTGGTGGTAATGATTCGGTAGAGGGAAAAAAGACATTTGTGCGGTGTGGGTAATGATGTTTGCGAAAGGTTCCCAGAAAGAAACATGAGCAGGGTTTTAATGCACCAGTGTAGGGCTGGCACCACGCAGACTGTGCTCTGTGTCCTCCAAGTGTCAGAGAAATGTAGCAGAGGGGACAAGACAGCGCACCATCCCGAGCTCTTAAAACATCCTCCGCGACTCTCCCCTTCTGCTCCATCTTGGAATCATTTCTATATATATGTAAGGAAGTGTTGTAAGGTTAAAAAAATTGCATTAGTGTTTTGCTTTTTTATCTGAAAATGCGCACATGCTTTTAGTGCTACTGTTGAAAGCAGAGGAGACAAACTGGGATCATTATTTGCTCTACTGCGCTAAAAGACGCATGGTTTGGAGATAAACATTACAAATGTGAATGATTAAGCCTGATGCATTTTTGTCTCAAAATAGATTTAATGACAACTTATAATTTTTTCTTGTGTTAGTGTCAGTCAAGTGTTATCCTCTGTTTTTATCTCAAAATCTCTCAAATGCTTACTTCTTGCTTGGTCTAAACTGTGGCATAGATTCATACCAAAATTAATGATTTGCTCTTGACCTTTTGCACACCTTATTTGAATGCTTTTGTGAAAGCGCGCCTAGTTAACATATTTTTTTTCCAAACGCCACTTAAACTTGCACAGTGCTTCATTCACCATTGTTGTCATTGATGCAAGTTAGGTCATAGGCAAATACGTTGTCGCTTTTAAATATTAACAACACACTCTGTGAGTTTACCCCGCTGCTATGATTAAGAGCCCTGTAAGAGTGACGTAAATGTCAGTGAAAGATGTGGCCATTCAGTTGAGACTATGAAATATTACGTGCCTCAAAGGTTAAGCTGTTGTTATTAGAGTTACAGCGACTCTGCACACAATAGATAATCTATGTATAACTTTCATACAATGCTGCTTTCACTCAACTGCTTGTACTCCTCTGTTTATAGCCAAATGAACTCTGTTTGCTCTGTTTGTTTCTGTCTGGTAGCAAAAAACTGGAGGCTAAAATGAATTTGTGTGATAAATTTAATGGTGCACATTTAACTTCTCTGGTGGCTGGGTCTGTAGTCTGCTCGTCTCCATGGAGATCCTACGGCTTTCCATATTCATCTTGCATTCATTCAATTACAGAAGTTTTTATTGATTAAAAATATGTTGAAAAACATGCATCGCTACCGATCTGACTTGCCTAGTAGTCTCCATGGAGACAGAGAAGTTTAAAGTCATACACTTGAACATTCCAGGAAAAGCAATTGCATCTACACAGAGACATGTAGGTGGCAGACCCTCCACCAGAAAATTAATGCATCTTTAATAAATTATCAACAAATAAATCTTTACAAACTTAAATACCTTGTTTGCATTAATATAGGGTTGTTGTTCTTCTTTTCTTTTTGAATATAATTTGGTTTTAAACTCGTAATGGTGATGCTGTTGACATCCCTGAAAGCAACTGCATGCAAGGAAATGAACAGAAAGTAAAGGAAGGATATGAAGGAAACAAAGATTTCTTGTGACTTCCTCTCTTTAGGCTGCAGACTTTTATCTATGTGAGCGAGGGTCTGTTCTGTCTAGCTTTTTTTCTTCTTTTTAGTTGCAGCTCGCACCACTGCACCTGCTCATGAGGCCGCAAGCCAAAGAGAGTCAACAGATAGCACAGATGCATGAGAACGGGCAGCAGACAGGAAGACACATCTGATTGAGAGCTGTTAGAGGTTTCGACTTTTGTTGATTGACGTCAGTTTTGGTTAATACCAGGCAAAGATAGACACTGGCTGAAGTAAACAAAACACATATCGGGTAAGCTTTTGAATGCAATATTGTTGGCAAAAATGTAAGAAACTTGTCTGTAGGTATGTAGGGCATTTTCTTGTTCTCTTTGTTGGCAGGAAACCCCCTTCTGTGTGTTCATTGTGACTTTGTGCCAGGTGTATGTGCATAGTGTTAAGTCTGCTGTGAAACTTGAGCAAGGTTTTAACAGGAAATCAAAGTAAACGAAAGTCTTACGAGGGCAAAGGAAATGTCGTGTTTGTTTTTTGTTGCACTGTGGTTGTTGTATGAGGAGCTTATGTCTGCATTATCATTAAGCTGCATTTGAGGATCAGAGCTTTGGATCTAAGTGACACAACTTGCAAGTTTTAACTATGATTAACTTGTGGAGGATACACCCCCTGCTTGTCTTTGAGAAGATGTCAATGCATCCACAGTTCCTCCGTATGGCATGAAACTTGTATCTTGCATTTGTTCAATTACAGGTGTTTCATTTGCTATAGAAATATCTTGAGAAACAGACCTTCTTACTGTGAGTGGGATAAGGTTAGTTAGAAAATGCTTAAATCCAATCATAGTTTAACAAATTAATTACCATTTACCATTCACTGATATTTAACAACAACAAATTGCAGTTGTGTTTGGTTACATTAGTTGTACATTTGTAATCAATGTATGTGCTCTGTGGTTGACTGACCTTTAACTAACTCTTGAGGAACAAATTAACCCCAATTAAGTACAATTAAGGGCTAATCCAATTATCTCGAGCATCTGTGAAGTATCTGCATAGCAAATGGGGAACAAGTGGTGCAAACAATTCATTTAGATGCTTAAAAAGCATAAAATATGTGAAATATTAGTTATGGTGAAAGTAATATATGAACAATATCCTTATGTGCTTTTTTGTGTTTTTGTTTAGGTGGCCAGAGGATAAAAGGAGAGCTGCAGTGCACACGAATGGACCCCACGTCATGTTTGATACAGACGGAGCCTCTCTTGCTCAGAGGATAGAGAAGACAGATGCTCTATGATGAGAAGCTACTGGAAAAACTGGAAAAGTACCCTGCACATATGCACGCCTGTGGGACCCCTGCTATGAGTAACACCTTCAAACTTTTTCATTCTCACTTCCAGACTCAATAGTTTCAAGTAAGAATTCAAGTCACAGAGGCATTTGTGGCGGCGCACAGATTTGGAGTGATTTAAGTGGTGTGAAAAGGCTCTATATTCGTCTCACGCTGGGGTTATTGCACCGTGCGTTCCCATTTTACAGCCGCACCTTAGAGACAGTGAAAGCATCAGGAATTATTTAAGTCTGGAGTCAGATCCACTGGCACAATGCAGTCAGATGACCTCTTCATTCGCAAGTTCCGTCGCCAAAACATGCGCCCCCCCATTGCGACTGTGAACTTTGACCCCAAGAGGGATGCGGGCGTGGTGGAGTGGCCCCCCAGGAGGGAAGGCAATGGGACAGAAGCAGACAGCCTTACCCCAAGTCGAGTGGGGTTAAACTTGAGAGCTGTGGGCAGAGGACACATCATGCAGAGAAGCAACAGCGACGTGACGTTAGGAGACTTGGACTCATCTGGGAAGGCGGGGGGCAAAGCGGTGCGGGTGGAGAAGGTGGGTGCGGGGGCGCAGGGGGATTCAGGTTTGCTTCACAGGGAGTACGGCAGTCTGTCTTCTCTGGAGAGACAGACACAGACGGCAGAGCCCAACACAGAGGAGCAGGGCCCGCTCAGTCCAAACGAGCTGCGATTCAAAGACCCCTTCCTGCTTTTAGGGCTCCATGGCAACCCCCCAGAGCCTGATGGGTTCTTTAAGGGCATCACAGCTTCAACAGGAGAGTCTCCTAAACCAGCCAAGCCTCCAAAACCAGAAGGTCTCACAAAGAAGGCCAAACCTACACCTGTCCCACAGCCAGCATGCTGTGACGTTGGCGGTGGAGCCTGGGTAAGAAACTTTGCCCATTACGACGTTCAGAGCATCCTTTTTGACCTCACAGAAGCAGCCACAAACAGAGACAGCATCGGGCGCAAGAAGAACATCACGTCTGGAGCTTCAGCCGCCTCTCAGCTCAGGCCTCTGTCCCAGGGCGCCTCATCCTCTCCGGCTCAGGGTGGAGGCGCGAATGGGGCCAACATTGATGATCCGGAGCAGTCATTGCTGTTGGATGAAGGGGATGGCAATGACAATGAGCTGCTGTTGAGCTGCCCACATTTCCGCAATGAGACTGGAGGAGAGGAGCAGGTGGGGCTGGGCCGGTCCCAGGGCAGACAGAGGCCGTGGTTGAGTCTGAGGACGCCGAACGACGCTGTGTCCGTCCTGGAGGAGCCAAGAGAGAGCAACGTCCAGCAGCAGGGCAAGAGCAACTACTTCATAGAGCACGCAGACCTGGGTGCCCACTACTATCGCAAATACTTCTACATGAAAGGTAAATGCAGATACAAGAACACATAAACGCATGCTTTATAATTAAGATATACACATCAGCTATTATTGTCCAACAAAACTGTAAAGATACATTGATGGTCAAATCTTATACACGTTTGGATTTGTAGGATTGTAGAAGAAGCCTTGTAGGAACTCTTGATTGTTTCAAGTGTACCTTTGTGATGTATTATATTTAGAATATATAAACAAAATTAAATAAATGCGTTTGTTATTTCTCCATGACAGAACATCAAAACTTCTTTGGGATGGATGACCGTCTGGGCCCCGTGGCGATAAGTTTCCGGCGCGAGGAGAAGGAGGGATCCAGTGGAGCTCAGTACAATTACAGAATCATCTTCCGTACCACAGAGGTAAATATGAAGGCCAAATCCAGACTGGTTCACTGCCTGTTAACGACTTGTTGAGTTGAAGAGTAAATATCCCTCTTTCCAGATGAAGACACTACGAGGCTCTATCCTGGAGGAGTCGGTGCCCTCTGCTGCGCGGCACACCACTCCCAGAGGTTTATCTCCCAAAAGACTGCTGGAGTTCATCATGCCTGAACTCAACCTGCACTGTCTGCGCCTCGCCTCCAACTCGCCCAAAGTCAGGGACACGCTGCTCAAACTTGACGAACAAGGGGTCAGTGAAAATATACATTACCTGCATTACTTACTTAATACTGAATTTAACATCAGAGTTTGAGATTTTTCATATATAAAAAAGCCAAATTATTTGTTTTTTAGCATTGATCCAGGAAGGGCTATTTTGATTGTCTGCAACTTTGCTCCAAACGTTATTGGTAGACTTACAGTTAACTTTTACCAATGCACACAATAGAATATGCATTTTTACAGCATTCTGAATTTTAGCAGTGATTTGCAAAAATGTATGAGTGACATTTTCCTCCTGTAAGAACTCAAAACACAACTAACCTGTGAAGAGCTACAAGAACAAATATAAACACCTACAACTCTACAACTCTACAAATCTACAACTGTTAAATATTTAGTTTGTTCCTGACATCTAAAAAAAGAAAATAGATAACACGGCAGACTACATTCACATTTATCACTTATTCAGACTTCTCTCTCCTTAAATAAGATGTTTCTAAGTTTGTTTGTTAAGGAAAATAATTGTTTGAGCAAAATGGACAAAAGATAAGTTAAAAAAAAAAATCAGTTTTGCTACCTATCATTTTGCCACTCAGTTGGAATGTCAGTGCATAACCTCTAACTGGATGTGGATTACTTTACATTACTAAACAGGTGATGAGTCTGAATTTTCAAATTAAAATGACAAGTTTTTGGCATTGATCTTGCAAGATAGGGCCTTCTTCTTGTTGATAGCGTCAACAAGCAACCAGTAGACATACATTTAATTTACAGATTCCCAATAGGGGTTGTATTTTATGTATTAGATATGGATTAGAATAGTTGCAGTATTTTCTGAAAGATTCTTCATTATGAGAGGATTTGTACCACATTTGTTGATGCTGTAATCTCCTGGGCCATCTTGTAAATGTATTCGGTATTTATGTCAAGGCTACATGCATATTAAACACAAATCCCATGTAAAGAGATTGATAATATTCCCTGTTTTGTCCTCCGTAGTTGAATTTCCAGCGCAAGGTCGGCATCATGTACTGCAGATCGGGGCAGAGCTCAGAAGAAGACATGTACAACAACGAGAGCTCGGGGCCGGCGTTCGAGGAGTTCCTGGACCTGCTGGGGGAGCGGGTGCGGCTCAAAGGCTGGGAGAAATACCGCGCTCAGCTGGACAACAAGAGTGAGCTCAAAACACACGCCGCACACCCATCGATGGGCTTTGTCTCACCTTGTCACAAATATCTGAAGGGCATCAGCGCACCAAAGATAACTCGTATCTTTCTGCATGTAATCTGAGTAATGCCTGCAAAATAGCATAGTCACTGCTGATAATCTGCCAGCTGTTTACCCTTCAGTAGAACGCGGCAGACCACAGGAAATGGGACAGAAGCCTCTATCGATGGACGTTTTGACTGTCTAATATGGAGACAGTAATTTATGTCTGCATTTATGTCTTTTTCAGCGGATTCAACCGGAACGCACTCACTCTACACACGATACCAGGACTATGAGATTATGTTCCATGTGTCGACAATGCTGCCCTACACATCTAATAACACACAACAGGTAAAGCCAAAGCATGTACAGTGAAGCCAACGTTCACTATTTTACCTCCAGATTTATCTTAAAAAATAAGAAATTATTATTATTATTATTACGAAATTATGAACGGTAAAAATACTGTCAGAATTCAAAGCTGGAGTACACAACTTTTTTCTCATGATTTGTCAATTATGTTCCTCCCCAGAAAGTGTAAATGTAAAAATCCTCCTCATGCTGTCTTCATCTAATTATTAAGATGACACTGCAGGTGAAAGATATCAATCTGAAACTTCTCTAGTTTTTCATCATGTCATGTTTTCATATAGAAATAAAGCATTTTATGTGTAAGAACCAAGTTTAAATTTCTTAGTTCATTGTGTACACATATACATTGTGTACACAAAATAATTTTACAGAGAGGATTTTGAATATCTTATTTAGTTTTTGAGTGAACTAAATTGGCCTACAAATTCAAATTTTGCCTAATTTTAAATTTGAAACTTTAATAAATCATATTTAGAATTAGATATCAACAAATCCTCCTGTATGTTCTGTCACAATCTTGTTATGTCCAATATTGTAAAGCTTTAGGTGTGTAAGGGCTGATCTTTATGTCTCTACGAGAAAAAAAGGCATTTGGAGAAAACGGCCTTTGAAGTTACAGACAAATCTATGGATGAAGTGGATTGAATAATAAAACTTCTTCAGGAAAAGATTGGACAAGTTTGTTGTGTCTACATCAAAGTTATATGTTGAAAAAATTAGTTTTCCCCAAAGTGTCTTGTGTTAAACATTTGGGAAGAGAGCTGGCTGAACAGGTATAATTCCCCTGCTTCACCTTTGTGTCTGAAAAAGATGCTAGTGGACAAAAATCCATGATTGTGAATACTAGGGATGTGGGATGTGGGTTTGTGAGAGGTAGTCCCGAGTTAGAAAGGTTTAAATACCTAGTTCCTCATTTCACAGGTTGAAAATTAGGTTTTAAATTAGGTTTGAAAGGCACGCCACCTACGGCAGACTTCTATTTATGTAAATCAAGTCTTTTTTCTTGATTAAATATTCATGGTTAAATTTAGAAAGAGGACTTGTAAGTGTAGTGAAGTAAGTGGATCACATGCACAATATAACATTTCCGTTCACCCATGAAAATCTTTTTACTGTTGAGCTGCTTTCATACGTTCATAATTATTTTAGTGAGCTGTATCTATTTTTAATCCCTTGTTCTATTCCGGTTATAGTTTAAATTTGTATCATGTTGGGTGACAGTTTTTGGTCTGTTTTATTTTCAGCTGCTGAGGAAGAGGCACATCGGGAACGACATTGTGACAATCGTGTTCCAGGAGCCCGGCGCTTTGCCCTTCACCCCGAAATCCATCCGCTCCCATTTCCAGCATGTCTTCATCATAGTCCAGGTCCACGAGCCCTGCACAGAAAACACCTACTACAGGTTTGGCACATCTAAAAATACTTTATGCGTAATGTCTTTTGAGAGCGCACACCTGAAATAAGACTTCAAAAAACACAAAGAAACAGCATATAGTCAACTCTAGTATATTTGTTACTGTGCATTTTTGATAATTCAACACTGAATAACTTTTACTTGTGTGTTTATTATTTCGGAAATGACACATTTTCTATACCACAAAGTCCCTGTTTCGTATTTGTACCTATTTACAATCATCTCTATAACACTTTATAATAACTACACTCATACCTGCCTTAATAAAGCATGAACAAAGACTTAATTCATAGTGAACAAATAATTTATTAAGAATGATTCAGTCTTCAGATTAACTAATACTCTAACCCTAATTCCTAATGTCTAACCTTAATTAAGTAGTTTCTAATCCTGAATTATGCTTAATAAATAATATGTTCATTATGAATTAAGTCTTTGCTCATGCTTTGTTAAGGCAAATTAAAGTGTGATTATTATAAAGTTGTACCATCTACTCCAATGGGGTTTGTGGCAAATACAATTTCATAGTCACATTTACTCATATGTTGTTTTATGTATTAACAAAACTTGCCCCAAAGCAAGTATTGATGCAGCAGTAGCATGTTTTGTGTGGACTGTGGTGGTTTCTAATTCTGGGCACCACTTGTTTGCTCTGAAAACAAGACAGAGACAGATTGAATGCAGCGGCTAAACTCTCTTTCTCTTTCTCAATCTCATTTCTCTTTTGCCTGTTCTGCTCAGGGTGGCCGTGACACGCTCTAAAGACATGCCATTATTTGGCCCGCTGTTCCCCAAAGGCGCACGTTTCCCCAGATCCTCCGCTTTCAGAGACTTCCTCCTGGCAAAGGCAGTGAACGCCGAAAATGCAGCAGAGAAGTCGGAGAAGTTTAGATCCATGGCCACCAGGACGCGACAAGAATACCTCAAAGATCTGGCGGAGAATTATGTCACCACCACACCTATTGATTCATCGACTAAGTTCCCTTTGCTTTCTCTGGGAGGGAAACGAAAAGACAAGCAAAAGGGAGCTAAAGGGGCAGAGTTGCATAGCGCCGGGGCTCTGGTGTGGGCTGTGATGGTTTGCAGTGCAGACGAGGCCGGGGAACATAGGCTGCCCTGTCTCCTGGGAGTGTCTGCGGAGTCTGTGGTTCTCATAGAAAGGTGCACAAGAAGAGTGGTGTTCAACTGCTCCTGTCGGGACGTGATCGGGTGGAAGGCAGTGACTGAGGTCAAAGACGGGGGGCCGAGTTTGGATATCTTCTACGAGCGAGGGGAGTCAGTGTCCATGAGTGTCCCGGAGTCGCAGGTGGAGGACATTAAGGAAGTGGTGCAGAGACTGGAGGTGAGTAAACATGACTGCACCGGTGAATAAAACACAATCATGTAAAGTTTATGCAACATTTTGTTTTTGCTGGGATGATTTGATTTAGCCTTTGTGCAATATTAGATGGGAAGCTGCAGACACATTAGCAGCGGCGGTGGCACTCCAATCTGTTTAACTAATTATTGTTCGGAGGGGCAGAGCAATCATTTTCTCTTATTGAACTTTATCTCACAGGCCCCATTCTTAGTTTATTACAATAATGAAGCTGTAGCTCATCTGGAATGTTTTACTTTGAGCACTGTAATAATTTTACCTAATTTGCATTTGCATTTTCTTTTTTCTACATTTTCTAATTTAAAACACACAAAACACAGGACCAGAGAACATAATAAATAAAAACAAAAAACAAATTCAAATAAACACAGCAAAGAACGTTAAATTAAATAAAAGAGATAAGACAAGACATACATAAATAATTCAGCATTGTCATTTTGCCATGTAATTTAAGTATTGTAAACAAATTTGGGGATTTTTAAAAATGTCTTTATCATGTCAACATTGTGTGTCATGTTCAAAAGACACAGAAAATAGACATTAAATGAATTGAAGTCAACATTTTCATTTTTTGAGTCAATGTAATCTCTCATTTGTCCAGGAGTGAAAAACATTTTAATAGTAGTCTTCTGGAGAATGTCTTAAAAATTTGGACAAAAAAATGTGAGGGCAGGTTAACTGTGCAATTCTTTGCATGCCTAACTTTGACACAACCAAATACATTTACACCTCTCTAAACCAATCTCCTCCTCAGCTGGTGACCCGCGGTTGTGAGGCCCTCGAGGTCACCCCCCTGCGTGACGGTGTGGGCCAACCCGGTTTCCTGATGAACGATGAGGGCTTTGTCACGGAGCTGCAGCGCTTCTGTTATGCAGAGAGCGGAGGCCTGCAGCTGTGGGCTCGTGTGGTCCGTCTCTGCGGCCACTCTTTGGTTTACCTGACCCCCGAGGAGAGGACCAGGCTGCTCCGCACCGCGCACAAAATCCACATCACCGTTATCCCGCCGGACGAGAACGGAAAGCCTCGCAGGTGGGCTGTGCTGGGGATAATGTCATGACAAGCTTTTAAAACACGCTAATGAGGGCACTAATGAGACAATCAAACAAGAATAGGAGACGGGAAGAAAGCGGTCTGGTGGTTTATAAGAGGGATTTTGTAGAGAAAAGCTGAAGAAATAATATGTCAGCGTTGCCCGTTATACACCTGCTGGCTACAGACCAATCAAATGGTGTAATGACCTTTAATTGTGCACACAGCCATTCGGGCCATTACCGGCACACTTTCTTTATAGCACAAGTCAGCGAGGGTCAGTAAAAACTGTTTTAAATATTGAACCAATACAAAATTACCCTTTTTCACTAGCCCACAGAAGCATGTTTTTATTTCAATAAAATTACACATGTATTGGTTTGGATTTGAAATTGTTCACATACAGTTATGAGTATTAGTTACCAAATGTGCCTTATGCCAAGATTTCAATCCTATAATGATGTAATTGCTCACTTATTCTTGAAGTACATGATCCATTTTTTGAAGTACCTGATTCATTTTAATCAATTATGACAATGATAATTTCAGCTGCAATCTAGTCCCAATAAAGTCTCTATATTTGCTATAACACAAGCCCAGTTAAAGGGACTGAATTACAGATTTTTTATTGTTTTGAAGCGTGAAAAACAGAACTAGTTTATTTTAAAGTCTTTACAGCAGTCCATAGCTCACTTATCTAATGCAGTCCCAGCATCCTAAATATTCACCCCAATGACTTTATAAGCACTTGTCACCTGTCTCTGAGCCCAGAGCAAGTTTTGCCGACCTGGGTAAAGCTAACAAACATTAGCATGCTAACGGTGCACTTCCTGCTTCTCATAGAATAAAACACTCCAACTAGATGCAGAGAAAGCACTATGGTATCATTTTCATCATGCTTTTACAATATATCTGTACTGGGGCAACACAGATTTGACTTTACTACATGCAAATTTACATACATGAACTAGTTCTGCTTTTCACGTTTCAAAATAATACAGATCAGGTACAGTGCCTTTAATGTCATGTCAAGTACTTTCCAGATGTATTCTACACATTTTTCTATATCTCGTCATGTCAGAGGGAAAATATGTGCGCCAGAGCTAATGTTTGCTTTGTGTTTTTATGTGTAGAAGTTTCTCAGAGCTCTATCAGAAGGCCATCATGGACGCCGAGTGTAAAACCGGAGAGAGCCAGTCGGGAGAGGCCTGGGTGCTGGACGAGAGGGAGGAGGCCGAGGACGAGGACAGGGTCACCCAAATGGAAATCACTGAGGTTGAAGCGGGAAATACAAACGAACAACCCGGCGACAAAACACCAAGTGACAAAAGTGAAGATTCGCTCCTGATGCCGCCCAGTTTACCTTTGTTACGAGCAACATCACTGCAGGACCAACCAGCCAATCAGAGCCAAGATGAGTCCTCTGGACAGCTCACACGCAGCTTCTCTCTGGAGAGACAGCTCTCCTTCAAAGACACATGTGATGGGTGTGTTTTTTTGTGTTTTTTTTTACTGTATCTAAAATGTGTGTTGTCCAAGGCCTCAGGGTTTTATGGGCCAAGAATTGGACAGTCTTCCTGTTCATTTATATCAGAGTGGGACCATGTGAGGCTTTTTCCTTGGGCCCTCAAATTTCTGTCTATTGTATTACTCAAGTAAAAGTAGTGGTCCAAGAATAAGAGTAAAAAAGAACTTGACGAAACTACTACGCAAGTAAGAGAAACTGTCTGCACGTAATGTATTTAGACCGACCAAATAATGCACAAAATATGTGAAAAACTAAATAAAATCTGAAGGAATGGTGACAAATATTCCAATCAATTTACTGTATCTTGTCAACATAAAACGTTTAGACTTTTTTCTTAGAGAAATCAAAACTTTTACTCAAGAAGAAAGTATTAGGTAAAGAAAAGTACAATTTCTTCATAATGTAATTGACCCACATACCCAACTCTTATTACAAGCAAATATTTTGACATAGATTGTGATTTTTATTAATAAAACCTTGTCAACCACATTTACTTACACTGTATGAAATGTAACATAGTATTTTTCATTTTGCAGTAATGAGTACGACACCGACCCTCTGAAGATGGACCACCACATCTATGAGAACGTGGGAGAGCTCAGAGATGCGACTCCTGATCTGATCCTGGCTGTCAAACCTAAAGTCCCACTGGAGCAGGAGCAGGTGACGGATCGCTAAAATAATACATACAATTTCCTCCAATCATGCTGTGCTTTCTCGTTTACGGTCGTTTTGTTCCTTTGTTTTGTTTTCAGTTCCTGGGCACTGAGTTTGGGGATGACAAAGCCTCTGCCAGTGACGGTTCTCTCACTCGGATGTCTTGTATTGACCGAGCCGAAAGAAATTCACGAGCTCTGAGTCTTCACAACTCCATCACAAAAAGTAAGTATTATTGTTACATTGTTAAATCTTCTTATTCTGGGGTCAGTGTTAATATAATTTTTATTGCAGTGGTTTTTAAGCATTTAAAGTCTATATGACAAGTTCAAATTTTTCTCTAATACTGACTTAGTTTGGTGGGAGGGCACCTGTGTTAAGTATTTGTCATAGTTGATAATTGTGAAGTAGCAATTTGTGAAGAACATTTTAAAAATAAAAGTTTAAAATGACAGGAAGTAGTGCTGAGTTCTAAAATGGAATCCCTCTGTGATGTCATTAAAAAGCGACATGCAGTTGAAAATAAACAGTTAACACTCAACTGAAACAGCTTTCTGACAGTTTAAACTGTCATTAAACAAACTAAAGGTGTTATAGGGTATTATAATTTGTCAATTCCTAACTATTCTGTAATTTATAGGAATTTTAGTCCTTGTTTTCAAAATGGTTGCCAGGTAACAGATGTGGAATTACCTCCACTTATGTCATATTTGCTGACCATAACCAACCAGGAAGTAACATTACGAAAATAGTCAAATGGGACAAACAGGAAAAATGCTTAGTAAAATCTTAAATATAATCCTCTTCATTACATTTTAGTGAATTGTGACGTCCAACCTGTCAGAATCAGAATCAGAATCAGAATCAGAAAATGGTTTATTGCCATTGTCAGTGATCAAAATTCACAAACATAGGAACTTGCTTCGGCGTAAGGTGCAATATAAAACAATGAATAAGATATAATAAAATATATAAAAGAGGCATGCATAAGATTAAGAATAAAATAAAATAAAATAGACTAAGACTGTCAAATAGACTTTAACAATACTGGTACTGGAAATAGAAATAGCGGTTTCTTACCATCTATGGCACAGTTATTGAAAGAGATTAATACATTTATGATTATACTAACATAATAAAGTGCACCAAGTAAACAGTAACCAACCAATTAATCAAACAATCAACCTTTACAACACACAAAGTGACCAAAGCGCTTTCCAAAAAAATGTAGGCTTGACTTTAATTTAATCAATAGAACTAAATTTAATAGTGTTTTTTTTTTTTTTTTTTTTTTTTTCAAATTTGAAAGGAAGCAAAAAAACCATTTAATTTATGTTCTAACATAAGACAGAGGTGGGATTCAATAAGTTTTCTTCTTCCCACTGTTTTCCAAGCTCAAACAAGAAACTAAATTATTTTTAAATGTGTGTGTGGCATTTTTGAGTTTTGGAGACATTCTTTTAATTTGTCTTTATTGATTTGCTCGAGATAAATAAATGAGATGAAAATGAAGGAATGCCATACAAAAGCATAAAACCACAATACAATACGTTTAACAGTGCAAACAATGAAACAAACTGTACAAAATGAAGTGCCACTACATTATTGAGTGTTAAAAGACTGGATGAATTTTGAGCTTAGTTTTAAAAGTCCCAAAGTCTATGTTGGTGCACATTCCGAGGAGCATCTTATTCCAGAGTTGGAGCCAGAGACAGAAAACGCTCGATCACCCAGTTCAGTTCTAGCAGAATTCATTGAGTACTATCACTTTCGAATACGAGCAAAGATTTTGACGGACTGTGATTTTAATTTATAAAGCCTAGTCAACCAAATGTATCTACACAATATGAAATTTAACAGAGAATTTTTCATTTTGACCCCAGTATTTGAGCCCTGCGCTGGAGACCCTAGGCCCTGCTTGGGTTTCGAACAGCCAGGAGCTTTGTCAAATAAGGAGATGAAAAAACAAAAATGAAATTTGAAAATCCATTCTAAAAGAAACCGGATTGCAATGCAGTGCAAAACAATCTGGGATGTTGTGCTGTATAACCCCTGCACTGCCAACAAACATCCCCCGCCCCACAACAGCTGACTCCTCTGTTGTTGTGATGACGATTTGAAACAATTACACATGTTTTCAGATCACCTCAGCTCAATTTAAGCCCAAAATTTCTCTTTTCCCATCTTTGTGCCCTAAACCTCTGCTCATTATCCTCTGGTGCTTCCCCTTTGTCCTCTTCTTTTATGTGCACTGCCCCTGTCCCACTAATCTAATATGAGTCCTGCTCCACTGCCACCCCCTGCCAGCGCCCAGATAAAAGCAGGACAGATGGGAGGTGGGAGGGGTGGAGTTAGGCAGCCCCAAATTAAGGAACTCCTCTTTCACCATCTGCTGCTCCTCTGCTGGGACTGTACCATCCTCATCATTTAACCACCTCATGCGCTATCAAAACTCTGTGATGTTTGTGGGGCAATTATGGTGGATTTATAGAGGTTCACAAAACAAATGTACTCTTTGTTTTGTGCTGCAAATATACTCTTTGTTTGTTGCAATCATAAATCATGAATTCATACATTTATTTATTTAATATTTTATTCATTTATTTGTTATGATTTTAAATATGTTATTATTGTGATTATATTATGTGGTTAGCTTTGGTAGTTTAATTATTTTTATCACATTTCATTGGGCTGTATCTAACTCAAACCTTGTACAAAATGCACAATGCACTAAT